>VZRV01007869.1:157429-420168 GCA_013398115.1 Falcunculus frontatus | reverse complement strand
TTTTAGCTAATGACTAAGTCAATTTTCAGAGCTGCAAATAAGAAATTCAGCTCCACACGGAGGAGGCCTCTGAATGATAAACTGAAGCCCTTTTTTCATGGGCTGCCTTTTCCAGCCTGCCTGCTCCCACACTGCCAGGCCAGAAGCCGATGACAGAGCTCCTGCAGCTGCACCAGGCTGTCCCTGGGACCCAGCAGACATGCCCTGCCCTGCCTGCCTCTCAGCTGTGGCAGTACCTCAGATGTTGCCACCACCCTAATGTGACTAAAAGGCCACTGCAGCCCAGAATGGGATCCTATTTGGACACTGGAGAGCTGGCAAAGCGAACACGTGTGTCTGCCTGCACCTGTCAATATAAATGTCTCCTTAGACTGCTTGCTATCTATTTGTGGGACAGAGAGAACGCTGCACAGAGGGGCAAACACTCAGACAAGTTGTATGGCCTTGGAGGTGATTCAGCTCTGACCAAGTTAAAAGAACAGGTTCTGCAGTGTCCTGCTACTGAAACCAAAACCAGGTAGAAACTATCTTCAGGAAGGCAACCACATTCACCTGAGGAAATTGTGCAAAGAATGAACCAGGGCAGATCTCATCTGCTACTGGGTGATGTGGCAGATAAGAACCCTGACTGATTCATCTTTAAAATACAGGCTGAGGATATGATACCAAAGTATAAACCTGGAGAAGCTCCCGGGATTTCAGTAAAACTGTGTCAGGATAATGTTATTGAAATCAGTAGTTGGTACAGTTGGAACTACACTGTAGAGAAATCAGGTGACAATGACTTTTCCCTCTGCCACAGATTATAATCAGCTGAGCTGCAGCCAGACATGATGATGGACTCAGCCCTTTCCGAGCTGCCAGTGTAGTATGATAATATTGCTGGACAGTGTGACACACATGGACATCCCACACATTCTGGGATGCAAGCACAGCACCTAACTCATGGCATACACCCAGCAGAAAGCTGTGAAAGCTACTACTCTACAGAAGGGTGCAGGTCAGATTGTGAGACTTGGTTCATTTAGCTGATTTGATCTGCTGTGGTTGAAGTATTTCATCTCAACTGATTTTTTGCCCAGCTAAAGGAATGCCTCCAAGATCTAGATAATGCATGAGACTGTAAGTGTAATCAACACTGAAATAATTATCACCTAATTCTGAGCACTGTACACTATCAGGGAGCATAAAACCATTTCTGCAAAGGGTCTTTGATTCAGGACATTGATCTTACAAAGCAATACAGTGAAGTGGGAGGTGTCACCGCTGGGGGTCTCAAAAGCCATCCCCAAGCACCTCAGAAATCCAGGTCTCTTATTTAGGAACCCAAATATTTAGGCAAAACTATTTTCAGGCAAGTAAATCTGAAACAGACCACCACTGCATATGTGTATTTCATATTAGGTAACAGTTTCCTTACTGAAAAACTAGATCAATCCCACTTACCTTCAGTGGAGCACATTAATAGGATACAATCTAAATCTATATGGATCTGAACATTTGGCAAAAAATAAGCTTACTGCTCAAAGGCTGAGCTTGACATTAAACACCCAAGTTTACATAACTTCAGTTTTCAGAATACATTCTACAATAATTTATTACAAGGAATGTTTCTCTGCTGCAATTTCAGTTTCACCCTGAAATCAATTACTAGTCCTGTCTAGAGGCTCAT
This sequence comes from Falcunculus frontatus, assembly GCA_013398115.1. Classification (NCBI taxonomy): domain Eukaryota; kingdom Metazoa; phylum Chordata; class Aves; order Passeriformes; genus Falcunculus; species Falcunculus frontatus. Next base: position 418,496 of record VZRV01007869.1, on the reverse strand, counting down.
GCCTCCCTGAAAGGAAATATTTCATGCTGACAGTGGTGTTGGTTACCTTTGTCTGCGCATCAACAGCAGCTCCTTGGTTAACCAGGACCTCTGCTACATTGACCCTGTCCTCCTGAGCAGCCAGGTGGAGGGGCGTCAGTCCACTCTGTAAATCAGGAACAACAAATAACCATCTTCAGAGGAGGCACACAGATACTAAAATGCAAATTCAGGTATCAGTATGACTCTAAACATCTGACTGAATTTAAAGAAATTACACATTCCGCTTTCATTGTGTAAGGTGCTTCCCAATCCCATTGTTTATCTGCAGGAAAGTACAATTCGAAAGCCAGGAAGATGATGTTTCTTCAAGACAAGGAACATTTCTCCATGCAGTGTTACATGTGGAATAGTAAATTAGAACACTTTAAGCAAAAGCCACATAGTATATCTTTATCTCCTAATTCACTTCCTTATAATGAGTCAGACTTTAAAAGCAATATTGAATCATTGTTTACACTTCTGCAAGTTTTTGGGAAGTTACATTCACTCGGTTTCATCCTTCTCTTTTACTCCTCTAATTGATCATTTTCAGACACAAACACAAAAGAATAAAACTGCATTTCTCTGAGATCGGGCCCATTTCTCTCTGCTCAGGGAGTACACAGACTTGATAGAGAACGTGTACTGATAGTAATTTTCTTGTTTAAAACTCATGACCTAAACATCCTTAAAACCTCAGAAAACTATGCAACTTTCTGCCACATAACAGGGGTAGAAGATAAAAAGGGTAGAAGAGAGAATCTGCTGAGGAGATGTTGTTAGGGATGAGAAAGAATATCCTTTACTTGCAAATTACAGTTCATTTTCTCTCCTGCTCCCACTGCCTTTAGCACCGAGGACAGAAGAGCAAGTGATAGCAGTTGTCACCTCAGGCAGAAATACTTGCTAAGTTCCCTACCCTTCAACCCAAACCCACATCCACAGTGCATTCCCCACCAAAGGCAATTATTTTGAGAGTGTCCCACTGCACTTCACTCCAAGATGTAATCCTGATGATAACACAGCTTGGGTGGGTCACCTTACACAAATATGTAACAGTAACCATCTCTAAATTACTAATGGAGCCTGGATAGCAATGGCCAAACCTTCTACAAGGGTTTAGTAAGTATGGAGGCTCAGTATGGCTGCTGAGTATGCAGCTCCCAACCATTCTGTGGGTCCTAAAGAAATATATGCTCTTTTTACTCACATTGCAAAACTGCAAAACTCTGAAGTCAGTGTGCTTTAAACATCTGGCTTCAAACGTAGAGGTGCTGTGTTCTGAGGAAATGTGCATCCCTGAGAGGGTATGAGGGGAATTACTCCCAAAAGGTGGTGTTATCAGCACAGTGAGAAACTGGAGATTACAACCGAACAGTAGCAGATTGAAGGATGCTGCAGGTAATTAACCTCTGGTGGCACTGAATCAATGTGCCAAGCACTTCAATCATGCTGCCTGTACTAGCCTCAGCAGCAAAAGGGGACAGCCAATGGATGCAGAACACATATATGGCAAATTTCCCCGTGGGGATACAAACTCCATCCTGCACTGCATAAGCCCACACACGATTGAGACTTGTAGGAAAAAAAAAATCCACATCTGCAAGAGAAGCTTTCTGAAGGAGAACTCATGAATAATCAAACTGTGAAGTTAGACACAGGAAAGCACAGCAGCCCTGTGCAGCAACACCCCATTGCCTCAGAGGACACTGACTCTTCCTACCTGCTGAGAATAAGAAATATTTTCCATGAAAAAAATTTCTATTGCCTCACTAGTCTAGCTACACAAATCCATACTGAAACTGCACTTGATATCAAATATCAAATAGCAATGTCTAGTGGGGCATTTAAAGAATTAAGGCTGCACATTTGCTAGAAACATTACTATACAGCAGACTTAATAGCCTATGAATTCACACCTAAGCTAAAATATGTCAACTTTCCTTTCCTACCGCAAGGAGAAATTACACCAAAAGTCACTGAGGTCTAAGGAACATACCATGGGGAGGAAGAATCACTTATATTAAGGAACAAAATCTCAGACAAAGTTGCTGTTGTTATCTGATTTAAAAAGTCAGCATCCCTGAACAAGTCAGCTGCTACCATTAGGTGGTAATATTTGTTACCATGTACTGGTACACGTTACATTTTTTGTTATATTATAGTGCTAAAAATGTTACAAATACCATAGAAATTACAAAAAAGTATAGCAAATGTTACAACTACATGTGTAACAACTGAAAAACGGGCAGGAATATTCCTGGAGGCTGATAAATGACAGGTGCCAGCCCCGGTAGCCCCTGCGGGGAGGACGACATTTTCTCTCCGGGCATGTTTTGGCAGACTAGCACAAATTAATGCTGGATTAATAAATTCCATTGCAGCACGTGTTATCACCTAACCTTGGGCACAAGAAAATACAGTTCATTCAGTGTGACATGGCATGCTGCTCTCAGGAGAGATGATGATGTGTGTTCAGACACCTGCAGCGGCTTTCAGCACGCGCAGAATCCCAGTGGGCAAAATTTAATTGCAGGTCCTTCTCCTTCTCATCACCACATTTTTTCACTGCCTCAGCCCCGGGCAGGGGGAACACTCACCTTGTTGCTGAGGTTGACGTTAGCGTTTCTAGAGAGCAGCAGTGACACCATGTCCACGTGGCCGTCCTGGGAGGCGAGGTGCACGGGGGCGATGCCCTGCCTGGTGACGGCGTTGGCGTCAGCACCATATTCCAGCAGTGTGGTGGCTATGTCCATCTGGTTCTTCTTGGCAGCTATGTGCAGGGGTGTGTAACCATTCTGCCAACAGAAAGCACTTCATTGCAAGCTGCTCACTGAACAAGGTGATAAATCGCTTTTCTGCACCTACCCAACTCCGTGAATAATTATGCCATTAGTTCTAAAAATTCTGTCAAACACAGTCAAATACAATGTTAACGAGCTGTATGAACTAATGTATCCGACCTTTAAGCAATCTTTTCTTTAAAGTACTGCTACAAAGAGGAGGATTCTGAAGTAAATTTTCAAATTTGGGAAAAAAGTATGTGTTCAGAAGAGGACAACCTATAGCAATAGGAGTTTGAGTTTTGTTTCACAGACGTTTGCTACTTTTCCTTAAATGTACATAAAATCTTTAACAAACTGAAGAGCAGGATGTGTGTTCATAACTCAGAACAGCTGTTATTGTTTGGTTTTTTCCCCCATTTCCCAGTGTGAATGAAAGCATTATGTACATGAAATATGGCCTTTCTTGCAGCATTTACCCTAAACCTTACTGACAGGCTGTTTTATTCAGATCAAGGGAAAACTAAAGCATACAACTTTAGAGTCATGCATTCCCTATCTTTTTGTTCCTTCCAATATGTGTACCCAGGGAGCCTACTACTAAAAATAAAAATGCAGTATCTATTGCATGATACAGTTTTGTAATTCTAAAAAAAGACAGATAGGCAGAAAATAGATAAATGGATATGAAGAATAACTGATCAGCACGTAAACACCAGAACTCTGATGGAGGTATGACCAGCTTTTGGTATGGGTTGCAATGACTGTTTAATCAAGAACTTCCTGTCTTTTAGAAATGTATTAGCCCTCATTTTCAAGCAAATGAGAAATGTGCATGTGACTAAGGGATAAGGTGGGGGGGGGTGAGACCCAAGCTGCATAAACCATTTTGTATTTTTGTATGGTACCATTTGCATCTCAGATTACCCAGCCCAATAAAATCTACCTAAAGGCAGAAAGCATTCACCTGGCTGGGCTCCTTCCTGCACCCACAGGGCAGAAGGGCTGGACTAAACAGGAAGGGAGGTCACAAGAGATGCAGAGCAGTGCAGCTATGAGCAAGGAATAAATACATGGGGGCTCATAAATAATTACAAGAGAGCTTTAATAGGAACCCAGCAGCAAGAGATGCACAGCACTAGTTTCATGTGGAACAGGTTCTGCAATCTTCAAAATTCAATTCAGGTTCAGTTTGGACCTTGGATACTAAGATATCTGAAAATGACACTCAGGAAACACAGTGCCACTATCAATAGAGGAAGCACATGGCCACTGAATTTTCACTTTGAAGATAAAGTGCTTCAGGAAAAACAAACATGATCCTCTCCCTTAGACTTCCTGCATGAGACTGTCATGTAAAACAGCCACTGCCACACAAGCACCTAATAAATCCTAAATACTACATGCTAAATCCTGTGTATCTGCTAAAACGTGTCCTTTAAATGGAGCTCATATTACATTATGTAAAACAACAAATGCAGCTTCCAAGCCTTTTCCTCAGAAATGGGCATATATTGCTGTCAGGGGAATGGACAGCAGCAGGTTGCCAAGAGAAGGCAAAAAAGAGAGCTGAAAAATAAAAGCTGAAATTCAGCTCAGTCCCAGTCTGCATCTTTTCCTCATAAGGGCGGCACTCTGTCACTGTGCATAGATGGAGAGAGGAACAGAGAAGTTTAGAAGGAAGGGTATTGGGTTGTTCCGGTTGCCAGGGAAAAGAGTGGAAAAAGGGAAAATGGTTAAAGATGAAGGGACAGAGGAAAAATAAGGCTTTGGGGATGAGGTGGTGAGGAAGAAAGGCACTGTAAAGTGGATGCCAAATTCAAATTAGGGATAAGCCACATGTGAAATTAGGCACAAGCCTAATTTTTGCTTATAAAAGAGAAGAATGGTTCATCAGAATAACTGTACCACAGCACTGCACTCTGACATGCCCATTTCCCATATCCTGTCACTTATCACTCTTCAAGGCAAATTTTGCTGGGCTTGGCTAATGAACCACTCTAGAGACCAGTGTTAAAGACAGCGGTGTCACAGGAAAGGCAACTACTGATGAAACTAACTGTGGAGCCAGTGATGAGAGATGACATACCACATTTATTTAGTGGACCACATTTACAAAAAAAACGGGAAATCATCTGCTGTTACCAACATCGTCTTTTGGACGAGTGCACAGTGGGTGCCCACAGCAACAAACATGTTGTGGTTAATTTTATTTAGTATTGACGCTCTGCTCAGCGCTGCCGTCGCTCACTTGCTGCAGAGCACTAACAAATGCTTTCTTTTAGGCACATTTACAGCTGGCACTTGGAGGCCTCAAGTGGCAGCTGCAAAACTGTTCTGTTACAGATGGGAAAGCTAAGGTGACCTGACACATGGGTTTGTGCAAAGCTGTACCACAGTCTATAGGGCTTGCACCTTGGTTTGGACTTCCCAAGCCCTTGGCAGGGGCTGCTGCAATCCCTGCCCCTACAGGATGCACAGCTCCCACTGGCAGCTTCTTTCAGTGAAAACGGGGTCAGTGCCTTCTCATCCTCTTCAGAAGGCCCTTTCTTCCCCCCAGTGGGATTTGAGAGTGCTGTGCTGCAGCAGTGAAAGATCAGAGATCACTCCAGCTCCCCCTGGGGCACTGCTCTGGCAGATTGCCGCTATCGACAGTATTGATTTTAAACTGCGCCGTTGCTGCTGGCAGTCCATGTTTATTTAACTTCCCCCTCCTTGCACTACCAGCTCTGGGACCCACCATGCGTGGCACACTCCCTCCTCTCCTTCAGCCATGCAGAAGGCCTCCAGTGCCACGGCTGCACTCAGCCATGTGTGAGAGGAAGGCAATGAAGGAGTGCTGTCCATCTAGCTGCAATACTGGCTTTTCCACTAACTCTCCTTTCTCCACAGGGCTTCTTTTTTTTGCAGTGATTTAAGGAAATTATCTGGGTTGCTTCAGATGAGGTATTTACACTGCACTTAACCTGCTTTAACCTACATATGTTTCCATCCTGCTTTACCTAGTGTTGCTGTTCAAATATCGATTATACTTTGATTGATTATAGTATTTATCCATGCCATACTTAAAACTGGGATCCACAAAAGAAATAGACAGTTCAGGCTTCTATAAATTCTCTTTGTTCTACGCACTACTAGAATAAATTTACATATTTATTCCTTCATATCCTCTGAAACCTTACACTAGGTATTGTCTTGCCTACAGTAAATTACAATTAAAGCAGGGCTGTGACTAGTTTTATTTCTCGCCAGTCCATTTATGCTGGGGTAGAAGTATCGTGAAGCATGTGAATAATTACATATATTGTGCTGAGAAACTTAGCTCACCTCAGCTGTCATCCTGTGGCACAATACAGGAGAAATACCCCTGTACAGCTGGATTTTAACCGCAAGCTTGCCCTGCACAGATCTTAAGATGCAATTATACAAAGTTGGCTGGCTTGGAGAACTTACTGAAGAGACTGGACTGATGAAAGCAAGGGTCAATATTTTCTGAGACTGAAACTCAGTGATTTAAAGTGTTTGTGCATCTTTATTTGCTTTTTTTACTGCTCTTTTATTCACCTGAAGAATTATTCTAGCAGCTTTATGTGGATGTGAGACATTAACAAGATCACTGAGCCTTTTGTAACTGCAAACATACACAGCCTAGAAAGAACAGGGGTAGACAGGGACATAAAAAGCCTGGGTATTGCTCCCCCAAGAGTGGCCATACTTGTACCTTGGCAGAGGCGTGAGGTGAAGCTCCCTGGTCCAACAGGAGGAGGGCCACTTTTTGATTATCGTAGTGTGCAGCTACATGCAGTGGTGTTAAACCGCTCTAAAAACACATGCAGAACAAACAAGTGCTGTTACAGACCCTCCAACAGGGGAAACTCAGGAGTTCGGAAAATTCCAGTAGATAAGGTGAAAAAACACAGTTGTTACTCATTGGTGTATCCAGAGTCTTTGGGAACTTTTAGAATCAAAAAATAAAACAGAAATTTGGAAATCCTTCCTGAGCTGTGAAAGCCCCATTCACTTTTCCCAGGGAAGATGAACAGAGAAGCACATATCTGTGCTGTCCCGAGAGTAAGGAGGTCACACCCTTGGCAGTGTTTTCCTTTTACTGCAGTGGATAAGTAAACTGCCCCTTGGATCTATAAAAATCCAAGCTGGGTTGGCTTAAAAAGCTTGAGGTCCTGTTGGCCTTTGCCCTCCCATCATGAGACCTGGGGAAGCAGAGCCAGCTGCCCAAATACTCTGATAAGGACTGTAAATAGTCTGGGTAGAACACAAGGGAATGGTTTGTCTCCATTCCCCTGGACATGAACACAGAGCACATCATTTTGTTGTCAATTAATGACAATAAAAGTCACTTTTGTCGTGAGTTTGCTGGCTCTTGGCAGCCCCAGCAGAGACTGGAATACCACATGAAACCAACTCCAGCTAAACCCAGGCTGTGGATACTAGTGTGATGGTAAGTAGGTAGGAGGATATTATTAAAATATTATCTGGTTTCAGATATTTGCAGTGCAAGTGGCAGCGGCTTCTTCTGTCCTACCTTTCCAGAAGCATCAGGAGATGCATTCTTCTGAAGCAGGAGGTTGGCTACCTCGATCTTCCCGTACTTTGCAGCCACATGTAGCGGAGTAAATCCTTTCTGTAAGAGAAAGCAGTTACATAGCAGCCCTGGGCACTCTTCTCAGGGTAAGGTTTGTCTCTGATCTGCAGGGATGCAGCTGTTTCCATTCATCCCCTCATGGAGTCCTCTGTACAGACAGCAAGTCTGCAGGTTCCCACCTGCCCTGCGGGGTCTGGAGGCCCTTCCCTGGCAGGGCAAAGCACTGCCTATGTTAAACAAGGGAAGAGTCGGTTCCTTTCTTCACACTACCGAAGACCCAAGGGCAAGCTTATCAACACCCACCTGGAATTTCTGCCCTGCATTCCTTTCATTCCGAGCAAACGCATGTCTGATCACTGAGATGTGTTACACATCAGGTCCTGAGGTACAAGCATGAACCTTTGTACCCTTTTAATAAAATGCAGCTCACCCTTACGCTGTTTGTACGTGTATATGACTCTTGCAGCATTTAATTCACAAGCAGCCCTTGCTACAGGTAGGTTTTATGATTCGAGCTGTCACTCCTGCAGCTTGCTCACCTTGGTGATGATAGACAGAGATGCACCATGATCCAAAAGAACAGAAGCTACATCCTCATGCCCTTCCCGAGCAGAAAGGTGCAGGGGTGTGTAGCCCGACGTGGTGGCTGCATTGGGAGATGCTCCCTGCTGCAGCAGCTGCTGCACGATGTCTGCTTTCCCCAGGCGGGCAGAAATGTGCAGCGGCGTTTGGTCATCCTAAACACGGAGAGAACAACACAGGCCTGCATGAGAAAACCGTGCCTCACACTGGGACACAAAATATTTGCCCACGTTCTGTCGCTTTTGGCACTGCAGACGAGCGTTCATTCTACTGAGGTCTTACCTAGTGAATGTTGCACACTGGCTTTCCCTTTGTCTTATACATAATAAAGGTACCTCGTGCTCTTTACTGCATCATAAAATATTCCAGACAGGGACATAATCCATGAAAGTTCATAAATTTATCAACTTTTTTCCTTATCTGGATTTGCCTCACTTTGCTTTGTAGATCTTTGTTACAACAGAGCCAATGCATAGTCCTGGTCCTCACACTTTGATCTCTTTTATGTTTCACAGCAACATTTATTAGCTCAACCAATTATTGCCTGGAAACTTGCATAAAGTATAGCAATTTTTGTGCTTTTTAAACTGGTGAACGGTTGTTTGGTATTTTGCAGATAACTTTTTCACAGCTGTAACTGATGATGGAGTATGGTGTGGAAATTAATTGTCGCTTTCTCACTTGGTTTTATATTTTTGTCCTCCCCACTCTCTGTTGTACAATCTTTGGACTAAGCACAGTACCACAACAGCGTGGCCATCCATCTTTCTCTCCCCATTCTCCCCCTGCTGAATTTCCTACCTTTTGAGCTCTGCTACCCCATGTTCTGCGGTTCTGGGCTGTTCTCTGCAAGGGGGACTTCTGCCCATGCCCATTCTACAAGAGGGATTTTACACTTCTGGGATTTAGGATGGGAGAGTGCCAGGATATGAATGCTACTCCTCTGCAGGCCAATTCTTCTCCATCTTTGTGGTTTTTAAATGATTCCAGTTTGTGCCTGTTTCCCACAAATTTCTCACAGCTGATGTTAGCACTGGTGTATAATCTACTGCTTGCTTTTAGTTGTTATTTATGATAACAAATTGATCACAGGCAATGGCAGTTTGCACAAATTAAATCATTCTGTGAATTTACTCAGAAAATATTTGCATGACTGTGCTTCTGAGCACGAGCTGTTCACTTTCAAGGCTGTCTTTGGAGATTTACAAACCACATGAATCAGTTCTATTGTCAGGCTCCTTGTAGATATAAAGTGTATCCGCTATAAATATTTAGTCAGAGTTCCTTGTAAGTAGCATAAGTAGGTAAGTAGATATAAGTAGATAAACTTACCAGTAAACTTATTTATGACCCAATTCACAGATAATTTCACAATGAAAGAAAGGCTTGTTTTCTTAACTATATCCATTTTATCACCATTTGGGGAAAAAAATATTTCCTGAGTTTACCTATTACGACTGCTATTTATTGCACCCATTTATCTCCTTGCCCTGCCTGTTTCCTGGAACGCTTTGATTTCCATAATTTCGTGTGTTCCTTCATGCCTCTTGACCATTTCTTTTTCATCCACCCTTGCCTCGACTGCAATTGTTTCTAGAGGATCTGCTCCTTCTTTCCAGCCCTCTGCCACATCCCCTCACTGTGCCTCCTTCCTTTAGGGGGTGTTCTTTAGAAGTCTATTTTTGAATGCATGCAGGCTGTTGCTTTAGGTACATGACAGGAGACACCAGAAGCCTGGGGTTTCCAGTTCTGCTGAAATAAAAGTAGATTTGGGGAATTCCTCTGCCTCCTTAAGTCCCACTTCAAAACAGAACTCTTCAAACACATGATAATTTATATTAAAAACAGGGATGGTATCAGCCTGACATGTCCTGCCTTCTCTCCAGATCACTCATGGCTACAGTAGGAGGGTCCATAACAAAATATCAGTGGGCATCACACAAAGGACCTTGGCTTCACCTCTTTCTCATCCCAAATGACACACACAAGGCGAATGCGAGTCCTTGCTCTGTCCAGTACAGATCATCCAGCTTTGTTACACCTGGGCCATGTCCTCACCTTGGCTTTCGCCTCCACCTGGGCTCCGTTTTGTACCAGGTACCGGACGACCTCTGTCTGGCCAGCTCTGGCTGCCATGTGCAGTGCTGTCTCTCCTCTCTGCACGCAGCAGCAAAAACACAACACAATTAAAAACACACTGCAGGGAGAGCAAACACCAGCGTGTTTCATAATCACAGAAATACCGGTGACCCAGCTCAGAACGATCTCCACTAGAAAACTCTGCTGCAGTTGTCTGTAAGATGTAAGATTAAAACAGTATTTGACCTGTCACTGTGGGCTGCAAAGCAATTTATGGCAGGGTCAGTTTCCCAACACAATAGTGCCTTTGTCACTGTTTTTTGCAGAAAAGAGACAGTGCAATTTTTCTATTACTAGCATTTTACTAACCATGTTAAAAATTACGTCCATTTAAATAGAGCTGAATTTAGTAAAAAATGTATTTCAAATTTTGTATCTCCAGGCACACATACATTTGTCTTTCCTCCTGTAATGCCTTATGGCCCTACTGTCATTTGTTATCTGACAAGCACTGAGGTGATTGTACAAGAAGGGAAAAAAAAAAATCATTACTGAGTACATTCATCTACGGCTTCACGGACTTAACGAAAGACAAATCCAAGGAAACCAGAACAATTAAGGAGGGAAAGTGGTTTCTACATTTTCAGGCATCAATATGTCTTTAGGTACAAACACCTGCTAATTAACAAATGGTATTGCATTGTTACACAATTTAACAGAATTAGCAGGTGAAGACTTTTACAAAATATTGTCTTCTAGCTGCACCTGCACATGGGAGATAAAAGGGAGATTTTGATGCCAAACTGCTAAAGAGGATCAACAAGCTTTTGCTTCCCTTCCACTTCCCAGCTTTCAAATAACCAACCAACAACGAGTTTGGTTTTTACACATGCCCCAGGAGCCTTGGGGCACGCAGCACACAGCCAGCAGAAGAGCGCGCTCGGATGGCTGAATGGACACAGGCAGTATGTCCCCACAGTCTGCTGCAATCTGTTGAATTTTCCTTAAATGGCAGACCCCTGGGGTCTTGGGAAAAGAGTGCTCAACAGTCAAGCACAGATCTCAAAAATTACATATGAGACACAGCAGTATGTTCTCATTCTTTACTTCAGAAAATCAAGAGATTAGAGCCTGCTAAGGGCTTTGGAAATTTCCTCAACCTGCCAAGCATCTCCCAAGTAGGAGTCAGCAGGCTGCACTTTCCTGTGACTCCAGCACGAGCCACAGGTGCTGGGGAGGTGGATAGTGGACAGAGGAATTAGGCACTTCACTTCATCCCAGTACTGCTCCCAGATATTATCGTGCATTCCCAGTCCTGCCTTGCTGGAAGGAAACCTGTGACTCACCACATTGGTAGTGTTGGGGGATGCTCCATGATGCATTAGCTGCGATACAATATTTACATGTCCCATGAAGGCAGCAACATGGATTGGAGTTAGGCCCGACTGAAAAACAGACCAAAATCCAATTTAAATACCTGCTTCCACGTTCCTTTACAAGAATGCCATGAGGAAAACATAAATTATTCTAAAGCAAATAAATCCAGGTGCTTGCTCTTCTGAGAGGGTTTTACCTTCTCAAAACCATATACATGTGCTTAAACGAAAGGACACACAGAATTGGAACCACCTATGAGTGTGGTTCATGAGCAAACACATAAACCTTCTAGGAATTCAATAGTTCTTCATCAACAGTCAATCATAGCTAAGCAAGACCGAGATCAGGCATTTGCTAAATATCGACTTGAAACAAAAAAAAAAAAAAAAAAAAAAGGTAGAAGGATTCCTGGTACAAAGGTAAGGCTTTCTGAAACATTTCACTTGTGCAAAAAAGATCATCATGAATCTGCACCACTGCCCTTACACAGGATACTAATGCCCAACTGGAGAGAAAGACAGGGAGGGAGAAGGAGAGGGGGAAAAAGGGAGCAGTCGTTCAGCAGGGCATGAACTCAAGGATTTTGCTTTAAAAATCCCATCAGTAGTTAATATTTCCCCACGTAGAATCACCCTAAAGCCTCTTCACAGCTGCTTCTGCACAGCTGTAACAACAGTCAGCCAGAGGCTTCAGAAGGGCATTTTGCTACCAAGAGAAGGAGAAAGCTCAGTGGATCTCTGGAAATCCCCACGATTTAGGCAGCTTCCCCACTGATATATACAAGTCCCAGAGGGTAGGAGTGAGGAAAACTCTTTCTTTCCGTTCTCATGCAGAACAGCAAACATGAGCAGGAAGGCAGAATAACTGGCTGAATATGTGCTACTTCTTTTACCTGTTCCCAACAATTTAGTAAATGCTTTTAAAAGTTTTTAAAAGCTAGTCTGGAGCTACATGAACTGTAGCCAGGGCAGACTCTTCTCCCTCAAGCAAGCCAGGAGGGATCTGTATGGTTTGCTGCTGAATAATTAAAACAACCCCCTACATATTAAATCAAACTCTGTTCTGTGGAGATGAACTATTCCCCACTGCACCTTGTCTAGTCCATGGAATTCCCTGTCATTGTCTAACATGGCTCATTCCACAGTGGTCACACATTCATATTCTCTCCTAACTCGGTACAATATACACACACAGAGATAAAAATTCCCATAGGTACTTAATTATCTCCAAATTGTGCCAAGAACTGGGTGCAGACTATCTCATGCTGACTGAAGTGACAGCATATTGACTTCTGTCTAGCTGATTTGGGATGTCCCATGATGGTGGGCAAATGTAATTTCCCTGTGGAAAGCCAAAACAAGGTCTGAATTAAACAATTTTTTAAACCAGGACTTGAGTGAAGCATAGTCTTCACCTCAGAGTCTGTAACAGAGCAAATTTCATCCTCAGTGCCTTAAATTACAGAAAAAAAAAAGGGCAGAAATGGTAGATTTTAGAAAAATTTTTATGTTACATTTCACTCGTTACTCTCAGTGTAATCCCAACATGTATCAGTTGTTTGCGATTCATCGGGGTAACTGACTTTATTGTTCAGTTTTATTATTTCATAATACCTAGCTGAAAATAATTCTTGACTTGACTGGTCCATGCTCTTTCAGAAATATTCCAAGATTAATCAATACCGCTACAATGAAATTTGTAGGAAAAGCAAAGACAAGCACAGAAAGACCATTTCTTACCTCAGTTACAGCTTGAATTGATGCACCGTGCTTTAGAAGAAGTTCCATTACTTTTATTCTGTTCTTCTTGCAGGCAATGTGAAGAGGTGTGAAACCATTCTGGAAATGAGAAAGAACACACGTTTTGATGCCCCATGTGTCATTAAAAAATAGAATTGTGTATGGAATTCACACAAAAGATTTTTCCATTTAAATAAAACACCTCTCAAATTTGTTTTGGCTTTACTAAATTTTTCATGTAAAAGAAAGAAAAAATTTCTAAAAAGGTAAAGATCTATTTCATATATCCAGTTTTAATTATGAAGTATATTGCCCACTCCAATAACTAATTTATTTTAAAAATTCTCAATTCGAGCAAAACCATCAAACCCTTCTTTTTTGCTTGCCATATTCACTTTTAACTGGTTGGGGTCTTCTGCTGGAGGTTTTGGGGAATTTGGGGTGGATTTTTTTTGGCTGGGTTTTTTTTTTACCTTTTAGAACTGCTGGTAAAAAAGCAATTTGCCTTTTATGAGCTCGGAAATTTACATCTTCTAAACTATTTTTACTACTTGTTTTTTTTTTCATTCATTACCTGTCAGCTTAGTGCAACTACAAGTATTTCACCCCTTCCTTTAAAAAGAATGTGTGCAATGGAGTGAACATTAGAACTACCATCTTATTTAGTGTGAGATGACAGCGCAGAAAACAAGTAAATCAGGAAAATAAGCTGTCCAGAGCACCCACGATAGGTACAGTAACATCAGAGCACTGAATGCTGACGCTGCTCTGTACAAAAAAAGCCTTTGCAGAACATTCTGCAAACAACTGGCAGAGCCGGTCCCTCAGACCTGACCAAAATCATCTTTTGTTACCTGCCATATAGTAAAGAATATCATATGTTTTCATGATGTGAGGTCCACGCCGTTGTCTGTTCCAGTGTAGCTGCTCACAGCCCTCTCCTTGGCAGTGGACAAGGAGCTCAGGTGTGTTTCAGGGAAGAGAGAGCTCCAGTTCCAGATGCTGCACTCACACTCCTGCTACTGAACCACCCTGAGTGGGGACCAGGGCAGAATAAAAGGAAACACTACAAGGTTTAGGGGAGAAGGGCATTTGTACCTGGGTTACCAGACCAGTGAAAGGCCACTGCCAGCAACTCTAACAAGCTAAACCTGATGATGATTTGATTATTTCAGAAGGTAGAAATAAACATTACAGGCTTACAAGCCTCCCCACTCACCGGCTGTAGTGAACAAATCCCATATATCATAACAGACACCTGAATGCAGGTTGATCTGACACAAAAACAGAGGGGCTGAGAGAAGGAAATCTGTGGAGCCTGTAATGTTTCCAAGAGAGCCAATCCCACCCGGCTTGTGAGGGTTTCAGAAGCTCACATAGTATTTCAGGAGTTGAATGAGTTAGCATCGGGCTGTGAAACCAATCAACCCAATTCATGCCAGAATGTAAATTTGTTTGGAACAGTTATTGAAGAACAAATCAAAGAGACGTTAAATAGAATGGACTGCGGTTGCAATTTGAACAAAAGGCATTAATGTATTCTGTTTGTATGCAGTTTAACTGCACTAATGTATTCTGTTGCTGAAGTTGTTTCTAAAGTAGAAAGGCATATGACTCCATTGACATAAAATACCACAAATACTCATTATGTAACTCATTCCTACCTTTTACTGTTTCATATTATTGAGAACTTTAAAAAATTCCCTCAGTTTTAAATGTTGCTGATTATTTTCTCTGTACAAACACGTGGAAAATGAGGATTCTCTGCATACCAAAAACTACAGCAGTTACGTCTGCAGCTGTTTCATCTACTCATAATCATAAAAAGCTACCAGGAGGCAAAAGTGCTCTAGTTACACTAGAAAATCATAAATCACTGCTGACTGTCTGCAAGCAAGGGTCTGCTCTGATTGCATGATACATCATGAACACTTGGAACCTCGAGCGTTTGTTCTTGGGCTGTGGCAATAACAGCACACCCTCACTGTCAGCCATCAGCAGGCAGAAAGTAACTCCCCAGCCGGTCTCAGCACAACTTTGCAGGAATGCTTAGCTGTGAGCAGCGCCCTGCTGTGTACTCACCAGTGCTTTGGCATTAGGATTAGCTTTCTTGTCCAAGAGAACCTTGGCGACTTTGTAGTGGCCACAGTGGGCAGCGACATGCAGCGCAGTCAGGTAGTCATTGGTGACATCGTCCACAGGCACGTTGTGCTGAATCAGGAGCTGAACGCAGTTGAGGTGATCCCCTTGTGTTGCCATGTGCAACGGAGACAAACCATTCTGTGAACACAGATACAACCCAGCAAGGATGGGTTAGAGGATGCTCAGAGAAGGGAAACTCCTCCGCCTTGTTCTTGGAGTGTTTGTTGTATGAAGAATTTTACAAGCCCAGAGAGCACCCAAAATAAACTTAACATGTTCAGTGTAAGGATGGGGGTTCTTACTCCAGAATTTGAAGCTTGTTTGGTTAGAGTTTGTAGGCAGCCCTACACTGAAAAAAACATCATAACATACCAGCAATGCTCTAAATGTAGCTTCTTTCAGCCAGTATGGCTCAGACAAGCTGCTCAATTTACATGAGTTATGTGAGGAACAGCACTTTGTGACTTCTAACACCCCAGGCAGGGAATTTGCTGGTTTTTAAGGCTGCATTAAACTCAGCACTCTAATGTGGCCTGCATACACCAGGCATGACAGCACAGGTCAGAGCATCACTCAGTGAACACTGCAGCCTTCCTTCACCCCTCCACTCGTGTTTTCCTGAATTTGGGTTGTACGCATGCTTACACCACGTTACACAGCACTGGAGACCACTCTTCCCAGGTAAAACACCAAAAGTTTCAAGTGGGATAAAAAACTTTGAATAAAAGCTCCATGCTGTGAAGTAGCAGCAGCAGCAGCAAAGCTGTTCCACCAGGGAAACACCTGAGAGAGATTCATGCACTAGTAAATTGTTTCTTGCAGTGTTTAAAACAGTGAACAAGCTGCCAAAGTATATTATATTTCCAGAGTAAAACCATGAGAGAAAATTCTCAAAAATTGAGAAAGGACTGACACTATTTCATGATGATAAAAAAAATACACCAGAATGAAAGAGGCTTTGTTAGCAGTGGTATGTAGCTCCTTCTTCCAATTGTAGTGGGGCTTTTTTACTCGATTCTTCTAATGCCAAAACTAGTTCTGAGTGCAGAAGCTACTCCTGTAGCAGCACACAATAGTTTATAAGCTGTAAGTGACTGCTGGGGCACTGTGTCTGCACCGTGAGACACAAACCTTTGCTCACAGACGCAGTGCCCTCATGTGACCGCAGCCAGCAAAGGCAAAGCAGCAAGGAAAACCAGCCGAGATCTCGGGCTCTCTGAAACAGACCCATCCCTCACCCTTCCTGAGGCCGTGTGATAACAGCAATAACAGCCATTCGAAATAAAGGCGGAAATACACAGTGAAATAATTTTTTAAGTCGAGCCGGAAGCAGGACGGTGAAAGCAAACAGGCGCATGCTGTCAGAACTGGAGAGCAGCTCACACGCAGTGCTGAGACACAGATATTCTTGGACACGGCGATATCCTTCAAGTAAGATTATCTCATGGGCATCTCACTTGTGATTTATGTTGGCTTGGAGAAACCTCTCTCCCATTCCCAAAGGCTACTACAGCAATTATCTGCATGGAAGCTTGATACTAGCAAGGCATTTTAAATGTTTTCACTGTCCTCTAGTGCAGTTAACAGTGGAACAAAAAAAAAAGATTCATTTCCCTCGGTCACTAAGCCCTCCTGGTAACAGCCTATAACTGATGATGCTTTTTAGGTGAGAGTAAAAAAATCATGAAACTTTAAACACCGTTCTGCTCCATTTTTATAAGAAAGATCCTTCAGGTGAAAAGTGTCATTCTTCACAATAACAGCCAATAAACCATGTTTATTAATGGAGTAAGAGATTGAGGAGTTGATACGGAACTCCCTTACAGGAGAGACTTGTACCAAAAAGACGGACATTGACGGAAAAGAAAGGAAGGAACAGAGCAGCTAGATGCCAATTTGAAAAATTGGCAAAATACTTGATAAAAATCTGTCATGGACAAGAGAAGTGCAGCAGCCAGCCAGACGTCACACAGAAAAGCAAGAGACAAGACTGGATGCTAAAGAAGTCGATGAAGACAAAAAATTAATTGGAAAACTGTCTTTTGTTATACCCTAAACCAGGCTTAATTCTGTTGCAGTAGAAGATACTCTATAGTCTTACACAAGTCAGTTAATATTTCAATGCCACATCGAAAATAAAAATATTACATGTAAGAGTGTTCTCCAGGCCCATATCCTTCTTGTGAGAGACAACCCAACAATGACCCCCAGAAGTGATCTGGTACTTTAGGATGGAGCCACTTTATAAATACTCTTATATCACTGTTTTTTTTAAAGATTGCCCAGAAAATAATAAAAGTGAAAGAAGTTCAAGATTAATCAAAGATATTGACAGTCACACCACACCTTAAAGCAACCAAACAAAAAAAACCCAAAACAAAACAGGACCATAGAGATGAAAAGAGTATCAACTGTTTGACTAGGCAAACATAAAATTACAGAGCTTATTTTGTAGCCGTGTCAAAGAACTTTAATCAGGGAAAGTGCCATTAACCCTGGGGAAAGGAAAAAAAAAAGAAAAAAGACAAACAGAAGACTGGAAAACCAGTAATTAAAATAAGATGGACGTTTATTTGCAAAGATGTAATTTTTTACACAGAAAATCACTGGCATATTCAGGACTAGAACTCCCTTTTCATTTTGCCTGTAGAAACCCCCATATAATCCATTAGGTCACTGCCTTCCCTGAAAGTAAATCTAAGGTTCCTCCAGTGCAAAAAAAGGTCAGCACTACACTAAACCATCTCTAGCAGGAAACTGCTATCAAAATGCAGCCTGGTTATTATTCTGAAAGAGCTTTATGTAACGTGAGAAAACTTTGTGAAGTTCAAATTCTTTCAAAGATGTGTCCTATTTCCAATAATATATGACTTAATTTGAAGAGAATGGAGCCACTTATTTTTGCAGAGGACAGTACTGCAGTTTAGTGCTAAATGAATGAATTCATTTATGCCATTCAGAGGTACAGCTACTCCCCAGCTCACCTTCTGAAAATGGTAGAATTAACACATCAGAAGAAAATGCAGGAAACTCTGCACTTTCTTCTGTTCACTTTTTAACACATAACAGCTTTCCCTCTTCCAGAGGAGGCTCCTATTTTGCAAAAGTTTTTTATATAAGCCTCTGCAGACCAACATCCAGCCTGTCTTTCAGCCTTAGGCAATTTCAAACGCACTATCCCATGTAATCTGCCTGATTTTGTCTAGTGAACTCTGGGCCAGGCTGTGTGACTCTGCTCAGGCAGACCAACAAATTCAGAATCTACAGTCCTTGAACAGCAGATTAAGTTTAGGGGTAAGACCTGAAAATAAAATATCCATGCAACAAAGAAATGTAGCTCCTTAGGAGAGGTTTTCATTTACGATGGTGGAAATGAAAGAAAGAGGGTGTATGTTTATGTGGGTGTTTTTTGGTTTGATTTGTTGTTGTTGTTGTTGTTGTTGTTGTGGGCTTTTTTGTTTGGTTGGGGTTTTTGTGGTTTTGTTCTCGTGGCGGTTTGGTTTTTTTTCCCTTGAAGTAATAAAAAGTGCTATCTGAGAGGGTGGAAGAGCCTTTCTCCTTGGAGTATGAGCTCTAGGCTCCAAGAGTGGCAGATGTGGCCCAAGGGGTTCCCAGACAGCCCCTTGAGGTTCTCCCCTGCTCATGGAGTTTGCAAGCCAGGGCTGTGGGAGTCCATGGAAATTCCACATGCAGAGGATGGGTGAAAACTGTCTGTCAGATTACCCATGACAGCTCTTGCCAGTGACTCACTGAGCAGAGGAAAGCTGGTGCCAACCTCCCCAAACAAATGCTAAATATACTCCAGTAAAGGGGAAAAAAAAGAGGGAGGAGAAAAGCAGAATATAGAAGGGTACTGAGACAGAACAGCACAGGATGACAGAAAGAGAAAAGAAATAACAACGGAACAGAAATGCTGCTAAAACACATTGGTTACAGACTAAGAAAAAAAAAACACGTAGTGGAAGGTTATCTTTGGAAAGAACCTCAACAAACTGCACAGCCCAAATGTCATCCCTGAATGGGGAAGTCATGGACTGCAGTGGTGCAAAGCAGGCTGCTGCTCTGAGATTTGAAGTCAGCAGTAACAGCCCAGCAGAGATCACCGCCAGGAGAGCTCTGGCAAGTGCTTCCCTTAATGCCAGCCCTTGGGTCTAAAGCAATCTGTGCACCCTGGCACAGGTGATTTCAAATTCCCACGAAGAATTTTGCGTGATAAACTGCAGAGAGATAGAAAGTGGAGAAACTGGTAATCAGGCTAAGTCCTCAGGAAATACGAGCCGTCTCTGCAAAGGGGACATTGCTCTATTTTTATCTCTTGTCTCTTCTCCAGCCTTAGGGTAAATTGGTACAAGCTGAAGATTTATTGTAATCACCGTGTATTTATTCCAGGATAGACACAGAGAACTTCAGCGACTGAAATTCTGAGGGATAGGGTTACCACACAAGCCTTTCTGGTTGGCACAGAAATCTTTTCTTGTATATCTGGGTTTAACACATTTTACATATGCAGACGTGTGCTACATACGGCATTCACTTCGGAGAGCTCCCACACAGTTACTTAAAATAACTAAGAAATAGGAAAGTTATTGCCAAACCCTTAAACATATGAGACATACAGAATTACATTAGGAAAAAGAAAAAAATATGACAAGGATTATCCCAGCAGAAAAGAGCAAGGAAAGTTACCTTGGTTTTGGAAAGAATAGGGGCACCACGATCCAGCAGCATTTCCACAACTTGTTCATGACCACTTCTTGCTCCACAGTGGAGGGGGGTCAGCCCATCCTGTGGGATACAGAATTATAACTGATTAGTGTCAGACATGCTAAAATCTTGCAAGCTTTTGTAAAGACCTGTGATGTCCTAGGAGGGTCATTAATTCCTGCAAGATGCTGCTCCTCTGCAAATAAAGAGTGAGTTTGTTCAAACCAACAGAGCACATTCTGACTCTGATTTTCTGAACATGTAAATAGTCATATCACACTGGTGTTCATGCAGTGGGCTTCTTCCAGGCCCTCACTGCACATGCAAAAAAAAAAGATGAGACTGCACTTCAGGTACTTTTTGCCTGCATGCCTTGGAGAAAACTGGGTCTCTCATTTGTCAGCATGCATCAGAGTCAGTGGATAGTCAGTTAGTCTGAGAGGAAAAAAAAAATTCCTCCTCAGACTTTTTTATTACACTGATCTTGACAAGTGTACAGCAGCTGAGAAAACCATCTTAATCCCAGGTGCTGGAAGTATGTTGGATTCACTTCTGTCTCCTGTTGTGCAGACTGTGCTCATGCAACCTCCAGCTGAATGAGTGGCCTAGAGTCAAGGCACACTGTCCACATCCCTTTTAGAACAGCTTGTTTAGTAAGAGTCAACATCTTATTGCTTGTTGCAAATAATGATGCCATAGTTTTCAGAAACTTTGGTTTTCCATTTACAAGTCATAAAGGAAGGGGCTTTTCGCCGGTGTTTTACAGTGCTCTTAAAACACATATGTTGTATTGTCTAGAATATGTATGTCACATCATTTTATATAAGGGATTATCTAAAATTCCTTCTCACACACCCTATGCTCCCTTCACACACATGTACTTCCTCTCCATTTCTGTATGATAGCAAGTATTATTAAGGTACTTCCTCAGTCATATTTTTCATGTGCAGTTATAATATTCTTCCTTGATAACTCCTGAACCACACTCTAGTGGAGTATCAGCTTAAGCCCTGCAAAGTGCAGAGGGCAGCCAGGGAGAGGCAGGAGGTGGTTCAGAGAGCTTTCTATTCTCCTGCTTCTATATTTTTGCCCGTTCCTAATAAACCTGTGAAAGATAACAAGTAGGAATTGTCATGATAAACTTTTCCTGCTACTCTCATTTAAAACTTGTATGGTTCTCATTGTGCATGTCCTTGCATTTAAAGTAAGGCATATATTTTTGACACAGATGAAGAAAAGATTTTGGTTCAGACTTGGCTCCCTTAACTCAGGAAGTCGTTTGTTCCCACAAGATGAATGCAGCTTGGCCCACAATGTTCTTACTGACACCTCTCAAGTCAATTCTATTGTCATTTCTGCTTCTTCCTGCTTTTTCAGCCCATAAAGTACTGAGAAGGGCATCTCGTTAAAATGATACTACACAAATTCAAGATGTATTGCTCAAAACACTTAAGTAAAGACCAAGAGAAAAGATACCAAAACCCACAAACGATGCATTTTTCAGCTGAGTTGCAAATGTTTTGCCATAGCTTCACCAGTGTTTAAAAGGGGTAATGCATATTTCTTATACCAGTAGTTCCCACAGGTAAGGGCATATCAAGTACTGAGAAGACAAAACATTTGATATGAAAGTATCACCTCCAAAAAAACCCAACCAACTTGTATGGGAAGGAAAATGGAACCCAGCAAGGCTAGGTAACTACAGACCTGTAGGCAGGAGCTAAACATCATCATCAGATTGCTCATTCTTTTTACTTCCTTTACTACCTTCCTCACATTCTGCAGGTACATCAAAGATAGATACTCAAGGAGTTCAGGCACAAAAGTTAGAGACCATTTTCCAGATTTAACGCCTCCCCAGCTCATTTCACCAACACACCATGGTCAGCACATACCATGCTCACAGAGAATGAGACACAGTTGATCATCTTCCCGTACCAGTCTAGACCCTTCCAGTGCTCCCAGAGCACAGTGCCCCAGCCCTCTGTGGGTATTTCTGGCTAACAAGGGTTCTGTGGCTCAGGAGGAGCAGGCAGTCATGCTTAGGCCAGCTGGAGCTCATTCTGGGCCACAGAGCAGTCACTACCACCACATGCATCACGTGTGACACAACATTACAATGCATGTGGGTGCTTGTTGGGACAGCTGATCTGTAGCTATTGTTCACATGATGCCAGGTCTCCCACTGCAAAGAGCAAATACACTCCAAGACAGATAATTTAGCTGCACAGATTTTTTTTTTTCTGTAGTTTCAAAAGACACTGTCTATTCACTGGTTTAGTTAATTGCTACGTGACACTTAGAGCAGGTAAAGAAATGTGCAGAGACAATCTGAAATGCAGATCACAAAGACTTCTTTTTTAAAAAGAGATTCTGAGATTAAAACAGACTGCTCTGAGCTCAGCAAGACTTCACTGACTTTGTCAGGAGATTTTCCAGTTGCTTATTTACTGTTCACATAGACTATACTATGTGAAGCATAAAATATATTACATGTATTAGGAAGCAAACTTGCCCTAATATGATAGTCTGCAATGGCTCAGAAAAACCATTACAAACGATTATGACAATAATCTGCAGATTAAGGACTCTGTAAGTATGCACTGACATGATAAATCATATCATCTGTATTATCTATCCCTCCAGAGAGCCTGAGAGCAGCTCCAGCAAAGGCAGGAGGACAATAGGAGGAGTTCTGATTAGGCACAAGCTTCCCATTAGCACTGCACACCCATCTCTGGGGCTGCTGCCTGCTTTGGCTTTTATTTCAAACACATACACACACAAAAATGAGACCTAAGCATCGTTTCTGGTCCCTGTCGAGACTCAGGTACCTGTGTAGCTCCCCGATCTTGTTACACTGGGGTCAAAACTGTCCTGAGACTGAGCCTCCCCGCGGCAGAGTGTTTCCTCCCCACCACACGTGGATTTAAGGGACCCCCGAGCAGTCTGGGGTCAGCACAGAGAAGCCTCCTTGTACTCCTCAGCTTCCTCTTCCCTGTCAGTGCTCACCCAGGATTTCCCTTGTATCATGGCACCCTCTGGGCTGCCTCCCAAAGCCATGGCTGTCTCTCAGGGCCACAGCTCTCACATCAGTGAGCATCAGCTTCTAACCCACTCTAAGAGCAATGAAACCAAGCACAATATCCAGTAAAAAACTTAAATGTGATGCAAATATTCAGCAAGATCTTGTCAGAGTTTGAGCCAACTGGCGGAGCCTTGTCCCTGGCCTTGGCAGGAGCAGCAGCAGGCATTCCTGTCCCCTGAGCCAGAGGTGACAGCACACGTTCCCAGGGGAGCAATTACTGCTGCCTCCTGGGTTTATGTGCCCAGCACTGCTGAGTGACTCTCCACACACACACTCAGCCTAGCAGGGCTGTGTGTCCCACAGCCCCTCCGTGCTCCAAGTCTCCCAAATTGGCACTATTCACTCCATTGGCACTCCTGCAAACTGCCCCTTCTGGGCAATAGGGTAACAAACAAGGTTGGCTCTCCCCGCACATGCACAGCACACTGAGAGTGCCAAGGCAGGGCTATTGTAGCTATTTTATATCTTAATTCACATGGTTTTCCTAGAGCAGATTATGCATGATCTGATGCATCTTCAAAGAGCATACTCCACATGTTTTCATGCAGATATGAGAGCCTGTTATTTAGCTGCAAAATCAGTAGACTGATTATAAACACTTATTGTTAATCCAGGCTAAAACTTGCTTGCTGCCTGCTTCAGACACAAATTCACTTTGGCATATACAGTATTAGACAGCCAAAGCAAATCAAGCTAATTTAATCAACCTCTCTAATTAAATTTTACTTTTTAATTTTTTTTCTGGAAGACAGAAAAAACATAATTAGGGCAACATTCAGTAAACATGCTCCATGAAGCATTAACAGGCCTCTGCCCAGAAAAACCAGAATGATTAAAGTTGCCTTGGCAGCACATAGTTCTTGAGGGGTACCCTTAAGAATTCAGTACCCACCCCAAGTACCAGTTGCTAGACATCTCACACACAAAAAAAACCAACAGAGGGAAGATGAACAGCTGGTTAAAATAAACAATGCAACATAAGGGTGAACTAAAATGGAAAAAAAAAATAAGCCATACCTGACTCTCAAAATAGTTTTAACACTGTTTTTGGATGTGTCTCACATGTTCTCTCAACTCCCAACTACAGTGTGCAGGTGTGTAAGAGTATAATGGTGCTCATTAAATCCCAGTCCTAATGAACCCAGAGAAAGCGGGAGCTCCTGGATTACTTCTACAATAATTTAAACAGGATAAGGATTTAGCCCTTCATGTTAACCTTTTGTGCAGTACTTCAGCACTACAGTTTCCTGGACCATCTGTCAGCAGCAAATGCAAATGCTCATGGAAATGACTCAGGAAAAGAAATCATTACCTCAACTTACTTATTACTCAGGAAAGGCTTTATGTGAATTTATCTATGAAATGATTCTGTTTGTGAACAATAAAAATAGGCATTATGAGGAGAGTATTCTAGTATCCCGTACAGAGAATGGATTGCAGGAACAGACCACAAAATGCCAGCTGAATAGCTAAATCTGTCCCATCTAAGAGTTAGAGTAGCAAATCCTGGCTGTGTTAGTGTTTGGTCAACAACACAAAACAGTATGTTCTGCATTCTCATTAAAAGGTGAAATACAGACATGAAACAGGAGAAACAAAGGCCTAAGAATTTCTGCCCTCGAGCAATAAAAACCAGCAATTTCAAGATGTCTTTTTGTCCCTTTGTAAAGGTACAGAACCTTTGCCATTTACCTTTAAGGAGGTATTTTGTCTTCCATAATCAATCTTCACATTAAATAATATCATCATGGACAAGACAAAAAAACTATTTTAACAGAAGAAAAAAAAAAACCCTGCTTATCTCTTACACACAAAAATTCTGTTCATCTCTTAAAAAAAAATAGGAAGAAAGAGAGAGGTCTCACATTTATAAATGTGGTACTAGGAACCTCACTTATTTTCACATGCAAATCCCACCCGTTATCAAGCTGTGTGTGCATTCAGCACCTGCCCCTCACAGAACACACAAGGCTGGGCTCTGCCTGGGCATCCAGCTGATAAGCAGGACTTGACACATATATCAGAAAAGACAGCCTCAGCTGCTCTTTGCCTTTCAATGCATTCAGCAGTGGTGATGCTGTTCCAAGGGATACGACCACAGCTTTTGTCATCCTGTATTTTTGTAGGGCCATTCTATATCTAGGACATTGAAAAGAAGAATTGTGCTTTAAAAAGTGAAATATCTGCATAGTTGACATATCTCAATTGTTCAGCCTTGGAAAACAACATTGGGTCAGGTCAGAACAACAGAAGAGACTTAGCAGGAACATGTGTTGTGCCAGCTCGGAGCAATTAATCTTTGCCATTGAATATGAGATCCAGGCAGGCCCTCCTGAAACAATGCCCTTTTTTCACCCAGAACCACGTTCCTCTCAGCCTTCTATTGCTTTTGGTACTGATTTCCGAGCCCTGCTGGTGCTGTTCCCTTTCCTGACCACACAGCTGTCTGAGGCTCCGGAGCCTCCTGGGCAGAGACACCCCGAGCACAGCCTGCCAACGCTGCCAGGATGAGTCAGTGCCGCCGGGAGCACAGCTTCCATCACTCCCTGACTGCCAGGAAACGATGCCTCTGGTAATGCCAGCGAGTGCAACCATGAGTGACACACGTACAGAACCAGCAGGAAAAGTTATGCAAATCCCTTCTGACTTTTGGAGAGGATGGGTGTTTGGGGAAACAGGCATTCTCCAGGGGGAAGCCAGAAAAAACAAACCACCGCTTCGTGAACCACAGTCATCACTGCCTTTGCCTCACTGGGAAGCTGTGCCAGACTCAGGAGCTGTTAATGCTTCTGCCCTCTTCCTAGATCCTGTTTCCGTCCCAGCCTGTATTTTTAGTTACACAAATTATCCCAGTGTCTAACCCTGGAGCTTGTGATACAGGAAATGAAGCAGAGCGTGAATTTTCTTAACTACAAGGAACTAACCTGACTCTGACTATTTAAAGTACTGGTCCCTAATGATTTGGACTGCAGTGGGCCCCACAAATACTTGCAGAGGGAAGCAACTAATCCCTCATCTAGTCCCTTTCCCCCTGCTCTGACCAAGTGCACATCTGTCACACCACCAGCATGTGGCCCTCTCCACCACAAGGCAGACTCACACCCCTCAGCCTGGTAGCCCCTATGTAGCACAGAGGAGGCTGGTTCTTTAGTCCAGAAATTATAGCCACTGTCCATATTCCCCATGAAAAATCATCTCTTCCATGTTCCCCAACTAATGGAAAAAAACTGAAACATTTTAGAATTAAATCATCAGTGACTAAAGGTAAAATAGAAGAACTAAGGAAAAACATGTGGAGAGAACGAAGAGACGACAAAATAAATTGACCCAGTTTCTGAATTCGCCAGAGGAAAAAAAAAGAAGGTGCCTAACAAGCATTGCAGGAAATCTCAGAGACTGCAGAAACAATAGAAAACCAAACAGAAACCTGTGAATACAGGAATAACTGTAAAGAAAACTATTCTTAGGTTATTAATTTATTTTGTTTAGAATGCTTCTGAACAGTAGAACTTATACAGACTAATTAAAAATGGAAAAGGTAGAGGTGATAAATTAATATTTCAAGAAAATTACAATTGTCAAGAAAGTTACTGGGACAGCTCTTGAGAGTTACCTCGCACACACAGGAGCGTGTTGCAAAGACTGCCCTGACAGCCCAGAGCACCACTGGTTCTAGCTTTACTTCCAAACATTTGAACATGTTCTTTTTTTGCTGCTGCCGTGTAAGTAAATAAAATACCCCTGGTTTGGTTGGGTTATAACTACAGCAATTAGACATAACCATATGCACTGAGTTTCTAAGTCATTCAGGGCACCGAGTTAGGTGTCAGCCTGATGGAAACCATCCCTGTGCCTGACACACATGCTGACAAACCCCAGCCAGCAGCCAAGCACCCCTCACACACAGAGCCTGAGCTGCAGGAGGCTCATCAGCCACACCCCGCTGTGTCACACAGCCTGTGGATAGCGAAAGGCAAACACACTGTGGCTCAATATTACCCCGCTAGCATTCAAATTCTGAAATATCTGACTTGAATTCTCATCTTTTAGCGTTTTCCTGTACATTCACCTCCACACCCAAGCAGCTAGAAGCAGCTCCTAATTAGATGCTGGAAAGGGAACATGGAAAATGGTTGGCTCTGAGCTTTGCCATACTTGGTGTTTCACACACTGCTGTAAGAGATGTAAAATGTTAGTATCCCACTGCAATCATTTCATAAAAAATAAATGCAGTGCAGTTGTAGTAGCCTGCCAGGAAGATGAATGATTTAAGCCCTACAGCAACACACAGGTCAGAGGTAATAATTCCACACAGTCACCCACAGCACTCACACTTGAGCTTACCCTTGTTTTGGCATCAATTTTAGCTCCTCGATCAAGAAGGAGTTTGACCATATTTGCGTTTCCTCTTTTTGATGCAACATGCAACGGCGTGATATCATTCTGTGGAAGAAAAAAACCATGAAAATGAATATGCATGTGTCTGTTTTTCATTAATTCCATTTCTGGTTTGCTCACAGAATGAATTATGCCCAATTTGCTAAAGCATAACACAGTTTGTTTCCCTGGGAGCATGAAAGCAAAGGGAAGCTGTGTTCAACCACACATGTGAATTGGCCTGATACTTCAACATGCACGTGCTGAAGAAAAAAATCAAGTTGTGGTTAGAGTTACAAGATGACATGATTGTGCCTCAGCTCACAACTTTTGCTTAAGGGTTAAACTTATGCCATTTTACCGAATCCTGGCAATTTAATCCAGCTGTGGCTGTTTCTGAGTGTACAGTGATAAGGATTCATACCTCAACTTCTTTGGCCTTGTAGGAGCCATAGAAAAATTAATAAAACCATTATAGCTGTAGATCTCGTTCAAAAATCACGAGATGCCAACGCTACTTATATCAGAACATTATCAGCAAACTCTGAAAGCATGGCAAGCACCTTCCTTTCAGTTCCACCATTAATTCTGCCTACCCAATTTGTTCCTCTAAGGGATGTAACACGGTGCTTGAAGTGGGGCTGCAGAGAAGTGTGTGTGCCTCCCCGAGCAGTGCCAGGCAGGCTGGCACAGGCAGGGATGCTGCACATCGAGGACAGTTACATAACCAACGCGTGTGCACGCAGGGGCGCTGCTTTAACAACACACAGCCAGGACGTCTCTTCATGCCCTGATGAATCCTTTATCTTGCGGCGTATGAAGGCCATGTCCTGTATATATTTGATCATATGGAGCCAAGTAAAAATAAAAGGATCTAAACAGAGCACGCAGCCGGTGGATGCAGACAAAGAGAATTGTAAAGGACGTGCTCCTGTGTGTTCGGGGGCAGCACACAGCTGGCTGCGTAAAGCCGGCATCCCTGGGACCCGGCAGAAAGCAGCACAGGCAGTGAGCGTGTGTCCCGTGGCTGACTGAATCAGAAAGGCACCCTGAGCAGCTGGGGAGGGGTACAGGTGTCTGACCTGGCTAACAGAGCATTCAGCAGCACTTCCTCAGAACTGCAGGTGAGTGGAGCGATGGAGAACCAGCTCGGAGAAAAGATCCCCTCTCAGACGTGACAAGCTGACTCACAGCCTAATCATAACACCAAGTACCTCATGCAGTTGCTACATCTTCATTTACACAAAATTTCACTATGAAGGTAACTCACAGCTACTAGAAAGTACTAATTAATATTATCACAGAGGTAAAATACATGTTAGCAAGGTTAAATGACAGAGATTCTTTCTACAATATTCATGATCATTAGAGTATCAAAGTGATGACTGTGCCAGGGTAGCTTCTTACTCCTTTAAAAAGCAAAGTAAAGCAAAAAGATACTTAGCACATTAAACAGAAAGTGCAGCATGTCTGGTCCTTTCAGGGAGGTAAAACTGTGTGATCACTGAAATTTTTTGTGAGTTGGTTTTGAAAAAAAGAATTAATTCTATTTGACTGGGAGTTGACACTGGATATAATATGGGGTCACTACATTACTGTATCAGTCACAAAGAGGACAGAAAAAGAGAGGAGGAAAACAATTATGTGGAGATACTTTCTGCTTTTTCTCTCTTCCCAGGAGGAAAGATGTTACTGAGGTCAGAGAGAGAGAGATGAATTTTACTTTCCTGAGGAAAAAAAATGGTAAAAGAAATAACTTTTGTGTCTTCAAGTAGAGAGTACCACAGGTAATTTAGATTAAAGGAACACTTTTCCCACTTGCTGATGTTGATGGGCAAAGAGGTTAACTCAGCCTAATAAACCCTTGTGCCCTGTTAATACATCAAAATAATTGAGTACGAATAATTTACTGCCTCATACACAGACAAGAAGAAAAGCCTTTTCCAAGCATCAAGAAAGAAATGGAGGAGGAAGGGACAGCATTACAAAAGGCAGGACAAATAACCTATTGGAAGTCTGGTTCTCATTCATCTCGACACCAAGCTGAATCTAGTTCAGCACAGGGGAGGGCATAACCACATAAAAATGTGCACTTTGGATCTAATTATTTACCAGTCAAATCTCCTGTTGCCATAAATGAAGGAGAGTTGATTCTGGAATAGATGGATAAATGCTGGCAAATACACACCTCAAAACCAAAGGAGATGGCTTCCACTTAGCAATTGAGAGTTAGGTCACACTGTTTGCTTGCAACAGGGGAAAAAATTTAAAATATCCACTTTCAGGTTAAAACCAACTCCTGTTCAAATGACATTCATATTTCTGGGTTGCTACCAAAACTTCTACGACAGCATAATTCTCTCCCAGTTTCTGACAGGAGCGACCATCCTGGCTTCAAATGTGCGGAAATTCTCCAGCACCGAATAAGGACTGAGCTCCCCTGTGCAAGCTGCAGAGCTAGCAGTCCATCATTGCTCTATGTGATCACCTGTCTTCACAAAAACCATATAAATTTAATGTCTTTAGCATCCTGAAACCTGGAGTTACATTTGGTTGAAAATAGGCAGCAAGTTCACATTACAAAGACACAGATGGAGAAAGGATGTGATCGCTCCAGAAAGCTTGTGAGGAAAACCAACTACACACAGCTTCCCTGAAATAATTAATGGAGCAGGAAAAATCAAGCAAATGAAACTCTGTATGTCCAGTGTAATATCTGTCCTTATGGATGATCAAACAGCTCCTCTTTCCCTGGAAAAGAGCACTCATTCCCTTGGAAGGAGTTTGCAGTTATTGTTGTACTTTACTAACCTGATCAGACAGTTCATAAAAAAAATTAAGAGATAAAGAATTAAAAACATTTTAAGCCTTTTTCACCCTTAACAGTTGAGGAAAACACTGCGAGGAAATGAAGGGGAAAAGAGAGAGTGGGCAAGTCTCTATTCAGAATTTAATTTTGCCATTTAGCTATTTAAGCTTTTACTGGTAGCAATGAATGTGGAGTAATAATTCTGCTGGCTGAGAGTTCTGACTCCAAACAGACGGAGAGGTGCATTATGTGAATGCTTCAATAATTGCACACTGATGTTCAGGCCAAGCAACTTGTCTTTGGTCAATACTGTGTTGTACCAAGTCCTAAAGAATCACACCTGGAGGTTTTACATGTATGGTCCTTCCTCATCTCTCATCGCACAATTAAGAACATGAACTGAGAAGTGAAAAAACCTCAGACAGCACCATCATTAATTTTTCTGATGACAAAACATAAAGCAAGGAACTCAAAATGGAGTTATTTGTACTTGTCACAAGAAACAAGAGACAAAAAAAGCTTCATAATATGTGCAACTTCAGTGTTGTTTATTAACACTAAAACTGTGGTATCAGCAAACAAAATAGCCACCAAATATAAGGTTCTGAATTCTTCAGTGTATCAACAGCATCTGCTGTCTTTTCAGTCTATTTTTATCTGTTTGATCTTCTATAAATTTCTCCCTTTGTTCTTAAGATAGAATAGTAAATCAGGAAAATTTTGAAGATGTTTTCCTGCAGTAATAAATCTGAAATGCCTTCCAAAAGTTGCCATTATGAGATGTGGTTCAGATCTAGAATTCCTGCTGGAGTGCTGCCTGCCCTTCCTGTTGAAATATCAGATGCTGGGTAATGTCTCAGGTAGACCCCTTGACACTGAGGTCCAGTTTGTGAGTTAACAAATTCTGCAGGGAATATGAAGTATTGGTTGTGAGAATAGCAAGCTAAAACAATGCAATAAATGCTCATAGGATTATCAACTAGAACACAGCCTTTCCTCTCCTTCTTGGCAGATTTCCTGGGGCAGATGACTTGAAGTCCCCTGAAACTGTACATAGCTCAAAATGCCATGGATTAGGTGCATGCAGCTTTTTCTACACTTCACAACAACGTGGATGGTGGTTTTCCCTTTGTCTCCAGGCACTGCCTGCTGCAGCTCACCACCCCTCACACAGGGCTCCTGCCTTCCTCCAGAGCCACAAAACATACACAAATATGATGGGTGAGGAGTGACCTGCTTCTACAGTCAGCGGCCTTTGCTTGTGCCTGATCAGAGGGGACACTAAGCCTTTCCAGCTACAGCTCTCTATCTACAGCTTCACAAGAAAATTCAAAAACCTTTGAGTTATCTTATGTTGAGAAATGAGACACCTAACATTTCCCATCTGAAATGAGATCAGCTGCCCTCTGACACATGGTGTTATCCATCACAGTTCACCACAGCAGTCAGAATTGCTCCTTTCTGCTACAAATTAGCAACATGAACGGTTAGGAAGTCAAGAAAAAACAGGGTTAAAATTGTCAGCGTGCAGAGTAGATCTCATATGGTTATATTTTAATGCATTTAGAAAGCCAGGAACTTCCCCTGGTTTCTGATGTGCTATGCTGTCCTATGGGATTGCCTCTTTCTCCCATCACAGCTGGAGTTTTACAAGCGTAAGGATGCTAATAAAAACTAAGAAAAGTAAATGTTTGCACTTACAGCTTCATATTGGGCTCTGAAGTGCACCTTTAAAGGAAGGCACAAAACAAAGGGAAAACCTTTCCTAGTCATGTGCTGCATTGATTGAAATGCTGAGCAGCTGATCACATCAGGACTGTGAAGACTCACTGCCAGTCATATGGACTTAGAATTTCTCCTTGGGGCCAGTGAGAGAACTTACCTCCACCTCTGAGATCTCCTCCCAGCCCCTCAGTGGAGTGCAGCTTTAATCAGAAAAATTTACACTTATCTGATTTCAAATTTCATTTCCTTGCTTTAAACAAACCAGAAGAGTTTCTTATCAAAATGTTCAGATTAACTTGGAATTTAGTAAGATAGTTCTTCTCAATCCTCAACTGAGAGAAGACTCCAAGAAGAGCTTAATACTGACACAGAATGTGTAAGTAAAGCAGAATCTGAAAAGAGCCAGACTTTTCTTATACAGTCTGGAAAATCCCTCCAGCACTAGGGGTTTTTAAGGAAAGAGCATAATGGTGATTGTTGCATACTGGAATTGTCAGCAGCACCACTGCATTGATATTACCACTATTACCAGATCCTGGAGGTATGGGAAGGTTGTGGTGTGCATTTGAAGAATCTTATACGAAACTATGCAGCTACACCAACAGGTATGTTAAAGCACTCAGTATCCTCCCCTGTATGCTTCTGCAATTCAGAACTGGAGCTACAACACAGCAGAATCCCTGCAGAGAAAAGTCTTATACTCTAGTAGCAGTTACTGGGATCACTGAGGCTTGTATAGATGTTTCAGAAATTAAAGATAAAAATGCACAATCAGATGCTTTCCAGGAAACCCTACAAGAGTGCCTAATTTTCCAGCTTTTTTCCTCCTCTCCTTAATGGCAGTAAGTCTTACACTGTGCTATTTTAGTTGTTGTGTGCTTATATACTTAACTTTCTTCAGGGTTGAGATGTATAAAATGAATCCTGGAAGAAAAGAAGGAAGACTATAGAAAGGGGCTCTTATGGCAAACTACCACCAGGGAAATAAAGATGTTCTCTTATGCCCCTGTCATTCAGATATTGCTGGCTCTTTTTGATGGGCTAATGGTGTTCTGCTTCTCAGCCTCAGGGTCATCATTAATGCATGTTGTCCTCACACCACCCTCAAAATTACCAAATCCTTTCCTAACCTTCCAGTAAGCAAACTTCCTGCAGGCAAAGCCCACTCCCAAGGGAACTGAGATCTCCTCTAGGACAAGGAGTGCTGTGTATCAGGAAGGCTGTTCCCAGGGCTGGATGCAGTTTAATGGCACACTGAGGAGCTTCTGTTTGCTTTGGCAAGAAAGATTCAGGGAGAGGTCATCTTCACACAGAGGATTCCCTGGCTACCTCCATCTTCTGACGTGCTCAAGTACAGAGTGGATGTCGGGGTCACGGGGGTTCCTTTCAGCTGTTGCTCTGGAAAACGCGGAGAATTTCATCCTTCCTTCCTTTCTAATCACAGTTTTCCTCAGAGACAGGTGGAGTTTCAAAGGCATTTCCTCACCTGGGCTAAACAGATCTTTCCACTGGAAGATCATCTCAGACAGAAGAATGCTATCTGAAAACTCTGTGAACCCCTGAAAGGTAACTTTTACCTAATTATAATTCCCAGTTTATTCAAAACACCTTCAAAATCATTAAAACTCTAGGTAAGACATCAGACACAGTTTGATTTAAAGGCACAAGTGGCTGATAAACAATAGTTTTAAAGTGACAGGAATTAGTTTTTCCCTGTTGAAAAAATTGATGAAATAGATTCATTTAAAGGTATGTGGTTGCCTTTCAGGGTGTAACTGGGATTCATCCACACCTCTCCAATGTCAAGTGGCACTGCCAGCCAAGAGAGTGGTGTCTGGAGTTGTTGCAATCCTTCAAAGCCCAAGCAGTGACTGCACTTAAGTGCTAATCTGGCTAAGAAAGGAGGCCAACATCACCCTCAGTTACCCTTTATTATCCTCCTCCACTCTTTCAGCCTCTGTGTGATCGTCTCCCAGTTAAGCAAGAGGGAAATATGGTGATGCAATGAAGTATTTGAAGTATTTTGGAGAAGCACAGCCGGACACGTGATAATGTACTACAGAAAAAGGATGATGAGTAGTCATAAAATGCCTGTTACTCTGCAATGCATACCCTGCCAGTAATTGTGACAGGTTTTCTGTTGAGTTTGAGCCCAAGAAGTCAAGCAATTTGGAACGATTGTTTTTCCTTTGTTACAAAATGGCAAACATCCAGCTGAATAAGGAGATCTTGTTTCACTTGGAATGAGGTTAGGATGGTTCCCAGAGCTGCCTCCTTGTTTATAGGTGGAATAAAGGGCATCACAAGCTGATTTACTGGAATTATTTCCATCCATCCCAATGGGGAGTTTGCTGTGCCATCTTCCCTGCACTTGCAGCAAGGCAAGAGAAGAAAGCACAGACACAGAAGTGCTAATGCAGCTCAAGGGAAGAGCTGACATGACATCAGTCACTCAGCTGCAGGAGTGCAAACCTGTAAAAGCAGGTACATTTCCAACTCCCCAGCCTCTAGAGTCAGCAGGTAGACAGGCTGGCAGGCACTGTGACACCTGTAAGAGATCCTGGAGCTGTGCCTGTCTCCTAACTGTGGCGAAAGAAGGGACCAAGGGAGTATGTGACAGCTGAGAGGCAGGCAGGTGTGTACTGGTGGGGCTGAGGGAGCAGCTGCTGCTGAGAATCTCTGGGGACATCATTTACTAACAGTACAGCACCACTGCTCGCCTCCTGCCCACACACTGAGAGTCATCAGCAAGCTCATCTCTTTCCTTGCCTTCGCTGCTGGAACCTCTTTCTTCCCTCAGGCCTCTTGGAAACACACTGAAAACAGCAGCTGAGGAGATCTTTGCCACAGGCCTGTCCTCCTTTTTCTACATCCTTACACCAGCTCCTCTCTTCAACACACTTGCCCTTGGCCTTAAGGCTCAGAGCTCTGCCTTCATCCTACACATCCATTCACATTTTCTCCACCTTTCCCCACCCTAACTACACGGATGGTGGGAACTTGCTACTTGTCCTGCCCTCACACATTTGTCTCCACCTGACCCCCTTCCACAGAAGCCTCTTCTGTTACCATAATCCTCTCCTCTTGTTCAAACCTCTCCCCAGAATGCATACTTTCCTGAAGAGTCTGCACATAAATTGAGAGATAGACAAGTAGTGTTGATTTGTATTTATTTAATAAAAACAAAGGAAAAATGGTTGGTGGTTTGCAAAAGCACGAAGTGCATTTGACACCCCATCTTAAAAGCTTGCTCTTTGCGCTTCTGAAAGCTACAGTACCTATGGTAATATTTTATTTGGGTTACAGCCCTTCCATATCTTTGCTTTGTTGCTCATCTCACATTGTCAGCAACTCAAATAAGGGCCTTTCCTCCAGAGGGAAGACAGTAAGTACACTGTGGATGATGCGCAGAGAAATTAAAACAAGAGGCAATGAGGTGGCAAAGAGCAGGCTGTACCTGTGGGTCATTTTCAGTACCTGTTTTGCAATTTGGGTAATCAAAGATCAAGCAAGGGCTGATAATTGCATGTCCTGTGTTTGCCTACAAATCCACTGCTCTACCAGAACCTGTGTAGCGCAGTGGATTTGTGTGCAGCACCTTCTTCCCTTGTACTCTGATAAGCACTAAAGAACAAAATTCAACTTCATATTACTGTTATTTATGCTGCAATTCTTTCTGTCACAACAACTTTATCTGGATTTGCAGCTGCCATAGAGTGGAGATGGGCTCGAGCTCTCTCTCTGGATGTCCCACCCCGTACCACAAGCACAAACAAGTGCTCAGTGCTCCCCGAGTCACAGCCTCAGCCCGCTGCTCCTTCAGGCTGATGTCACTGCATCCACACTTCCCCAGATATCCCAGAACTCCATCTCCCTCTGATGATGACAGCTAATGGAAGCAGAATTTAGAATGTCCAGATCTTGAAGAGGGGGCAAGAACGGCCTTATTACTTTGGATGTGCTCTCCGTAAGTGCCCCTAATCCAAAACAGAGCTGCTGAAGCCTAAGACTTATTATTTTATTAAAATGAGCATAGGCAGATGGTATTTAGTGCACCGGTACTAAACGCTGCTAATTGCTAATGTAGTAGCATCGCTAATCCCTAATCTTGTTTCTGAGTGGGAAAGAGTTGACCCAAGACCCCATTTGTCTTCCTGGCTTCTGTGATTAGGGCTTATCAAATACTCAATGCCAAAGCTTAGGATGGTATGAAATGCCTTAATGCTCTAATTGGGTCAGTTAAAGGACTTGGAAATCAGAGGTCAATGTTGTCAGTGAAAGCAAAGCAATAGGTTTGCAATGCTTGTCATAAAAACTTTGCTGCATGTAAATATGTTCCTTAACTACAGAAGCGTTCAAGTTTTTAGCTGTACAAACTATCTGAAGTAAAATACTGCAAATTCACTTTTCCCTTTGTGCAAATGCTGTTAAGCAGTATGGTAGTACTTTTCCTCTTGCAAAAGTAATAAACATAACACGCGATCAAAATCTCAGAAGAGGAGCTGCTGGATTATCCACGTGACATTATTCCTTGCATAAATATAATCTTGAATTTGCATTGGCTTTTTTTTACTTTCTCTAGTTTAATTGAAAGATTGCTCCAGAATCCCATTAGTTATATTTAATATTCATTATTAAGCAATTATTAATTAAAAAATATTAATTACTAAGGTTTAATAGGAAATATCTACATTTCTAGGCAACCTTTATTCATGGCCAATTTATGCCTATTTACTCTTACATCAGCATTTGCCTTCACTTTGAATGCCTCTTGTTCCCTTGATTTTATCTCCCTATTGTCCTGGATCACTACCACATCTCTTCCCTGCTTTGCTAAGGTTTGGTGAGCCAAAACCTTGCACAGCCTCAGTTTGTTTTGTTTGGGGGTTTATTTATTTATTTGGTCTCATGCCTGGCACCACAATCTTTCCTTGCCCTTCATATTGTCCCCCTATCCTTCATGTTGTATCCCTATCCATATATGTTTGGGGTTTCCCCCTGCTCTTACAGCTCTATTTAACTTCCCTCTATTGCTTCCTGTCTTTCTCCTGTTTACATCATGGACTCCACTTCTAGATCTCGTTTCACGTCCTACTTGTCCAGTTTCTCAGATTTCCTTTGTGAACCACCTGGCTCTCGTGCATGCAGTGAAGGCACAGAAGCTTTATTCACCACTACACCTGCACTTGATGTTCACTGGAAGCAACTGCACGGTGAGGAGAATTCAGCAGGGGCACATCACTCCTGCCATATGTTACAGCTACAGGTGGAAGCATTCGTGTCACTGGATCCCAGCCCACCTTTTGCAAGGCTGGAACCATGAAAACAGCAGCTCCTTTCGATTAAAACACAAGTTTTCAGAGGTGAGGTCTCGAGGTCAGGTTTGGTTCAGCAGCGCAGGGAAAGCCCCTTTACACCAGGTGGTGACAGAACCAGCTCAGGCAGGTGAGGCCCCTTGGCTGGTGAGAGAGATGTGCCTCTCACACCTCTGTGCAAAAGCTGTGGCCAAGTGGCGATGAAGCAAATGAAGCACAACCCAGACTCCACACTTACCCTTGCAGTGAAGTCCACAGCAGCACCCCGATTTAACAGCAACGTGGCTACGTTGATATTCCCGTAGTGAGCAGCTATGTGGAGGGGAGTGAACCCACTCTGCAAAAAAACAAAACACAACCAATAGATACTTTTTGTTAAACACTGCACTAGTACTCCACAATTCGTAGCACATCACTGACAAAAGCTAGTAACAGGAGTCTGCTGCAAGTCACCACTCCGATTCTGTACTAGTTTTCACTCACTGATGTTTATTTATAGTATCTCAGAAAATCCAAATAAAATCACATTGCTATGCAGGAAGAAAAAAAATTAACATAACTATTCTAGAAGATAAGAAATTGAATAAAACTTTCAGTTATTCCAGAAAAACAGCAGCAAAACATTTGAGTATTAAAGCAATGATCTGACTTTTATAAGAAATTAGCTTCTAACTAGAAGTATATAGTTATTGGTATTATGTCAGTCTTGCAAGTTAAATCTCTTAGAGATTCTTTGCAGAAGTTCAAATACAAGTCATTTAATGATATTTGCTAACTGATTTTTATAAATTCAAAGTAGATGCAAATGAAAAGAACATCAAAGACTATTTTAAATTATTAATATGGGTTGTATTTTTTTTTTCCAAGGGTTAGCACCATAAAGATCAGTCTCCCACTGTGGGCAATCACACTGGGTTATGTTCAGACACCACGAGTTACCACCCTAATTAAAAGATGTCTTACTGATAAAATTACTTCAGCAACTGATTTTCATATTTAAGTAATTTTACTTCCTTTTAAAATAATGCTAAAACATGCAGCAATTCCATCAGTCCTGCAGAGTATGAAACCTTATGGGAACTAGATGCATTTCTAAATTGTTAGCAAGCCATGCTAGCTGCCACTGCCTTGCTTAGGGAGTTTTGCAGCTATAAAACCACTCTCAGATCATTCTATTTGCTGACACCATCAAGGTAAGTGTCATGCAGAAGCCTAGAATCAGACCTGGATGCACAACATGACAGGGTTGTCTGCAGCTCTTAACACATCTGATAAACGTGCTCCATGAGAATCCCTGAAAACTCCATCTCGTATAATGCGGCCCTTTTATGATGGCAGTCAGTTCCCAAGAATGCTTCACTCTTACTTTTAAACCCTAGTTTCAGCTGCAGAAAGCCCTGGTCTCTAAACTACAGTCTTCTCTAGCACATGCTACTTCATTTCATCTAAAGCAGGTGTCTATCCTATAATAGGCGATGCAGACAGGAGGGAGAAATGATGCAGCAGCACTAAGTCATGGAGGAGTGATGATGCATATATATATTTATATATACCTCTGTTGTTCTATTCACCATCATCTAGGTTAACACATTTGGAAGCAAAGAGGGGGAAAAAATGAACGGTTAGTCCACCACTGGTGACATGGATGCGGAAAGCTTCATGATGGCTGCGTGGCATGGCAGCTCGGGTGGCAGCACGCCTGGCACACACGGGAAGCTCCACGGGGTGGAAGCCGAATGAGCGAGTACTTTGAGTGCTAATTGTTACATGTTTACCAAAGTTCTCCAAGTAGCAATTGCACAGACAACTGATCAAACGAGTGAACTGTACAGTACCTACAGCTCACCACTGCTCTCAGGAGTGGCTTTCATTTCCGAGAGAATAATTCAAATAATATTTTGTTTATTGTTTTCCATTTGCAAGGTTTCTACAAGAGAAATTAACCCTGATTTAAACAGAAAGGGAATGGGGGAGAAAGAGGCAAAGGAGGCAAATGAAACGTTATTCTTAATCAGGTGTTAGAGGAGAAAGTTCTGTGTAACTGCAGCAAAATAATTCACACCGAGGGACATCTCCCCTGGGTGTGGTCAGCACCTGATAGCATCAAACCTTCTGGCTTTTCCCAACTGACCTTTGACTCCACATCAGCGTTGTGGTCGTTCTGCAAGAGCAGAGCCGCTGCCTTCGTGTCGTCCTTGCGAGCCGCGATGTGGAGGGCAGGAAGGCGCACTTTCCCCTTCGTGTCATTTTCCAGCAGCAGGGAAACCACCTGGTCATGGCCTTGCTGCAAAGCCACTGCCAAAGGTGTGAAACCATCCTGCAACACACAACGGGCACCATCAATGCGTGCTCCAAACCTTCCGCAGGGTGGGAAGGGGAAGCAAAGAGATCTCAGCGTTACGAACAGAGCTGGCTCAAATTCAACCAAGTGTAACATGGTGCAAGTCAAAAGTACCCTGCAATGACCCTGAAACTGGAAAAAAGTGTGGGTGAACAAGGTTCCAAACACTCAGAACACCTTTCTGGCACTCCAGACACAACATAAAATTGTAAGACACAAATGACTGAGACTCGAGGGGAAAAAAAAGCGTGAAATGACTCACAAATTTACAGGTAATTATACAGATACTTATTTATGTAAGCGCTTAATTATATAAAAAGGTATAAAAAGCTGGAATATTATAATTACAATTGCTAATGATGTCTCAATAGTAAATTATCATCCATTCCTTACAGATTATAATCTGCATTTTTATAATTATTTTTAAAAAACCCCAAACAACTCAACAAACCAAAACAAACAAAACACTTGAGCTCCATCCTCTAATGTATTTTATATGTGGATTTAAAATATACTAAAGAATACCATGTTCTCCTAATGTACTGATGTTCTATTACAATTTTCGTTTATGAAAATTTATATAATTTGATAGACAATCCTCTCACAAAAAGAAGTTATTTCCTTTCAGATTTGCTAATAACCAAATTGGTGGAGAATAAAAAACCTGAAAAACAGAAGGTTTTTACTGAACAGATTTTAGAGCAGATTCCTCAAACACATAAAAAGTACAGTCCGGGATTTATAATTTTATGGTTTTAATTTTATTTTATGGATTCTTAGAAAACGAAAGAATGAAGGAGTTGTCATTTACATTCTGCTCCTTCCCAAACATTTGTCATTGCAACCCAGGAGCACATCCAGCTTTACCCAAGATAATACCCATAAATAACTCAAAAAAATCACAAAGGAAAACTGCTTGGGATATTTATTTATTCCATTTGTCTCCTGATGAATATATCCAAAGTCTGTATTGCCAAACCTCACTGCAGCTTAGCAACCAAACATATTCTTTCACTTTTCAACTACTGCTATCATGGTGAAACCGTGTAACTGTGAAATAAAAGTGCAGCAGTGACAGAGAAAGGTAGATCCTCACTCTATGTCAACAGTGCAGAGTTGAAGCATTACCTTTTTAACTTTTAGAATGAAAAGTTATGTTTTCAATAACGAATTTCTCTCTCTAACTTCAAAACAAAGAACACCTCGATTTAGGACGAGAAACAGGAGGGGTTCTGAAAAAGAGTGTTTTCAAATTTTTTGAGGGGAAGAAAACCCAAGAAAATCACTGAAATTCCTGGGTCCTGACAAGCAAATTTCCACCCCCGACCCCAAGGAGTTTAATGCTCATTTAACCAGGTTTCCCTGCTGCCTGCAGCTCTTCATCCTCCAGCAGCGGGGCAGGGCTCTGGGCTGCACTCCTGGGGTGAAACAGCCACGGGCAGAGGGGCACAGAGTGTGAAAGATGCTCTGCAGCTCTGACGGCCAAAAATCCTCCCTGAGCATCCCCACAAGAGGGCTCTGGCAGTGTTGCTCTGCTCTACCTGCAGAAATGGGGGCTCTTGCCTGAAGAAACTCTGGAGTTTTTGGCTTCCTGCTCTATTTACACATCTGAAAATTCAGCCACTTCACAGAAAAGTGGTGCAGACACCTACGAAGTCTTTTCTTGTAGGAGAATAGAACCAACTATTTTTCTTTAATTAGATTTAAACACCACGATTAAATCGATACTTTTAAAGAATATTTAGCTAAGTGGCAATCCTTAAGTTACAAAAGTTTTTGCACTTAGAATGATGAAGAGAAATTGATTTATATGAAAACCTGTACCAAGAGAGAAAATAAGAAAGAACCCATAAGCAACTATCTCAAACAAGGAAGGGAATAAAGGCACCACTTTTTTGTAGTCTGGTATCTTCAAAGGAATTCTCCATGGATAAAATTAGACTGCACCTTATCATCAAGCTGAGTTGGAAAAAAGCTCCACCTAAACTGACATATAGCACTCAAGGGAAAAACAATACCAAAGAAAAAGAACCAAGTACCCATTCAAAACTTTTTAAAAAATCTGTTTTCAGAAAATCATACAGTGGCAAGAGTATTTTCAGAACCTGTTGTACATCTCTAGGAGTTCCATGTCTTCTTTCTTTCCAATTTTTTTACAAAGAAATAGAAATTAGCCCTCTGAAAATTAATTTTCAATCAATTTTCCAGATGTAAAGTATTTCATTTTGGTATTTCTTGACTTTCATATCTTTGAGCATTTCCAGAAAGTGGATGCACACTTCTAGTTATAACTAACTTTTAGTGATTTTGCAAACATGGTTTTGATCCATTAGTGGTTCATTTTCTACAGTGTTGATTTCAAAAGATTAAGCTTTCCTTTCTTACTATGAGGTATAATGGAAATAAACTAATTTTGCATTTCATATTTTTTAAAAAGTAGGTATTTTTCAAATAAGCATTATTTCCTCCATGGAAACAGTACTGGTAGAGCAATTAGAATTTAAATATTAAAGAGACTTTTTATATTTTGGTTGCAAAATCATGGTAATAAGACAACTGAAAATTCATCAGATTCAACACCTTTCTCAATGCTGTTCATTTACAACTATTAATATATTTGTTATTTATTTTCCTCACAAGTTGTCTTATTTGAGTTAGAATTACTTTTTATAGAAAGAAATAGAAAGTGTTCTTCTAGAAAGATCACAGAACACCTTTGAGGGTGGATCCTGCATCTTTCTGTCAGCTTGAAACTCTCCATGCAGCACCAGGTGGGGTAGCTGGGTGCCACAGAGAGGGGATGAACATGGTAATGAAGCATTCAGGAAATGCCCCAAACCCCGGGTAACCCTGGGTTTTCTCTGATATCCCAGGGCTGGCCCAAAGCACAGGTGAACAGTTGTTCTTGCCGCCCTTCTCACTGCTCACTATTTTTACTGAAAGCACAGAGAACTTTTATATTATACACACAGCTTCCCTGTGTGAGCACTTAACCTGAAAGATTAGCAGTTATGACTAAGAACACACCTATATTTAGAACTGTCTCTACTTAAAGTCATTTTTTTTATTTTAGAAATGGCAAGAGATAGTTTAAATTGCTGAAAAGCCCATAACTCTATTCATTAGCACACTTCACAGAGACAGCTTTTTATTAGTCTTTAATTTTGTATTTAAAAGACTAGTTTGATATAAGCTGGCAGAAATCACTGCTGAAGCACATTTTGCTTTGTTCATAAAGTGTGAAATTCAAACTTTTACCTCTGTGGCAAGGCTTTGACTGGCACCATTGTCAAGAAGAAACTTAACAACCTCCAGGTGGTTTTCTTGGGCTGCCATATACAATGGAGTGAAGCCATTCTGAAATACAAAAACAAGAGTGTAAACACCCCACAAACATTTTATACATACCACAGATCTTCCAAATGAGGGCAGATTAGGTGAAAAGCAATAACTGTTTGCTCACAGACCAGATAATGGCAGGATCTACGTTGGCTTAAGTGAAGATGGGAGAAGGGTAATATTTAGAAGGACACAGAGGAATCTTTCAGCTGACCAGATACAATTCCCACAGCTAAGCAAGAACAATTCCTTTCACATCTGTTGTGAAGTTAAACTAAAAGTCAATCTGGACAGATGATTTGGTGGCAATGAGTTCTGATTCCTGATAAATACAGCCACAGCACTGGAAATGCAAAAGGGGACAGGGAAATACAATACAAGTCTGTAGTGAAAGCACGAGCAGCGACTCTTCAGAGCAATCGACATTTTTTTCTCTTCCTTCCATTAGCTTTGACTTCTCTTTCACTTGTGCCAGCTGCTTCTGCCTTCCATCTCCTCAAAGAACTGCCTTCTGAGCACAGTCTGCTTGTGGGCACTGAGCTACTTCATATTTCAGGCACCAGGAGA
Source organism: Falcunculus frontatus (assembly GCA_013398115.1). Lineage (NCBI taxonomy): Eukaryota > Metazoa > Chordata > Aves > Passeriformes > Falcunculus > Falcunculus frontatus. The sequence continues at coordinate 374,905 of VZRV01007869.1, read as the reverse complement.
TGTGAGGATCATTGGTTCTCAGCAGTGTGAGACAGAGGTTTATCAGTGTTTCCAACCACATTAGAGCATCTCTCAAATTATGCTTACATGAGTGATTTCTATCAATGCTATACAAGCATTAGAGGCTCCAGAGCTTAACTCATTCTTTGGTGAATGCCTTCTTCTTACAGTCAATGCTTTTGTCTTTGCCTTAACTGTACACAGGTCACAGCCTGTCAGAAACTGATTTTTTGGGGATCAACATTAAGGGAATGTATTTTTTACCTATTGTCCTAAGAATTTCTGAAATCTCTGCTGCAGTTACAGAGGACACTGACCTAGATTTTGCAGAAAACCAATGGGGCCAAACAGAGATGAACTGAGAGGAGTTTGGCCACATATTTACATCAGAGAAAAGACATGAACATTCTGGGACCTGGGGAGAGGTAGGGAGACCACAGCCTCAGAGCTATGGCAGTGAAACCGGGCTGAGCTGCAGCAGCCGCAGTGGGAACAGCTGAGAGACATGTGACTGTCACAGCAGCGGGGCAGAGGGGCAGGGCACACGTCCAGCCCCCAGCACAGGAGGGCACAGGTGACCCGAGGCCAAGCACGCGGCCGCGCTGGCAGCAGGGACAAAGAGGAGGTCGCAACAAAGGACAGCTGGAGAGGAAAGGGATGTTTGATCCAAGAGGAACTTTACCACCAGCAAGGCACCGAGCAGCTGTGAAGCCACATGTCTGCAAGGCCTGCACAAGCAGCAGGGCCTGCTGCTGTTCCAGGATTTTGATATTTTGATCTCTCTTCAGGAAAGCACTGCTACAAGAACAAGGCAGGGGCTGAAGGGCTCACAGAGCCCAAAGCCAAGGCTAGCAGTGTGTTAATGCACTCTCCAGAACAGAGGCTGAACACTTCAGTTGCCACACAATCAAAACTGTACTTAATTAGAAAGCAAAGAAGCCAGGAAGCACTTGCTAAGGTACCTCATACGTCACACTGCAAGTTATTACAATGAACAGCAGTCTGACATTTGTCCCTATCATTTCGTGGCATACTCTATATCTATTTACTAACTCAGCTGGAAACAAAGATTAATTTTTTTTGTTTCAAACATCTCTGTTTAGAAAGGAAGCAGAAAACACTACCTAATTGTTAGTTTCATAAAATAATTAACAGGCAAAAGTTCTCAGAACCAAATATTATTAGTGCTTGGAGTCAGAGCAGAACCTTTTCTCCTATGTTAAATTTTGTAGGGTTTTAAACATCTTTCCACCCCATACTTTACATTTTCTTTGCTTTTCACAAAGGGGATGGAGTTGCCAGAGAGCTACAAGTCAAAAAAAAAGCATTTTATCTTCAATAGTAATAAATAGCCCTTAGAAGAAGTGTAAAATTCACACTCAGCACAAATTTACGGTTTGCTTTTTTGTTTTTTACGGACAGGAAGATTTGGTTAAAGAAGGCCTAACACTGCAACTGTCAGCATGGAAGAGCTGTTACCTTCAAAGAAAGAGGAGACAAAGCTCAGGTGAAGCTCAATACCACAGACAAAGCTGCTCCAGGGGCAGTTTGGTAACAGGGAGCACCAGGGACCTCCTCAAAAGACAAACCCCAGCTGGGATATCTCACTGCCAGGTATTGATGTGGAATGGCCAATAGATGTGTTACATGGGTGTTCCAAGTAAAGACTTCAGAGGCCTCCATAACGGGGTGGGGGAGAGATAAATCTTTAATTCTTGTATGTTAGCAAAGTAAGAGTAACATGTGGCAAAACCTTAGGGTGCACGGACAATGCAGTTATATAAGATGTTTACAATCTCAGATTATTTTTAGTTTCAGGGCTGAATACACAAGTTCTCAAACATAAGCAGAAAAGATTCTGTGAATCCCATCTTGATTTCTTTAACAGGAAAACCATAGCAAATATTTCTGCTTTGTTTTACTTCTTAACAGCTATGGGGGATTTTACCTAAAAATACTTTTTGTTGTTATTGTTCTCTTTAAATTTAAGTTATATGGTTCCTGGAACCAAATATTGCTGTATCAAGCTAGTATAGAAGGGTAAGAAAGAAGAACTGAGTAATTTATTTCTTTTGTTTAGGTGAAAAACCCACGAAATATAGACCACAAATACCTAAGACTCTTGAAATACACCCTGTTAAGCACTTTGTTCCTATTATTTGAGAGATGAATAAAAACCCCCACCCTCCTTCTTTAAAATGTAATTTTTTAAACAAACATTTATTTTCATGCCCACATCTTTATAAAACAGAAAAATGGTAGTCCTGGGCCAGATGAGAAGACTGTCTCTTCTCTGACACTGCCTGCCAGCCCCTGAACAGGGAGAACAGAACAGGGTGGCTTGCAGGACACTGCTGGCACAGCTGCCCGACTTTCAACAATCTGTAGTTTACGCACTGTTTGAGCCAGTGTTTTTCTGTTTTGTTTTACTGCTTTTCTTGTAGCACCAGCGCTGTTTTCTCTAATTTCAAATTCTCTATAACTGACCTAAACATTCATTCAAAAGACCTGACAAACTCTGCATATGCCTGCAGTACCTCCTTGTGCGGGGAAAGGGGATGGGCTCAATTAAGCCTGAGACAGTGAATTATGTGAAACAGGATCCCTTTGAACACATTCTCTCCCCCTCTCCTATCACTGTCTCTTCCAGCTCTAACAAGTAGCAGCTTGTAGGACACTCCTAGGGCAGATCTGACATTGATCTCACCGACTCTACCAACCCTATTTTCAAGAGCCAACATTAACACAGCAAGATCTACCAAATATACTTGCTAATATCAGAGTTCCTAGGAGGAAAACAATTGTAATGTCAGCAAAGTAGTTGGCAGTAGCAAACGGGGACATATGACTGTACCTGAGACTGTGCATTGACATTGGCCCGATTCGTAACCAACACTTTGACGACTTCTGCTTGTCCAGCGAGGGATGCTATGTGCAATGCTGTGTTTCCTTTCTGCAATTAGAGACAGTGACACTTGAAAAGAGCACAAAACCTGAGCGTGAATACATAACAATACAGTCAAGAACATCTTCCACTTTAGAATATAGTATTTCTTGCAGCAAAATACTCTTAAACGGAATACTTCTAATGGGTGTGTTATTCTAGAAGACATGGCATGGACAGAAATTAAAACAGGAACCTACAGTTTGTTCAGTAAATCTCCTCCCTAGCAATCTGTGACATTTACTATTGCCTACTATCATTGTTTCTATTACACAATTATTGAGACCGCCCCCAGCAGTGGAAAATGGGCAATTACTGCTGCAGCACAATCTGTAATCACTTGGCCAACACCTCATGCCCTGGCCAGCAGTGTGAACAAGGGAACAACCAGATAGGCCTGACTGACCTTTGTGGCTGCATCCACACTGGCACCTCGCTGGATCAGCTCAGAGACAACTTCTACGTGCCCTTCTTTGGAAGCGAGATGGAGAGCATTCAACCCATTCTAATTTTAAAAAGGAAGGGGAAAAAGAAAAGCAATTAGAAAGATTACCAAAGATTTTCCAGTTTACCAAGCATATGAGGAGACAAATTATGACTTTCCCACTGAGAGGACTGCTTACACTTAGGTAAACTTTACAAGAACTAGATTATAAGGACAGAGTAAGAATTAAGTCAAGATGTACTGGCTCTGGGGTTTCAAGTTCTGTGTGCTGTTCCATGATCTAATGCAATACAAATGGCATGAAAGATAAGGTTAAACAGCACATTCTTCAAGTGCAAGTGAAATGGCGTCTGGGCAAAGGGTTAAAAAAAAAGTTTTAATTGGATAAGATACGTAAACATAGTTCATCAAAAAACACGTAAGTTATCTTTGACATGAAGTTCAACTATAAAGAGAAATTTGAAAAACACTGAGAAAGGTATTTATCCAGAAAATTTGACCAAAATATTTTTCAACCTGATTTGAAATGTTGATGTCCACTCCATTTTTTAAGTAGTCAAGAGCCTTTTCCAAGTTGCCAGCTCGAGCTGCTCTCAGGTAACTTGCATTTGTGTCAGACTACAAGGAAAAAAGAAAAGTCCCATTAGAAATTATGGCACAGTATAAAAACACATTTCGGTGGCAAAGGAATTATTAATGACCCAACATATTGTACATCCACTTAACTAGACACAAAACATCCCAAACCACCTCATCAAATGTGGGTCAAACCCTGAGCAGGCAGCAGGAGGCTTGACTTCACTCATGAACATGAATTATGGAGCACTGTCTCACACGCGAGGCCAGCAGCCAGGGACACATCTGGCACAAAAACAGGGGGAAGCTCAGCACTGGCCTGCATGGAAACCACGCCGCTCTTTCCAAAGGTGCCACACCACTTTTAATGCCCAAGCTGAACAGACCTGACCAGTACTGTGAGAACTAACACAAGGGATTTAAAAAAAAAATCCCCCAAATACTCAACCTTGAAGGACTGGATTAGCACAATTAAAAAACCCCATGGTTCTACAAATGAACACATTTCCAAATCTCATGTCTGCCTAACATTCTGGTTTACTTTCTCCATCCTTCATTTTATAGCACATTTTATGGACAATGTCTGTTCACATTCCATGAAGAACCCAGAAATCTCTAGGTACAGTGCCATCATATAAACTGCATTTTTCCTTTTTCCAGACCTTGCATTAAAGATATCTATGCAAATTTACTTTATGATGACTTCAGCTTTCAACATAAGGACAGCAGAAATGTTGGTTAAGTCATGAAGGAATCACTGAGAGCAAGTCTCATCCCCAGAGGGTTTTAGCAAGTTATGCAAATAACCATGGAGGACAGTTTAGATAATGCTGATTCTGCCTTGAAGCAAATGCAACGAACTGGGTTAGCTTTCAAGAGGGACAAATCACATAATCTTTGGTTTTATCTGTGCCACAGCTTTCCCTGGCATCTTGGGCAGTCAACACGTTCTTTGTGCCCTCTTCTAGATTAGTATAGCAGGAATTGTCTGCGTTCTTTCCTTCTCAGTACCATTTCATCCCAGGTTTACATCACTGCAGTTACCAGTACCTTGAGACCTTTCAACATTTTTGTAAGAGTGCAACAACTACCTTTAGACTAAGCAATAAAGGTAGCGAGTGCTAAGAGAAATACAAAACACCCTGACACCAAAGCTCAGTTAGTTATCTGTTACTCAAACATTTATTTTTTAATCCCAAATTTCTGGATTTGCTGTAGAGTTTTCTCCACTCCTGTCGACACAGCCACTGCAAACTGGATGCTGTGTTCAAGCATTGCTCCAAGCTCATGGGAAGCCACCTTCATGTGCAGGATGAAGGAATCTGGGGCACGATGACAGCAAAATGATAAGTGGGTTGGAAATCTGCTTTTCTCTTTGTTCCCAAACAAGCTACAAGACCATTTTACCAGTACTTCCAGTACGACAAGCTCTCTCTTCTAAGGAGAGGACCATTAGTTATGAACCAATACTTAAGAACTCTTTTTCTCCCGAGTTTTGCACACTCAGCATTCCACTTTGCAGTGCTAAGTCACCAGCTTACAGCCTTCCCTGCTCTTTATCGTTCTTTTCCAAGCATGCCACACTGATCATTACAAACCAGCTTCTGCAATGTCCTTCCAACAAAACAGCCCCCAAATACTGGTGTTCAGTTAGGATTTATCAAAAACAAGGTGCTGCTGCAAAGTACATGGTCATTACTGTAAAGACCATGGGGAAGATAAAGCTGCCTTGAGAGCTGCTTTCATTTGGGAGATCATCTGAGTTGTGCAATGCAGATTATTACAGGAGACAGGTCATATTCTCAGTGCTTAGCAACAGCAGTCACTGGGGTAAAAAACAGGTCAGCATTTTATCAGCATTACTAAAGGTATGAGGGAGGACTCAATAGAGCGGGAGCCTTTTTGTCAGAGGGCAATGGCATCTCTGTTTGGCACAGTCAGCAGGGGGACGAGAATTAACATCAGCTGTTTACAGCTGCTCCTGGGTGGGGAAGGGATGCGCCAGAGCCGCTCGCTCTGGAAAATCAGATTCTGCCAGGCGCATTAATACACGACAGACAAGGAACACTGCTCGTCCGCAGACACATCCTAATCCGTCTGTTTGCTCAAACAAAATGGAGGGGGAGAGGAGAAGGAGCGATAAATAGTTGATAATCACATTAATCACTAACTGCAGTTTCACTGTGGAGGGAGAGCAATGCGCGTCTCTTTTACAGACTTGGGCACAACTTCTGGACTTAAGGACTCTTGGAAGACTTAAGGACTCTTGGAAGCGCTTAAGGATAAAGTTCAGGTCACAGTCCCAGCCTGAGGACATATAAAAATGTCTTAAACCAAGCTATCTCAGGTGCTGCTGAGTGATGCACAAATCCACTCCTGAAATCCCTTGAGCTAACAGCATGTCCTCCTTTGCTAGCCATCCCTCAAAACTCACTCCAAAACAGCTAGAAGTGTCCAGACACACCACTGACACGAGCAGCCAGGCTGCCATCTGAGCAGTGGGGCTGGAGTGGTGCTGGGCCCAGCACCCCGCTCACCTTTCAGCCTGGACTCCCAGTGCTCAGACAGGCTCCCAGCACAAGGGCACTCTGCAGGAAAAGCAGCACTGACACGTGCAGGCACGACACCAGCAACTGGGAAGCACTCGGAGAAGCTGCCTTTAACAGCACGCCGGGGATAACCCAAACCCTCCCTCCGTTCAGCTGGTCTGAGTTGGCACTTCCAGTTTCCACCTTACTGGTTTCCAGTTACTTGAACATGATGTGAGCCAAGGTGTGAAAATGCATGAGTTGCCTTAGCAGCCAGGGTGTAACACATCCCTGTGCTCTGAGAAAGGGGAAAACCTTGGTTTTCTGACCTTGACTGAAGCTCCCAAGCCCTCAGATGGGGTTAGCTCACCCTTTCTGGGCCACCATGCACAGGGGCTTTGAGATTTGCACAGAGGGATAACAGACTGAGGGTGCACAATTGTGCAAGAAGCTCAGCAGGATTTCTGGGATTCTCTCCATCCATCTCCACCTCTGCCATAAGCAGAAACAAGCAGGAACATTAGAGAGAAAACAGGGGCAACGTTGTTGGAAACCAAAAGCAGTTTCAGCCTCTCTGAAAGCAGCACTGGCAGCTTCCACTTTCCCTATAACTAAGGCATGACTTGAGACCTGCTGAGATAGAGGAAAGACTTTCAAGCCTTTTTCTGCCCTGCAAAATGTCTTGCATGCCCTTGATAAGGGGTAAACTTCCAAAACCAGGAGAACCAATGAACACTCTCCATCCAAAACCAAAGGAATTGATCAAAAACAGCAATCCAAAACTTTTATGTTTCTGAACCCAAAATTTCCCAACTTTATATTTGTATTTTAAACCTAAATTTGTTGGGTTTGTTTTTTTTTTTAAATACCTCAGTAGAGTAGAAAAATGTTATTTGCAATTGGCACTGTTTTACTTAAAAAAGAGCATCTTGGAGTCCCTGCTAGAGCCTCTAAATTGCCTCAGTGTTACAGACAGAAACAGCACTAGAGCCTAGGCTCAAATCACTGGAGGATTTTGAAGATCAAAGAAGTGTAAGAATAATGTTAATAATTATTTATCTGGATTGCCATCATTCCTGGAAGCCCCTCGCAAAGACTGATAAAAGGCCTGCTATGTGAAATGCATTAAAAACCACAGATGCGGGAAAAGGATTTTGGGTTTCCAACCATCATTCAGGACACCCATGTGCTCCTCCTTGTGGGCAATTCTTCTCCACATGCCCATTGCCACCTTCCACACTCGCTGGTGTCTGAAAATAAGAACCCCCCACAGACAGCACAGACACAGACAGTGTGTCTACAGGACATTCCCCCACCAGACCTCATACATTTATTCTTCAATACTAATGAAACCTCAGTATTCCTGAGAAGCATGCTGGATGCTTGCAGCCTGCTCAGATCCCTTTCTCTCCTTTTCTAATCAATCCCAGAATGAAATGAAGATGAAAACTGGCTTTTGATTGTCCACGGTCTGGACAAATATCAAGAGAACAAGAGGCATGGGACATACATCAAAGCACCCTGAATCTTAGATGCTCTTGCAGTCAGCCACAAAGATTTCAGCCCTTCCTGTGCATTTGCACTGGATCCCTGTTGTCAGGCTGTGTCCCCAAAGCCTTTCCCTGCTCCCTCTTGGGCTTCCTGGGGCTGCTACCTTTATCAAACTCTACATGCAGGTTAAAATTAAAAATCAAGATTCTTACAAGTGTTTTAATTCTTAGAGAGACAAAATTCAGATCCTGTGCACAGCATTTAGTTCTGAATGGTTATTCAGAGAATATTTAATAAACAGTGGATTTATGGGAGTACCGGTACTGATGAATGCATACTATCAAGCTTCTTCTTCACAGATGGTATGATATCTCTCCTCTCTCCCCATACTTTCTTTGAATAAAAAGGGACTGTTTCTAGTTTTAAGAACTGTGCAAATGCAGACGATTAGCTAATGAAGGCAGGTTTTATGCAATGTGTATTTCTTTTAGATTTGTGTATTTCCCTTTAACGTACGATGCTATAAAAAAACCCCTTCTCTAATGTACAGCAGGCTGATGAGCTTGCAGACTGCAGGCTGCCTGCAGCACACAACAGGTTTTCCAGTCTGGAGCTCATTTTCAACAGCCTTCATCCCAGGGACATCTCAGGAAAGGGCTGAGGCTGAATAAGCTGTGCTGGCAGCAGCACTCTGTTTGCCAACCCTTCTTTACCTTATGGTCCCCTAGTCCTGACACAAGATGAAGACTCTGTGGTGCACAGGGACCTGAGAACTGTTTCCCCATTTTGAGGAAAAGCTACACGAGTTAAAAATATTTCTATTGCAGCAAAGACTAACTCCTAAGTCACTTGGATATTACCTTAAGCCTCCAGAAAATGCTGATGCTGACTCACGCTAGCAAATACATATTCACTCTTTTTCTTCAAGTGCTTCCAGTGAAGTAAGAGACTATTTATCACTGCTAAAGATAAAAACTATTAGCAAATTTACACTGACTGTCAATCCAGGGTCTAGCCTGGTTTTCCCATCGCACTAGAAAGGGTCCCTTAAGAAAACAGAGAATACATGTTATTGAGTGAACCCTCAAAAGTGCAAAGCCATTATTTTTAACATGCCCAGGCCTTCTCCCATACCGGTGGTATTTTATTATGCTCATCTCTCTTTCCTTTGTGTTCTGCTTACAGTGGCCTCTTTTTCAGATTAAAAATCCAGTCTTTTTTTCACATTGGGAGCAGGGTTTTGTTTTTCACTCCACCTTTAACAGTAGCTGTTGTGAAGGGAAACCCCCAGCAGGTTCCCATTGTGCCAGAGCAGGATGCATTCTGGCTTGAGTCCCAACAAAAAGATGCTAACCATGCCTAACATTTGTTGTGGGGAGAGGCAATGACCTCATTTTAAGGGATGAACTTATGTTACTTCCATTTGGAAATGTGCTCAACAAAGAGAGTCTTGCAGCAGCATGAGGTGACCTGAGGAAACGGATGATAACATTTTTGTTATTTTTCATAAGGGTGGGCTTACTGCATCCATTGGCAATTTTTTTTGCAGGAAGGCTTAACTCTGATGGGCACTAAGCACAACACTGGAAATGGAAGGACCTCGGCATTTCTTAGATTTTGCTCCTATGCTAATTTAGAATTTTCCTCCAAGCAAATGTGTTACCCTCACTTGGTAAGTGATGAAATTTTATTCCAAATCAACTACAGCAGCCAATTAATAGCAGTGTCTGAAGCATGTGAAATAAACCAGCCACATCACTGTCAAGGGGAGACTCTTCATCCATCCTCCAAGAGGCTCTAATCCCTTGTACCTCCCTGCTAGCTTTTAACTAAATCACTGTTAAAAATTTTCAATTGTATCTCCTTTATTAGAAAGGGGGCTGACTGCACTGGATGAAAGATGTTCTCTGTGCAAACAAATACTCATGCTTTACATACCATACTACCATATGTATTTTCTTCTGATAAGGATGTACCAGCCTGGGGCGAACTTCTACCACAGTTGTGCTGTTAATTACCCTTCAGAGACATGCTTTTGGGATCACAGCCCTAAACACAACCTCAGGGCAACAGGAAAAGCTCCACTCCTGGTGCCTGACAATTCAGAGGACACATCTTTTGGCTAGGGAAGGCCAGCTGTTTTGAATATGATTGCAAAAAGAGAAACAATAGAATTACTAGTCAAAAACTAAACAAATCCCTCTAATTGTTTGCCCTATCACACAATTTAATCATCAACTTTCTTTGATCATATTATTGTACTGTGCATGACAAAGCAGACAAAGATATGATGCTATTTGAAATGGCCCCATAAAGGGCCCTATTCCAACAAGGTAACTACAGTATGTTTTCCACATGCTAAAAACCATGCTGGTTTTAGGCTGTGCAAAACTTCCTTCATGGTCACACTTAGTGGAGACTAAAACTTCTTGTATTTCTGCAAAATTTGCATGTGAATCTACAATCAACTGCATTTTCAACAAGTGAGGCTCCATGCCTGTACAGTAGTCAATCTTATCATAGTTGAAGAGAAAAATCAAACATTCCCTGAAATGTTTGAATGAAACATTAAAGCAGTTCAAAACAAGAGCAGAAAACTCACTTTAGATGCAGCTCCTTCCTTCTAGAAATCTTTGGCCAAACCAGGAAAACAGTCATGCAAACAAGTAAGCCTCTTTCCTTGCTAGACCACAAGACAAAGTACAGGTTTAGTATAAACCATTTTCAAGATCCCTTGCACCACTCGACCTCTTGGAGTCTGTCTTGACAAAATGCTGAACATGCGCCCTGTTCCCATGAAAAACGAACCACTTGGAGTGGAAGGTGGTTCAAAAGGACCCAGAGCCAGAGATGTCAAGGCTGGTATATCCAAGACCATTTCACAGCTTCCCATAAAAAAGGTGCTTGTGACTGGCCTTAGCAGCACAGAGAGGTGCAGAGGGCGTTGTTGGCTTGCAGTGACAAACGGCTGCTGTGGTGCAGCTTGCTCACTGTGTAAGTTGCTTAGACTTTGTGCATGCAGCCTTCCTCAGCCAGTCCTGTGACTTGTGACACCACTAATCCTGCCTGGGTGTCTTCAAATGCCTGAATGACTGCTTCCTAAGAAACCTCAAGCATGAGATAAAAAGGAAAAACAGCTGTTATTCTTCTAATCTTCTACGAATAGCAAAGGGGGTTGTGATTTCCAAGGTGTAAAAGACACAGAGTTATGGCAAACTCTTGCCTAACATCCACATATAATATCTATATTTTGTTGAACATAATATCCAAGTTGAAAATGCCCCTAAAGATGTCATCTCCACATTATTTACTTGCCAACACAGATACTCAACAAACACAGAATAACTTAACTGCAATTCTATACAAAATCATGATCTGACAACCCAACCAAAACCATCTGAACTGAGACCAAACCTGTCCCACAAAGTTCAGACAGCAGGTGAGGGTCTACGCTATTTCCATATGCTTTGCCAGTTTGCACAGATGAATTTTGGAGATTTTGAAATGCAGGCCTGACGTGCCAGCTTCACCTGAAGAGTTTATGGAAGCAATTACTAGTACGAATGTATTAAATTAGTAACACCAAAAGCAAGATGGAGGACTACAAAAATCAACGTACATCTGCAAAACACACACAATCTTTCTAAATATGCAAGAACAAAAAGGTACAAGAATAATTTTAACAGGAAAACAAAATAAAAGTGTATAAAAAGACTATAAAAGTCTTTAATACTGACTTTTCAGCTATCAGACTGCTGGATGAAAAGACGAATGACAAGGTAAATTGGGGGACACTCTGTTCAAGACCCTAAAACTGGCAAAATCCCTGGTTTCACCAGTGAATCACTGTACTCCATGAGAAGTGACAACCAGGGTAAGAACCAGGCCCTCTGTGACCAGCTCACATGCATAAGCAATGAAATGGATCTGACGCATTAAAAGGCAAAAGATTTGGGCATTTTAAATTCAAGATGCATTCCCCAGGCCGAAGATCTCAGCTGCTAGAAGTTTATTTCAAACTCTGGGAAGAAACTCCTGAACCCATAATGACTCATCTCTCACTCTCTTAAGTTTTCCTATCATACATTTACAAGTGAAAAATAAATCACTGGCTTTCATAACTGCTACCACAGTCACAAAAGAGCCAGAGAAGGGCTGGATGTGCTTCGAGGGTTTCTTCTCATGTTTATATTCACCTGAAGATAATAACTCACTTATATGTCAAGCTAGATGAGATGCCATTGATCTCCTCCCTGCTATTTTTCTCTCAGAAACTGACTATCCAATGAGCAGTGAGATAATTTCAGCACATCTCAGGCCCAAGTTTAAAGCCACTTCCATGCTAAAGTCACATTCTTCAGATCCCTGCATGAATAACATCAGCCAGTCCACCTCCTCTTCTCTTTGTGCATCTCATTTTAGAATCAGGACCCAAAAAGAAGAGGAAAAGAATTCAGCAACTCTTGTCAAAACATTTTGTGAAGTGTTTTTATTTGTCTATAATTTCAGATGGGGGGAAAAAAAAAATCATATAAACCTAAATGAGACAATACCATTGATTTTAGGGAGGGAGATTTTATTCACTACAAAAATAATACGTAAATATGCTTCAATCAGACGTGGTAAAGTTAGTGGTAATAACATGGAGAAAGCTCATGTCAGGGGAAGTGCAATGCACATAAATTTTCCCTAAAAATACTGTAGCAAATAAGCTATAGAAACTACAGACAAGCTACATAATCTATTAAGAGCTTTCAGTACCATGAATTCGTAAGTTTCTACTCAATACCTGCTTTTGAATTCAACTTTCATTTAAAACCAAATTGATTCTGCCTTGGAACTTTGAAGTTACAACTACTATTAAACTGAAAGATTGTTTGATGATAACTGGTCAAGCCATTTCAGAGGTGGCAAAAATATACACAGACACACACCAATTTACACTACGAGCACTGCAAACCCCACATAAAATTACAATTTATGGTTTTTTAGGCTTAAAAGGCATTTGGATGGATAGTTTTAAAGCTATCTACTAGAGGTTTAATTTTTTGGGGGGGGGAAGGGGTGGGGCGGGGCATATAGTTTAGGATTCTTACAAGAATTACAAACCTTTATCAGTTTATGAGTGCCAGTGCATAGGTTTCCATAGCAGGGATTATGACCTCTATCAGGAGTAAAGAACCTATTCCAATTACACATTTGAACGCCTTGTTGAAGAGTTTCTGTCTGGAAAACTCCACATGGCTGATGTGACAGACAGAGAACCTGAAGGGCCAGTGGAAATAATCTAATGAGCTTTTGGGTACTAAGAGGACTCATGGGGCAAGATTTGCAACACAGTCATTAACTTGGTACCAGTGCATTCTGCAGGGCCAGTTAGAGGCATCCCATGAGGTCTGTCCTAGCAATTCACCTTAGGAGAGCTTGTAACATTTACAGAAGCACCTGTCCTGACACCTCTTTGCAGACCTGCTGTGAAATAGATATACCCTGGTATAATGAGAGAGAATCAATGGCATCAAGAAAGCAAAGGATTCAAACATTCTCCTAGAGCCAAAGACTGACTGAGGTAATTTTGGTGGTTCAGGAGGAAGAACACCTAACTAGCACTTCCCAAGTTCATGAGGGCCATTCCACCCAGGAGAGTTAACAGTCCTCAAACGCAGGAGCTGAGCAACCTGCCAGGAAACAATTTTAATCTTGGCCTGGAGGTGCATGAGACCTATTGAAGAATTCCATCAGGGAATACTTCAGGCTGTGCTGGCTTAGCCATGTCCTTCTACAGGAGCTGAAATTCCCTGCTGACCACAACCTGCCGTAGCTCGTTTTCCATTCGAGTCTGCTGTTGTGGGTATGACCCTGCAGCTCCAGGCCCATTTTGTAACCCACCACACCTCTGCAAACCACAAAGGCAATGGAGAGCAAGCCAGAGCAGGTGCTAGACACACTGCTGCCTGTTACTGCTGCAAACACTGAGGAAAACGTGTCCCTTTTCTCCCGGGTGTGGTGCCGTGGGACACGGCCTGTGGGGCTGGGCATGGGAGAGCCAGCGGCCTCCACATCTCCCTGCAATGCCTTTCCCCTCCTCTGCCATGATTAAACACTGACATTCAGGGCTGTGAATCTGTGCAATGGCACAGAAAGTTCTGTCATAGCATTTGTTGGGGCTGTCTGGATGAAATGTATTCAGTGGCGTGCGCAGCAAGTGTAAATTAGTTTACAAGTGTTTTGTTCCTCACGCCACGTGTTCCAGGTTTGAGGATGAGCTCAGATTCCAATGGGAAAAGTGCTTTTTCCAGCCCAAGCACCAAAATCTGTGAGCAAAAATCAGAGCCCTGCAACCGTTATCTAAATTTTAAACTCTAGTTTAAAGCTCTTAAGTCCTGTCCTAACTCTAAATTCAAAATTCTGTTCCAAAGCAAAAGGAGGAATCTAAATCACTGCAGGGGCAAGGGCAGGACCAGCATTTACAGGTACAAACAGACTGACAACAGTGACACGAGAGAACAACCCAGGCTGTATGGGGTCTTTGAGATCAACAGGGGGAGAAAGAAAACACAGAGCTCAGTTTTATTCTTAGAGTGAGAGAAAATTACCAAATATACAAATAAATCACTGTAGATCAGGTGATGCCATTTTCACACGGAGACTTTTCAGTTACAGAACTGAACTAGTATTTTTCTGGCTTTCAAAGCCATTGTGCATTAGAGAGCCAGGATTCTGCAGAAGCACAACGATGAATTGATCAGCTCAGGAGAGACTTCAATTTTTTGAACAAAAATACCAACAGCAGAACTATTTTAAAATTTTACGTCACCTTAACCAGATTTGTTAATTTAAATTACCACTTCCTCTTAGCATCAGAATAAAATGTGTTTGAAAAATACATAACAGCTTAATCAAATATAATGATATAATACTAATGAATTACAACTTTCCAAAGTGGCTTGGAAGACTTTACTGCTACTACATTTAACAGACACAGATTTAGAACTAGTTTTTAGTGCTACCATTAAAGTGAAGATCAGTTTATTACAGAAATAAGCTATGACCAATCATACCAGCCCTGTACAGTGAATCATTTGATGACAGAATGGGCCATTACTGTACAATGTCAAAGTATCACTCCTGAACAGCAAATTTACAGGATAAAGGTGCAATGAAGTTGAGCTTGTTTCTCCCTTGCACCTCAGATACTCAGGGCAGCCTATGTAAGATTTAAGTATGTAAGGAATGAAAACAAAACTTATCATAAACATCAGCAAGGAAAAGCTTACTGAACAAATACATACTGTGCCCCTTCTCCACTGCTGAACTCCATTTCAAATGCTGCTACACCTTCCCCAAACAATGTCTATACGAACAGAAAGAGCACTTTCTGCACAGCTTGTAACAAACCCCTGTAAAGCAAGAGTAAATACCATTCTGGTGCAACACAGAGGGGCAGAGCATCCTGCAGACCAGCACATTGCCAACGCCACGGCCGGGGGCAGCGCGACTCCGAGCTCGCTCCGCTCTCCAAACTGTTGCACACAGAAACTGGAGGGACTGTGTCTGTCAGGCTCTGTGCTGCTGAGGCTCATACAAAGCATCAGCAAAGATGTTTATCACCACGAAAATGGAGACTATTGTGCTAAAAAACCCAGGAGAGAGTAAATAAAATTCTCGGGACTGAACAATGGAGAGTTTAATCAAGCACCAAAAAATATCTAAATAACAAAAGCTTCTCTTAAAAACTTGCTTCACAAAAAAAGTCTCCCTCAGTGAATGTTTTCACAGTTTTGAAATTACTAGTGGAAATAAGCTTATGAACATCTTAACTAGAAAACAACCAAGTTTTCAAAGATGCTTTTAGCAGGGAACAACATCCAGTCCTGTGCTGACAACAAGTAAACAACAACATACACATTTAAGAGAACTCACTGCAGTATTTTTTTCAGAGCACAAAGCTATTGCTGACATGGAAATTAGCTGGTAAACGGCTGTGTTCTGGCATCAGTAGTATCTCTAACTAAAAAAATATTGCCACTAATCGACATTTCCACACAGCTTGGCACTCATCAGTACTAAAAACACAAATCCACTTTCCTGGGAATCTGTTTTTTTAACTCTGCAGTAAAGTAGCCAAGAGAAGAAATGTTTTGGCACTGTGGTTTTTAACTGATGTGAATAACCCAAGCTATTGAAGACCCTCTGAACCTAGTTCACAGAGTACAGGGATGTCCTTTCACAGCAGCTTCCTCACTTGAGGAATTTTTAAATCCCACAGGGAGCACCTTGAAGGTCACTGGGACTGTCTCTGGGAGTAAGAGTGATACGGGTGCCTCCTTGCAGGTCACTACTAGCGCACCACCAGCACTACAGCTGGCTCCTCTGGAAGCTTAATTGACCTGTGGATTGTCAGTAGAAGACGTGAGTTATTTGAAAAATAGACCTTAAAAGCACAGATTTTAAATTTTTTTCCTAAATATGCAAGATTAGCTAAACTACTTCAATTGTTACAAATACCTGTATTACTTAAGGCCCTGACCACAGAACAAAATGTTAAAAAATGTTTGTGCACTTTTAATCAGTCTTCTACAGAGTGTTCCGAACAGAATGTAGCCACTGGCAAGACAGAGAGAACAAATAATTGCAATATTCTGTTTGACTGACACCTCAGCCTATACCGTAATCCAACCATCAGAAAACAAAATACACCAAACAATCCAAAACGTACCTCTGCCTACATCCAGCTTTACCTCAAACAATCAAAGACTTAGAACACTAATACAAGAAACTCGATATGCAGATTTCACTCATTTCAGAATCCACAAATGCTTACTTGTTCTGGAAAGCATTCTCCCTCTTCCACTGCCATTTTCTGTGGCCAGATATGAAACCTGATGACTCAATTAGTTAACACTTTGGACACTGCACCATTGCTAAAAATAGCGGCCTCAGGAAGTGCTTTTCTTTTTTTTTTCTTTTTTTTTTTTTTAAAGGAACTAAGCACGGTCACTTGTTACACTTCCCTTGGCTGTTTAAATGGCAAAGGACAAGTGATTAGAAGACTATTAAGTTAGTAACAGAGCGTGTCCCAGGATTCCTGGCTCACTTACCATATTTGCTGCCTCCAATCATTCCCCGTGTATGTAATCATGATCTGTGGAATACCCAAAATAGCTGCAGCATCAGCTGATCAGAAAACCACTGCTGCTTGGAATCACTCATGAAACAAGCTTTTGTCATTCTGCTTATCAGCTCTTTCTAATGCAGACTACTTTGAACTATTTCTAAAGGCAACAATAACATCATTTTACACTCCGTGTGTTTTGAATACCACATATGCCTGCCTCCCACTCCGTGGTAATTTTATATTTATTCAGATTTTCTGATGACTAATTATGATAGGTTTGTGTCGCTGGTTCTAGAGGCTATTTTCCTGAACTAAAAGGCTGTTCTCTACGTACTTCAAGTTCCTAAACTAGAGAGATTAAAAGCAGTACCAGAGCAAAATAATTTTGCTTCAGAGGGAAGCCCAGAGAGAGGTTCCTGATTTTAGTAAAGCAGACTTCTTCCTTTTCAATGGAAGTTATCATGAGCAACAGGAATTTTCTTCATGCTTCCCTACAGTCACTTACATTAGTAGTGGCTTTAAAGCATGCCCACCTTCTGAGAAAGGGAATATTGAAATCTCTTCAATTCACCACAAGCTCCTGCACAGCCTGCACTGCACTTGCCTGTTACACATCTCACCTCACACCTGTGAGCTGGGCACAGATATTCACTGGCATAGAACAACAGCAAAGGGGAAGTGGAGGAAAAAAGAATCGTGGCCTGGTATTTCGGTCAGACAAGACAGGCCTCATTTATTGATGAAAGGAAATAAGCTGTATGTAAAACACTATTGAGATAATTTAAGTTTTCCCGAAATATATCTCCGTGTTTGCATCAACCAGAGCCCAGCCACCAGGAAGGAGCTCTGGGCTCTCGAATTGAAACACAGAACTTGTTGCCAATTATCTATGTAGACATCTCTGTATTCAGAAGGTGAAAAATTTGAGGCCCTGGTGCAGAAGCCATGTACTCA
The DNA here is from genome assembly GCA_013398115.1 of Falcunculus frontatus. Classification (NCBI taxonomy): domain Eukaryota; kingdom Metazoa; phylum Chordata; class Aves; order Passeriformes; genus Falcunculus; species Falcunculus frontatus. The sequence continues at coordinate 356,849 of VZRV01007869.1, read as the reverse complement.
GGTGGATCTGGCTTAAAAATACTTCATTAGTGTCACTGATGATGCATTCTACCAACAACCACCCTGTGCTCCTGCACATTTTGGCTGATGGCATTACAGTACCCATGACTAAGACCCATTTCTGCCACTGACTAAATACAGAGAAGCCAACAGCTGTCTGCAGGGTGGAGGAACCTCCTACCTTGATTTAAGTACAAAAGGATGACCAAGCCAGTTGAAATGAATTTACCTCACTGACATATCTGCACAGAGCTCCCTGTGGCAGAGATTTCAATCGCTGTCCCACAGCTACCTTGGCAATGCTGTTACTGTAAGCGACCACAATAAAACAAATTATCCTGAATATTCAATTTCTAAAACTGAATTTTGATTTACCATTGCTATTAGTTTTGAGGCCTGGGAACAGTAATTTCAAAACAATAAATGCAAACATCCCAGTTCTAGAAACCCAAGATCGCAGGGTTACTATCCAGTGTCCAAATTTTTGTTTCTAACCAAGGAGAAGTTGGCTCTGAATAAAACCCAAGTACCTAGATACCTTTCTTCTGCCTTTGAAAAGGTACTTGAGAACAAGGAGAAAGGAAATACGATGATTTCTGTACAGGGATTCAAGGGAATCACATGAAATTTAAAACTTGCCACATAGCTCTCTTGTAGGTGAAAGGATAAAACTGGGCAGTTTTATGGAAACTGACGATTCCCTGCAGAAGACCAAGCCCACTGTGGGGTGGTGCCCCTGGACTGCAGCCTCCTGGCACGGGCTGGTGACACAGAACTGCCAATCCCAAAGCCAAGCTGGCCACGGAGAAATGACGTTTTTAGGGACAAGGATTCCACACAGTCTCTGCTGTTTCACTGGTGTTCCTGAGGCAGCCCAGGGCCGTGGTCAGTGCCAGCACAGTCTGGGTGCCAGCCTGCTCCCTCCAGGAGCTCCCCCGACACCCCTCTCCCCACAACACTGCCTGCTCATTTATTCTGCTACGGCTGCTTTGCTTTTCCACTCGCTGGCTCTTGGCTTTTGGAGTTCACATCGATGACTGACCCAGGCCACTGCCTATTAACCTCCACAAAACCAGCCTGGTTCAGGCTGTGACATTCCCGCAAGAGAAGCTGTTCAATTCTCTCTCCATTAATTTTAAAAAGAGCGACGTTCAGAATTACAAAAGAAAAGCACAAAGAAAAATTAAAATCTGCCAGCACCAAAAAAATCATCTCAGCACATTCACATCCATCAATTCAGCTCTGATTACTGACTGCCATAAATCATAGTGACACTGTATTTTTTTTTTTAACCTTGTGAATCAGTTTTAGAGCATTCAGTATGATTTCTCACATGCATGCTATTAACAAAGGGTAATAACAGAAAGGCTCAGTACTAACGGCAAAATCAATTTCTTATAGATTTTGGGTAAAATTTCCAGGATCCTTTTATTACTTTGCATCATGAATTACATGATCTGCAAATTCCTATAGTAATTCTTAGCTTAGGAAAAAGAAAAGGCTTTGGATACAATCATATAATGAGTAGATATGCAAGAAAGAAAACATCTCAACAATCAGTCTCCTCCCCTCTTTGATAAAGAAAAAAGCAACAAAACCCCTTTACAATCTCATTAAAATGGCAGATCTGGTACAGATGGAGAATTCTTTTAAACAGAATAGTGGAAATGTCCTTTTACATTATCACTATGCTGCTCCCCAACCAGATGGAGTGCTTATGATTACTGGCTTGGAAGTGACTCGCAAACAAAGCAACACATGGCAGAATTCAGCAGAAAGAAAAACAGGGTTTGACATGAGATGCAAAACAATATAAATATCTCTCTAAGAGAGGGAAAGGCAAGCTGAAATGGTTTAAACCATAATCTGGAGTTACTGCTCCAGATTTTGCTAGAAGAGAGAGAAATTTAGGTTTTTTCTGAAACTAGTGGATGACGTTTCAGACAGTTCAGAAAGATGAAGAGTCAGCTGAAGCCCACCATTGCAGGGGATTTATATCTCTGTGGTATTTCAGAAACCCTTTTCAGAGAGCAAATGGTTGACAAATAGCATCAGTACAGATGTGTGTTTATGCAACTTACACCTGTGAAGGGCCCTCAGTTTTAAAAACTTCTTATATCAGAGAAAACAATGTTAATATCTGAAATATTTAATATAATTATCTAAAATTCTTTTTTAGTCATTAAAATAATGGCTAATGTGTGCTCCAGATGAAACTTTAGAACAGGAGTTCAAGTGCACACCTCTGTGCATGGCTAACAGCGTTTTACAAAGCTACTTTATCAAGACAACATTTGCTTACATTTACATTACATTTAGCATTTATACTTTAACTGTTGAAATTATGGGTACAGAGAATGTGCAGCCACAGGAACAAAATTCAGAGTTATAAAATGCCAAAAGGATCTGTATGAATTGTGTATGACTTTGTTTTTTTAAATGCCTGTTCAACCGCCATCCATCATGTAAATATTATGTTTGCTATACTGCCATTCAAATTATGCCAGCTCAGATCATCTGCTGAAACATCCACAGAATTAGAATTCTATAGCCGGAAGCACACGTTCTCTTTCAATAATTTAAAAAAAAATTAAATATAAAATGAGGATAGAAAAACAATACTCCAAGTATTAAATAAGTTGAAGTCACCCAGCACAATATTTTTTTCCCCAAAAAAATCTGCCATATGTTCCTGTGTAGTCTATTGCTCTTGAATAGAAAGTATCTACCAAATCTGTAAATCCTTTAGAGTTTAATTTTTTCCTTAACTTTGACAAGGCAATCAGCTATCATACAGAACTAAAACCAGCAAATCCTGTAACTTCTGCTACAAGATAGTTAAAATTTCTCTTTAAAGGCTTTCCAAATGAGTGAACAGGAAGCCTGTGGTCTCATCCTATTCTTCTTCAGCAGCACGTAAGATCAAACCTCAAAGACTGAAGTGCAATCACTTTTAAAGGATAGCCTGCAGTAATTTTTCAGAAGTCTCCAAACCCTTCCGAACAGCACACCTCGAAGCCAGCCCTGCTGTGACCTGTGAAATTCAGCCCTTTACAGACATTCAAAAAGCTGTGGAAGACACACTGAGGTACTGCAGTGTTTACTCTGCCAGGATCCGGAGCAGCTCCTGTTACCTCCCTCCCAGCACTCCTCAGTAAATGCCTGCATTTTCAATAGCAAGGCAAAGGGCTCTTGGGATGAGGGACTAAAATAAATGATACATGCAAGGTATGAGTGGTATGCCCACAGCATCTGATCCACAAATCCGCTTCAAGTTCCTTTTTTTAACCCCGTATTGTTCCCTTAAGATATCAGAGTAGATTAAATGTTTCCAGTCTGCCCGGCTCATCAACTCCAGCTTTCTGAAAGAGCACTTTATGTTTCATTTTCATCCATCAGCTGTGGTTTTCATGCCCAAGTTCTAAAGCTCCTTTAACTTCCAGTGACCCTGGGACTAAAACATAACCCTGGTCCCCTGGGAATAGGAAAAACTGTGACCAACTGGAATATAAACTCTTCGGTAAACCCAAAGAAAGGGACCAGAAGTCAGTCATGGCATCCACCACTGAGACTTCAGCAATTTCTCTTCCTCCATCAGTACGTTGCCTCAACATGGAAAAGCATCTTCCACCTTGTATGGTAGAGAAACGTGATTTTGCAGAACCACTGCCACAGTATCAGAGAAATCCCGCAACCAGCTTTTGTGTGAAAACAGAGGTTAAGATAATACTTATCAAGGCAACTTCTTGCTGTCAAGACCACTCTATATTCTTCAGATCATGAAGAACTAAAGAGAGCAGCAGAGCTTCATTATATCATCCTGTAAGCACCAAGAGAAGCAGCTCCAGTAAAGCCAACTAAAAGCCCTTGGCTTTATTAAGATTTCTCTCTCTCCCACTGATCACCCTAGAGGACATCCATGTCATTGATTTGCTCTGGACAGCACCTTTGGAAAATAGCGAGGTAATAAAGCTGCAAACTGGAAGAAGTGTTTACATAAGCATCGTGATGTCACATGATTGACTCCTGAGCAAATTGACTTGACACTATCATGCTTGAAAAATAACCAGTAAGAGCCAATTAGGAAGGGAAAAAACAAAAGGCAGAGACTCCAGGCAGCCCTGTGTTTAGTCAAACTACAAACCTCACATGAACTCTCGTGGAGACGAGGGGAAGAGCAAGGGCAAAGATCTAAATATGGAAAGCACAAGGAGACACGGTATCAGACCTTCCTATATCATCTTGAAGCATTGCTGATGTTTGCAATTTCTCTGCTGATTAATCAGATGGCTTGTTGCATGCCATGCATCTTGTTCCAAGCCGTACTGAAAGCTGGGATTTTGTACAAACTGAGAACAGCAGCTGCCTTGCTCCTTCTCTGGCACACCTCACTGATGCACAGGATTCCAGAAAGTAGAGATTTCTTGGATATGAACAGTAGACCTCAGCATTTCCCCTAAATATAGAACTTCTGTTTGTTAACAGAACATAATACTGGCGCACTTGCGAAATTGGCGATCTCCATAGGCGTGTGAACACACAGATAGGCACATAAAAATCACATGCAAACCTTATTATTTCACCACAGCACAGGAAAAGAATGAACAGTTCAGAAATAACTTTTTCCTTTTTTTAAAGAATATACAAAAAACCTAGTTGAAAGTGTTAGAGGAATGTTATATAAAATATACCATCCATTTGTACATGGCATCCATGTGACAAGAAGTTGGCTCGGGCTCACTCAGTCTGGATCGTATTTCTAGCAATTTTCAATATTCCATGACTGCCAGGAGCAAAGAATTAATCATTAAGATTCATGGTGACAACAGCAAAGTATTGCATCCTGAGGTTGAGTTAAGCACCAGAAATGTGACTGCTGGCAAATCAGCCCTTCCAAACACTCCCTCTCTCTGCTGTCTATCTTTTAGGCTTATTCAGAACATAACCGCGATATGAAGCCACCAAAGTGCCAGATGGCTTCAAAATGTTCAGACATGACTTCTGCACAGAAAAAGAAATTTCTGTCATGTAATATGTTCCAAAAGCAGCAATTTTTTGGGATATTGACAATTGACTGTCTGCAAGACCTCGGCCAAAAAAACCCCCCAACTCATTATTAAGAGATTTGAGTATGCACCTTGATCCTGTTCATTCCTCAAGGACTATTTCATTTTCTGAATGAAAACAGAAGGAGGCTTCATTGAAAGAGCAATACAGCAATGACAAGTGTATCTGCTCAGCACAGGCACATGAAGGTGTCCAATGCCCTGGGAAATGAGCACAACTGAGCACTGCTCTCATTTAGTGGCTAAGTTTCATTTCTAGATGGTGTAGGGCAGTATTCAATAAGAGAAATATAGAAACACTAAACTAACTATAACTAATCCCATGAGTCCATTCCCAAATGCAATGGAGACAATTCAGTGGAGCAATATTATGGCCAATGCTTTTGAACAACATTTAGTCTGTTACTCCAATGAACAGACTGTGGCCAAATCATTACACTGCAAAAATGTGTGCAGACACAAGGTAGAACTTTCATGAGAAGACTAACATGAGAATAACTTGCCTAGCATTTCTAATATGTGCAGAGTTAGATTAAAAAATAGAATTAAAATAAGAAATTGGTAGGAAGTGAACAAAGACAATTATGGTAGGTAGACAAAGGGAGTTCTTGAAACCACACCCACCCCTATTTCCAGTGATTCTGTGACCTACTGGGGAATCAGAGCCCCTCTGCAGGCAAGCCACACTCAGGGTCAGTCACAGTGGGAGATGCCACTGAACCCAAGTCCCTGGGCAGGTAAAATCTACCTGAGCCCTGCCCCCAGACATAGCATGGGAGAACACACTGCCCTCACAGGGCCTCAGTGCCGCTCTCCAGGGCTCCATCAGGACTGAGGGACCTCTCACCCTTTACCAGTCAGCACTTCAAAGCACTCTGAAATTTCTTCAAATGCCACTTTGGAAGGACTTTCCAGGAAAACTGCAAGTTGGAAATGTCTCATAATCATTACAAAGATGCAAACCCAAGATGTTACCATGTAATAAACCCAAAGAAAAATAAGTGAATGTAACTGTGGTTGGTTTCAACGTCACTCAAAAGTTATCCCCAGTCTCAGAACTAACAGCCCAGTTGCCAGGACACAAACTAGTCACCAATAGCCAAAAGATTGCTGTAGAGTAACCATTCACAGTTACATGGTGCTGTTCCTAGTTAAAAAATGAACCTGTAGTTGTTGTGCAGAACGACTAAAATCTAGTTTTATCCTCCAGTAAGTACTCTGGTCAGTAGGTTCCTCTCTATCAACTTCCTTTCCTAAGGCACTATTATTTTCAAAGAAAGTGTGAATCAAGGGAAAGGCACCAGGAGTTACACAGTCTGAAGTGCACTGCTGCCCTTAAACACAGTCACAGTGAAATCCCAAATTATTTCTCTTACTGAGCCTTCACTCTGAGCTCTCCAGTGGCATAAAATCAAGGCATGGACAATTTATAAAGCAATACAGATAAACTCACTGAATCTTCAGCTTATTACAGGGTCAGTGTTCTGATCAGGTACAAAGCTACCTCCCAGGAACCCCACACTGACATTTCTGGGGAGCAAATACAAGCAACTTCCACAACCTTTTCCTCCCAAATATTATGGTAGGGCTGTAACACTGGACTCATATTGCCTCAACTTTGTTATTGCAACAGGGCCAACACTGTGAACAGAGCTTCCCAAGAACACTGGGACCATTCAGATGTAATAACCTCAAGATGCCTTAGACCAGGAAGGAGTAAACATTCTTCTGCATTGGGGTTATGCAGGAATTTCCCCAAAACAGAGGAAAATTAGTAAAAGGAACAAAAAAGATATCTCATCAAGATCATTTCTGACATGCTGCTGGGGAACGAGGACAGCTGTGCAAACTGCATTCCAAACAGGACTTCTATTTGTCAGCACAGATGTATAAAAATGTCTCTCAGTTCTCACTGGAGTGCTGGCAGCTTGGCTAAATATGAATGCTGTCCCTGGAGCGCTGCTACTGATTCTGTGTGTCTCACACACATGAGAGGCTGGCCACAGCTAAGACAGATGCTTTCTGAAGTTGCATTAGAACTACAAAGGAAGAGAAAAGGGCAGTTTCAGAGACTGCAGCAATCCTCATATGGCTCCCCAGGAATTACAGATGAGAGGGCAAGAGGAAACTGCAGAATGCATAACTCCTAAAGTTAGGCTGAGCTTCCCAGATCCATAGGAATTGGACATTGGATTATACTGGGGTGTAGTGCAATACTTTCCAGCCACACTGCAGGTATTTCAAGCTACAAAAACCCCCATTAATTTAGAGTAAAGCAGTTCTCCTAGTTCAGAAATGGAGGGCTCCTTTTCCTATTTACACAGAGAAATACAAGGGTCACAACTATTAAAGACCTTCATAAAGGAGCTCTGTAGCTTTCTTTGCACTGCTCTAACTCCTGTGCATCACACTCCATATCTGGTAGTCATGCTGTACTTATCAAAATGAATTTCAAACTACATGAGGTTAGACTAATACAGGGTTTTTCTCAGTGCTACATCAGTGAAACAGGTTCATGAAGCTTCTGATGCCTGATTTCACATCAAACATTTTGAGCAGATGCAGAAATACACCTTGGAATGACTGCATGAATAATGCAGTCAATTACAACAGCACACATGGCCATAATCTGTTTCTTCCTAACCTGTTTAGGTAGCACTGCATTTCTTTTCCTTGGGAGAACCTTCAAGCCCGTAGCTATTATTGTAGCTAGCTCTCACGTTTCCTTTCTCTGTGAACTGTTATTTTTTTATCTGATGTTAAATAGCTTTCACCGGGCTTCTAAAATTACTGTACAGCAGTAGTATTTCTTATATCTTTATTACCTCCACGATGCTTCATGGAAAAGCAGTCCCTTGGCAGGACAAACTAGCTAGTGTTCACACTGCATAATGGAGGAGGCAGCAGCTGCTATTTTTAGGGTGCTGAATGCCACCCTCCATTATAAATCTATTTATTTTACAGATATTTTACCATTACAGCTATGCCTTTTTTGATTGATGAAAATCCTATTTAACATCAATTAACAACCCAGTAAGTCGGCATTTTCCATTAGTTACCTATTTGCTTTAGTAAAATAAGAACTCCATAGAGAAGCAGCCAGAGGAGCTGGTGCCTCACTGAACAGCATCCCTGGCTCGCTGTGCTGCAGATTCAAGAGGAGCCATCAGAGGGAGGAGGGCATCCTGCACCCTGCACAGACAAGAGCTTTCTCCTTTTCCATAAAACCCTTTCATTTCTGAACAAGACATGAACAATTAAAACTTCACGAATAACACAGAGACGGCACTTCCTAATTCTCTCCCCCCACAGCAGGCATGGGTACTTAACATAAATTTAGTATTCAGTATTTCGTGTTGCAGCCCAGAGCTTTCTCCAAAATGATTAATGCATCCAAATAGCATGGGGGATTTGCTAACTGAAAATGCAATTAATTATCTCCCATGAACTGCCAGGACAAACCATCAGTCCTGTATCTACACCTCCTCTAAGTAATCCCAGGCTCCACAAGTTTTTTGACTTTTCCCAACTCCTCTCTCCAGGCCAGTGGCTAATGAGCTCCACTCCGAGGTCATATCAGATGAGCCAAGAATTTAATGTGCTTTTTAGAAGACATCTAAAGCACATTATAAATGTATTTCTGATCCACTTTGGCTAAAGTCATCTCTCCAGTAACTCACCTATGTTTTTGTAATGGTAGGAAATGTGACAGATCTTTTCAAAGACTCATTTCCGTGTTTAGGCAAGCAATCCTCTGCTCGCACACTCACAGAGTTTGTGTTTTTTAGATACTCATAAAAACATTCCCCAGTCCAACACATTTGAACATGCAAATGGCTGCTGAAAACCACAGAGGATAGTGTGATCCTGAATGTGAAACAAAAGGAAGCCAGGGACCTCATCAACTGGATTTTACCAGCTTTAGCAAAGAGGAGAATGTAAGTAACATGCTCCTGAGACTCCAAGCAATATAACCACTAAGCAAAGCACATCTTTTTGCCCATTAATAATGAAAGGCTGCTTAGATTTGTACATGTACCACTAACTTGTCTAAGTTAGGACAGGGCACTTCGGAATCTGAATACAAAATTTGACCCAGCTCCCACATCATTTATTAAGGAATCTCATTTTTAATTACCAGGCATCATAAATTATTTGACTCTATAAATTAAAGTGACAAAAACCATGAAAAGGGTAAATGAATGCATCAGAAACTGTACTTTACTAACATTCTTTAGTACCTGTGCTTTAAATTCAACTGGATTTTTTCATACTGTCTAACAAATATGATGCAGTTTGGAGCATGCTAGTCTCTACAGTAACCACAGATCTCATTTCTGATTTAACAGCAGAGAAGAGGAGGGGAAATACTTCCATTTTGATTTGGATTGTAAGCACCATCTTGTGGAACTACAAAGCCTGCAGATTAATAAACATATATGTTTATAAATTCCTCTCATGAACTGACTGGGAATGCCACCTGGACACGACACAAAGAACAAACAAGAATAAAACTACTTCTCTCACCTCTTCCAGACCCACAATAAAAACAAAAAGAAGCTTTTCTCCTACCCAAAGCATTAAGGAAATCTTGTTCCCACCTTCATACAAAGCCCTAGGGGCAGCAGAGATGACATTCGTTGGCAAAGAATTGTAGATCAGGATTCCTGGGGCGGTAATGAGAAACTACAGTCCCTCCATAATGTGGAGTTCAGCTCCATTTCCCTTTCTTCCCTTCCCTATCCCACAGCACTGTTATAAACTGTCATTTCTGATTTACAGAGCAAGTGTCTTTCTCCCTAGAAGAGGGTGCTCATCACAAAAGCTCAGATCCAACACTTAGGAAAATATTACTCTGGTAAAATGAACCTTCACTGTGGGTGCATAATGCTGACCTTCACCTGGGGATAAATGGTGTTTGGGCTGTGGAGGATGCCCAAGCACACACTGGATGGGAGGGCTTTCTCCATTCACAATAAACAGCAAGACACATATGATAAAGGAAGGAAAAATACACAGCTACAGGACTTAACAGAATAAGGCACATGGAAATTTCTGTGATTTACTTATTTCCTTACCCCTACTAATGATATTATTACTATTAATATCACTGCATCCATCAGCATTCAGCAGACAATTCTCTTGCTCCCACACAATTCCACGGAATTATTTGAAATGTAAATAGAAAAAAGGAGAAAAGCTCTTCTGTAAGGGCTAGTTCATCTATGAATATTAAACTAAAATGAACCCTCCTGAGAGCCCTGACAGACTGCTCCAGGATGGAAAACCATGTCAATACTGACATGAATCTTATTTCCTAAAATTAGTGGCAAAAGAGTGCTCTTTTAAATAAGCACCATCCACACATCTAAAACCCAATCAGTATGTATGACCCAAATAAAAATTCATTATTCTTGTCCTTATTAATAAGATTGTTAGTAGAGATACAAGTGGAATGTAAATAACTAGTCTTCTGTATTTTTGTTATTGACTACTTTAGCACTTTGATCTAATCTTACCATATGCATGTAAAACTGAAAGATTACTTCTTAAAAGCTTACCAAAGAAGCAAAAGAGGCAGGCAGCAGCCTTGCCCCTTGTGACAATAGTGCTGGTGGATGTGCTGCTCCTGGTGGTGTCCTCCAGCTCAATTCAGCCCATTGTATAAATCTGTACTGTGTGAGGGTGCTGTGATACCAGGAAAATATCACTGGACTGTGAAAATGATGAAAACACAAAGAGAAGGGAGTACTAGGATGAAACATCAGCAAGATTTGGGAGTTATGTCTGTATTTATTTGAAAAAAACTCACTGGACATGGATACAGCACATGGCTCTCACTCTGTCATAGAATCATTTGGGTTAGAAAGGACTTTTAATATCATCAAGCTCAACCATTAACCCAGCACTGCCAAGTCCTCCACTAAACCATGCCCCCAAGTGCTACCTCTGCACATCTTTCAAACACCTCCAAGGATGGTGACTCCACCACTTCCCCGGGCAGCCTGTGCCAACACTCACACACCTCTATGGCTGCGTGAATTTACATCAAAAAGCTCCCCCACATCTTTATGCTGCTATAGTTCACTTATTTATTACCACTCAGAGCTTGGATGAAGCACAATACCCCTTTGAAGCGTACAGGCTCCAAAGATCCCAGTGTGCCTTCTGCAAACTTGGAGGTAAATGGATGTCATGACAAAATTTGAGCTCAGGGAATTAAGCTCTCCCCAGCCCAGCTCCCAGAGCAGCGGCAATTACCTACATTAGTAGCCTTTATCTGCTGACCTCAGCTCCTGGCTGCATTTGTGCATTTTCAATGCCAACATTACAGGCTTCTTACACTACTTATTTTCCTCTTACTCTTCACACACAGAAAAATATTGGATATAGAAAAAATTATTAATTATTCAGTTCGCAGAGTCCTTCAGGATTCTTCAAATGAAAATAAACGCTTCTTTTTTCCATTAAAAATACAGTGAAATAATAGATAATGATAAAAACCACAAAGGAAAGATGCAAATAATGGCAACAGGTCAATGCCACTGAACACTCAGTCTCAGGTATGTCTGCAAAATTAAGGCAAATAGTTTAACTCACATTTTCCACTGCTTTTTCAACTTGCCAGGCACTCAACCTACCTTGACTACATCCAGTATGACCAGAAATTATGGCTGTGCAATTTTAGTTGTAACAATTAGCCAGTAAACTAGATACTAACCCTAAATGGCTTGGATTTCTAGCAACAGGGAACAATGCACTTAATATTTTTTTGAAAGACACCTTTAAAGCTATGTAATATATAGAGGCCACGGGAGAATATGGAAAACCTGTGAGGATTAAATGCAAAAATAGTGTTCCTTCTTCTTTTGGGACAGTTTTATTAATGAGGTCTCGAGAACTGCAGAATGAAATACAGCTTAGTGAGAGAGATTCAATTCCTTCACACTGCAGAAAGTGCAAACTGGAAATACCAGCTTTTATTTATGTAGATATTTTATTTAGTTCGTTTAAATACAGTCAGCTGACAGTGGTTTAAAGAGCATCCCTGCCAAGCAGAATTTAGAGCCCTCCTGCACAGGTGTTCGCTTCCGATACACTGAACAACAAACTCACGGCCATAAATCACAACATTCTGATAAGCTCCCTCTCAGGCCAGCAAGGCCATAAAATATCCACTGGGAGATAGGATTTGACCTCATGGGTATGAGCTGGCACAGCCTGGGCACGGGGAAGTTGAATACCCACACACACAAAAGAACAAGGTCTGGCCCAGGCAGACAGAGCCAAGCTTGCCCTGGCTGACCTCAGGTGTCCAGTCAAGGTCACTCAGGGAGGTCAGGAACAGCCCACGGGCACTGAGAGAGGTTGCCTGAACTACTCTAAAGTGGTGTCCAGTCAGCTTCTGGAGGTGCCACTCTCTTCCCATGGATTACTGAGGAGCATGAGGGTCCCAATTCAGGCACCATCAACCTGCTCCCAGAGACAGCTGAAAGCTGGGACAACCTTCTCACTTTCAGCATCAAAGGTGTTCAAACCAGTCCCCTTTCCTCATTTCTTTTGTGTGCACATGATGGACATCAGAGAAGTACCCAGCTTTCTCTCCATTTATGTTTTACCACCATTATAACAGCAGCAAATAACGAGGGCTGAACTGAAATATCTCACAGGGATTTACAGATTACATTTAACAGTGGCTTTTAACTGTTAAATGACTAATGGGTTAATTCCTGCTTTGGCACAAAGCCTTTACTCAGGGAGTATGTGAGCCTTTGCAAGCTGTTTTCAACAAAAACATATGGGAAATAGTAAACTCATCCAGGTTAAGTTTAAAATAGGGTATTCAGTTGGAGTAATATTTTAGATAGTCCCCTTAGAAAACAAAAATCAATCATGACAGGTTTTACTGTTCCATTGTGGGCAGCAGCTGAGCACATATCATAATGATTCTCTTTCCTTTCCACTTAATCCTGCTGCCTTCCCGACCACTGAATCATTGCTCTCCTTCGTTACTGAAATGCATAACTGAGATGCTGATTAGTGTCCCAGATGCTTGATAACAGAGACAGGAATCAATACCTCTTCTTTAATCTGTCTGTGGAGGACGTTTTGTCCCTTTGCTTTTGGACACAGGCTCTGCCACCGTGATCCACGGCTTTAATATCGCCTCTAGATTGGATTAGTGCAGAGCACTCTTCTTTAGTTATTCCTTATCTTCCCTCGAAACATCCCTGTGCCACAGCCGTTGCCTGTTTGCAGAGTTTGAAAGCTTTAAAAAACTAAAGCTGTGAGTAGTTTTGGATCATTCTGCCCGACAGACTCGTGCAGCCACCCCACAGCGCCACAGGGAGCGAGCAGAGCTGCAGCTCTCTGCTGCCGAGCTCGTGGACAAGAACCACTGCCACTCAACTTCCCCAGCTGCCCCAGGGGTTTGGTGGGGGCTCATTCTATTTATTTATTTATTTAAAGAGCCACCGTAGAAAAACGCTTCCTTTCAGCAAATGCAGAGTTGCGACTGGACTTCCCTTTGGGCAACTGCAGTATGGGAGATTCAGATTTTGGCCTGATTTTGCAAATAACACCACGCAAATACTGAGTTTTAAAGACAGGACCCATCTCTCTGAAGATGAACAACAGACAGGTGCAGGCACGAGTCCTATTATTTACTTCCCAGATGTTTAATTCATAAAATTTTCTTCTGTATGTGCTCTGTAAAAAAAGCCACGTCTCTTTAAAAATATCTTTTGTGTACCTTTTAAAAAAAATACTGCACAGTGATATCACAATGTGACTACAGCTAAATATATCACCTACATTGCAGCTTTTACTGCACTATAAGGCAGCCCATTTTAGGACAATATCAATAATTTAGAAACTCAGCTATGTGTAGCTGCCTAATTGGATTATGTCTGCTTGGCAATTTTTTCAGTATGATATTAGCTTTTATAGGAATTCATAGATGGAGATCTTTCAGCAAACTCATGTAACACACAATCAATAGACATAAAACCACATGCAATTATAAAACATTTGTTCACCAAGTACCTTTCCTCTTCTCACAGCTCTGGCAAGAGGAATATGCTGTTCAAAATTAAGCAAACAGCACAAATCAGGTTTTGACACAAAGTATCTCTGGAGACTGAGATTCAGAGAGCCTTCTCTAGAGAACAGCACAGCAGCTGCCAGAGCCACCACCTGCAGACACCGGAGAGCTGCCAGGACCCAGTTTCCCATTTCTGTGGTGGCACTTCCTCACAACGCTTCCCCCCAGGAAAAGGCACTTTCACCTCCAGCTGGCTGAAGAGGTCCCTTTCCACTGGGGAGCAACTGGGCAAGGACAAAGGAAAATCCCATTTCTTCCCATGCTACATTTTGTGTGGTGTAAGGGATAAAAGCAACATGACTTCAGGCTGAGGAGGTCACTTCTTGGTGACGACACAAAGGCAGAAGAGGTGCTAAGTCCCTGCCCCTCATGTGTCAGCCTGGAGCCAGCCAGCAGCAAACACCAGGATCAGGGATTTAGGTGGGATACAACCTGCCCAAACAGATCTCAAAGTAGCAGAGAGGATCTTTTGCCCACCAAAAAGATGTGTGAAGGTCTGGGGGTTGGGTTTTTTAGTTTGCTTGATTGGTTTTTTGCTTTGGTTTGGGGGTTTTAGTTTATTTTTTTTGTTTGGTTGGTTTGGGTTTTTCTGTGATGTACAGCTATGACTATATCTGAAGTGCCTCTGAAAAAGTCAATTCAACTAGTCAAAGCATTTTTGAGGCCAAGTTGTCTATACCAAGACTCTAAACAAAAATTATATAAAAAAAAAAAATAAAAAACAACCCAAAGCCCAACCAAAGCACAAAAAAACCCCCAAAACACACAAAAGATTTCCTAGCTTTAAACCCAGTTACCCTTTCTAAGAGCCCAGAAATGGACAGATATCAGGCTGAGATGGTTCCTTGTGTGCACAGGCACTACTGAACTTATTCTGTCATTCCTCCTGACATTTTCATCTGATGGAAACTGCACCATGCAGAAATGACCACCACCATCCCTGTGTGGATCCGCACTGTCCACCTGGTTCTCTCTTCTTCTTCAGATGGGAGGTGATCCACTCCAAAGACCCCCGACGTTCTGTGATTCCATAAGGAAAACTGCCAGGTCTGAGGATTATCCCACCAGGGCCTTGCCGGGCTAAACCGATCCAGAGCCAAGGACACACCCTGTTCACACGGGCTGCGAGCCAAAAGCATTTGCCAAACCAGGGGCACGAAGCCGCGTTGTTCTGGGGGCTGACGCTCACTGCAGCAGAGGCGGGGGGAACGCAGAAAGTCCCTCCATTGCCTGGGTCCGGAAGGGATTATTTAGGCCAAAGACTTTAATTACAGCCGACAGCGCGGGCGTCCTGCTGATGGCAGCCATTTTACCGATGTCACGGCGTTGTCCCCAGTGACACCAGCAGCAAGGAAAAGCTGCCAAATGACCCACATTTGTAGGCAGGACCTACTGACCTGAGGGAGACTGCTCAAGCCCAGCATCAACTGAGGCAAGCGACTTCCAAAGAGCCGCTACAGGGCAAGGGATTCCAGGGAATGCACTGACCCACCTGTGTCCCGCAGCACCCGCTCCCCAGAACAGGTGGGAAGGATCAATAGTGGCTGCTGCACTGAGCACAGGCAGCAGGTTGGGAGCCCAGCAAGGGAATCACTTGTGCTGCCATGTCTGCACTTCCACAGCCCACCTGTCTGGGGCTGAACGTAGCTTTCACCAAGGCCCGGCTTCCAACACGATCTGCCTTCACCCCTTGTGCAATCCATCCTTTTCAAGCTCACTGCCATACACCAATCTCGTGGACCCTCTGTCCTTTTATTGCTCAGATATTCCTTATCTTCCTGTGTGTGACCCAGCTCGCTCTATAGCAACTCCCAGATATCAGGTATTTTCTACTTATTTTAATTTAAAGCAGCAACAAAAGGCAAAGATCACCTCAGCAGCAAATACTCTGTGGGCCTCTAATGGTTCACAGATGAGTGAGTGAGAGCCGTCAACTTACAGACTCAGTGAGAATCCTGGGTAATGGCAGGGAGGCATCAGTAGACGTTTCCACTACGGACTATTTGCAGACCTGGCCTTGGGACTTTGACTTGTGAGACTGTGATGAAATGAAAGGAGGGAGTTCATGCAACAAGAAGCAGCCTGGTTTTGACAGATGCACAGCCAGCACACAGAGATGTGTCTCAACAGCAGATTCCTCCCTTACAGAATGCCCTAAGGTGCACACACTACGCACACTTTGTTACTTAAAACACCCAGTATTCTGCAGTATCGTCTCTGAGTTCCTCCCTCAAGCTTAGGGGCTCACACGGAAGCCAATATATAAGCAGTGTTACCAGAAATGCCTAAAGACCCACTGGCAGAGAAAGAGGGTCTTTTTTTGAGTCCGCTTCCACCTGCATTTTTTTTTTAAAAACCAGTTAATCTCTTTTTAGGAACATGCTTCACTTTAAAGGTTGCATCTCAATGCTGTTTTCTTGCACAAAGAGTAACAGAGAAGCGTGTACCCAAGAGCTATATGTTACTGCTATGTCTGTTGTCTTGCATCAAACCCTAATGGCCCCTTAGAAAATTTAAGATATTTCTTGGAAAGAAACAGCAGCGGAAAATTATCACAAATGACATTCACAACCACACTATAGATTAACAAGCCCCAAGACATTTTTGAAGACTGGAAATGAATTCATATTCAAAATTACAAACTCTGCTATGACTAGTAGAATATTTGTAATTAAGATGTTTACAGGGGCAATTACAGATTAATTTTTTTAAAGAGTATTGTTTTAAAACCAAAATTAAGCCAAAAGCATCTTCAAAAATATTCAACCAGTGATGACACCAAAGCTCACAACTATCACAAAGATAAGAAGCAATCAGTACAAAAGTGGAATGGGCTTCTGAGCTTTCAGTCCCTTGCTGAGTGTTTTCCTTTGGTCTCACCTCAATATGGAAAATGCCAATGACATACCAAGTGTGACAGCCTACCACAAAAATAGGTATGTTCTCATAAGCCTATTAGAAGTGCTTTTCTACGAGCATTTGACTTGGCATATATTTTACTATATGTCTTTAACTGTTATACTTTACACAGAAAATACAACATACAGCAAGAGTGTAGAGGGAATAAGATCATGTACAGCTAAATAAAGGACCCCTGGTATTTGCTTTCCCATTAAAGATGAATATACTCCATGAACAGAAGTGGATACTGCTAACCCTGTGTCTGACATTGCCTCCTGAAGAAGTCAGAGGGATTCAATTCCAACGCCATGAAGATTCACAATTGAACACATGGAGCAAAATGCTCTATATCATAAAGAACACACTCTTCCCTAGACTAAGTCCGTATTAAAATTGAATCTGTAAATTTCAGCAAGAGGAAATTCTAAGCCCAAAGATATTCATGCCTTATTGCATGTTTAATGGCCTGAAATCATCCCTCTTTTCACCTCAGGCATGGAGGCAAAAAAACCACAAATCCAAATGCCATCATTTTGGCCTGTCCTTATTACAGCTGGAAATCTCCTTCTCAGAAGAAAGCCATTAAGCGAATAAACAAAAAAAAAAAAAAAAGGAAGAAACAGTGGATGACAGGAGGAATGAGAATACACAGAAGGAAGAGAGTATCAAATACTCACCTCACCAGGACAAGTTTTGGACAAAACAAACCCAAAGAAATCTAGATAAAGTAACATCTCGTCACTAAGATAACAAAATCTTCAAGATGAGCATAAAGCAGGTGTTTCTCCCCATTTTATTACTACTCAGCTTTGAAATCAGGAAGAACTGCACACTTACATTTGCAAAACAGCAAAAAGCAGCAAGGGTTCCATTATATCCCAGACCAATTTTTTTTTCCTCCCCAAAATTTCAGCGGTGGCTGTAATTTGTTGGTGCCTGCCAGGTGAGCTGAGGCCCTGCACCAGCCCAGGAGAGCAGGTGCATTAAGGGCACATGGGAATTGTGCCTGGCTCCACTACAGCCCTCAACTTATACGTTCACATAGACCACAGAAAATCTTCGGGAGTCCGACTGATCCAATTTCACTTTTCAACTACTCTAAAAATTCTCTGTAACTTTTAGTCACACTCAGCACAGTAAGAATAACCAGCCTAAGAACCCTTTGCAAGGATTTCTTATTTTTCTTTGAAGAAATTAAGAGGTTGCTGTCCTAAATGGCTTCAGATACAAATTGCCAAGAAGCAGGGCCTGCGGCATATCCATACACAAGGCTACTACTTCGGAAGAAAACTAAATATTTGAGAGATGTCAAAAATTTTTCTAACATGACAAATCTTCAGATGGAATGCTGCGGAGCACCTCAGAAATTAAGTGAAAATTAGGAAGAGGTGGCAGCATCTTTTCTTTTTCCTTTCCAGTCCAGTATTTTCAGTAACTAGTAAATAAATCCCCAGATGCACTAATGGCTGCCATCCAGGAAATGCATCTGCTGTGTTTATGAGATCTGCAGTTCATAAATAATTGCCAAATATAGAATTATTCACTTCAGTGCTATCAGAGGTTGTTTTATAAGAAAAGAGAACGTACCGGAATCACACTTATGAGGTAGATCAATCAGATTGATTTAGAATTCACGTGCGTGAGTGCCAAAGCTTAGCTTTTGTGGAAAAAGACCATTTACAATTTTTGCATGAACCATCTGACTGGCAACTGAAGCTTTCTGAGCCTGCCACACTGCCACTGGCCCCCTTGCCATCGGTACCCCTCGCGCAGTTGGATCTGTGTGGGCACACTTTAGTCCCTCAGCCTATGAAAACCCTAACTCCATTTTGTCAGTGATTTCTTATATCCATGTGCTATGTAACAAAGGAGCCATTTCCAGGCTGTACGTGCCAAACACCACACAGTGCCTTTATGGCTCCTTAGACAGAAGGCTAAGGCTCCATCAGCCCATAAGAACCGGAACCGAGAACCATCCACTGAGGACAGTGCTAAAACACCCACTGGATGATACACAAACTGATCCAGGAATGCAAAGGTACAGCAAAGATACAGTTGGTTGTATGAGGCTCACATATTTAAATAAGAAAGAAATTTTCCCACTTATGATCAAGTTTTATAAGCACTGAAAAGATAATGCTAAACAAAAAATATAATGAAGGTGCATCTGTACAAGAATGACAGGTAAGAGAAAAAGACGTAAATGTTTCCTAAGTGAGTACTCTGTCCCTGATTTCTGCTTCTGAACTGAGTTCCTGTCAATACTTGCAATAGGCTGGCAATTGCAGAGTGGGCAGTCTTCTGCAAATAAACCTATCTTCATCTTTGGTTCCAACACTTTGGACCTGAATAAACTCTGCTGTGAAGGCCACCTCAACTCTTTGGATGCTGCTGTGCTCCTAGCATGGCTCTCCACCTTAACTCCACCACTATTTTAGGAACACAAGAATCTGCCCAGAGAAAAGGCCATATTCTGTCTACAATATAGACAGAAAGCTTGAGTAAAGGTTTTACGTGGAGACAGTCAGGTTCTGGACACACAGGCAATCCTAGGGCAGCAGCACAAGCACTATGCAGATGCAGTCCCAATGCACTTTTTTACTAAAGGGCTGGTTGGGAAAAGAGTTGCAACAAATTCCCACACACATGTGGGGAGCTGACTCTTTGCAGAGGGCCGAGTATTTCCAAATGTCTTCAGCAGCCTGGACACCCACAACACAACATCCATAGGAGGTCCCAGCTGTGTCTGGCCTGTGAGCCACGAGTCTCTGGTTCCTTGCCGGGTACTCGGAAAAAGCAAAGCTCTTCAGCTCCCAGGCACTGGGATACAGAGGAACATTTAAACCGAGAGGCCAACAGGGGTCAGCCCTGCCTAGCACAGAGGCCGTGACACACCACTGCCATCTCCACTGCCCCACGTGTGACAAGGGCAAAAGCCACAATTCAGAAGCACACAAGGCTTGAATAATTACTGTCATAGAATATCCCCAGCCATAAAAAAAGCAAGGAAACATATGGGAGCAGGAACCTTCCAAAGGAAGCTTCTCAGCTCCCTGACATCAGTCCAAATTAATCTCAGTTCGGGAATTTTGTACGTGAAAGAAGCATGGAAGAAATCTGATGGGCTCAGCTCCCTTCTTCCGTGGCCACAGACATTCAGAAGCAGAATGAAACTCTGTTCAGAGGTCACATCTAGTGGCTCCAACACCACCTGGACATGGGAGCTGTAGTACCTGCTGGCCACCCAGGGATGGTCCTTCCAGCAAACCTTTGGTGTGAACAACACAAGTTGCACCTTCCCCAGTTTTAAGTCTTACTTGAGTGCTTGTCCACAAGACAGCAGTCACATCATGAAAAGAAGAAAGTCCTTCTTAGATAGTTAACTGATATGCCTAATACCACCCTCAGTCATCTTCCACCATGGAAAACATGAATGTTGCACAGACAGCCCATGCCAAGGACTTTATGTGGGCCCCAAAAATGTGAAGGAGAGGCTCAGCCACTAAACCTAACACTGCAACCAGATGAATGTGCAAGCAGTCAAGAAGTGGCTGTGCTCGGCTTGAACGTCCCTATTGCTTAGCTAATGTCAGTGATGAAATGGGGTGAGTGTTTCAGACACAGCAACGTGCCTCAAACAGGCATGCACAGCTCCCGCCAACTGCAGGAGGAGCTGCACGGGCAGGCTGCAGAGGAGAGAGGAGCCCTTTGTGTCCTTCCAAACACTGGAGCATCCACTAGATGATCTACTTTTTAGTCACACTTTATCTCATGATCAGCTGGGCTGGAATACTGAATGCATTGTCAATTGTTCAATGATGGCAAATAAAGCTGCGGGCTGCAGTTGATGTTTACTAAGGTATTGATGAGCTATTCATTTTATCAGGGCAGAAATCACTGCAGAAGAAATGCTGGGAAATGCAATCCAGTGCTGAAAAATATTTAATTCTCTTTCCGTGTCACGGTGGCCATGTCATTTCATCGGCATTTTGCAAGAACTATAGAGGGTGCTCCATAACTTCAGAGTGTGTACACACACACACGTAAACTCAGACAAATTATAATGGACATTTGTGCATGAAAAATATTTACCATTTTAAAAAAACTGGCTAATGCTCACCCTCAAAAGGAATATAAATATTATGGTTTGCCTTAGACTTCTTATGCTTATTGAGATATTGAGAACTGAATATTGCAGGTATATTCCGTACACAAACAGCAAGGAGAAAAGTGAGACTCAACCCTGTGAAGTCCTACTAATTTAGTTTAAAAAAAAAAAACCCAAGCCAAACAACCAAAACAATGAAAAACCACAACATTGGTGATGTGCTGAATTCCACAACAGTTCTGCAGCCAAAGTGGTCTCCCAAGATGTGCTACTCATTCCTACCTTCTGCTCTGTCTCCCGAGAAGCCACAGGCAACAAATAACGTGTTATCTGTGCAATGCACATCAGGCAACAATTCAAAATCGGCTTTCATTCTAAAATGAATAAACTAACAAAGAAACCAAGGCAAAATAACCCAGAAATAATTCTTTTCTCTAATTACTGTGAAGACCCTGGGCCAGATCAGGAGCAGAGTATAAAGGTTTCTAGATTAATTTTCCACTTTCATTTTCAGTTTCTGTAGTCTTTAAGAGTTTATATTTGCTCACCCACAAGAATGTCTGCTTTTACTGCTGTGCTATATATACACTCAAGAGCTTCCATTTGAAGGGTGCTTTCTTATGATACTGCAAGAAAACCCCACCTACACAATCTTCTTCTTTGAGGAACCCTGGAATCACTTGTTCCCTTGGAGAAATGTTAGCGTTCAGTATTAAAAGAGGATGCGACTGGAATTAAATGTATTGATTCTTTTTCATACACAGACTGCTGTCTGCAAGCAACTAACACACTTTCTCTATAAGCAAAATGTATGTTTTCAAAGAAATCACGCATTTCAGTCGATTCTAAATAATGACAAGAAATCCTTGTGTTTAGCTATTCTGATTCTTCCCTGTCATGTGCATGCCTGTTGGTAGGTTTAAATGGATAACTCTTAACTCTTCCTTCTTGAAACATTACATGGGACAAACCTGCTTGCTAGTGTCTGTTTCTTTGAGGTTTTATACATTGTAGAACTATTTACATCTGAACCAAGAGAGGTGAGCAATTAACGATTGACTGAGCTGAATCTTGTAGCATTCCTTCCAAACAAATAGGTAAACAAACATATAAGGCACAACATAAAAACAAATTAAGTCTAAACTCTCCTCTTCTTTAATAAAAATGACCTGAGCTAAGGGGAATTTTTAAACCACTTCTCATGATTATTTCTTTTCTTGTACCACCATTAAGAAACCTCGGGCCCTCCTTCCGAACATATTTTCAGACACATTCAAATCTCTGCTTCTGTTAAAACGTCATTAAAGGATAATAGCATTAGTCTACCTGTCAATTTGCCACAGCAGAGCATTTTCTGGTGCTTGGAAAGTCATTCCTAGAGGACTTGTTCAACATATGGCCAACTCTTACATAGAAAGGTACCCAACATATGCTCAGCATGATGGAGGAAAGGAGGAGGGAAGTGGAAAGTATTGGTAAAAGTCAGCCTCTGGCATCATTCACTTTGTTTTCCGTGAAAGACTAAGTCCCAAGATTCTGTGTCTGCCTTCGGCCCTACTGCATTGTCAGTAACACTGGGAGAAGTTACATCTAAGAGCCTGTAGCTCTCTCTGGAGCTCAAAGCTCCTGATTAGTCAGCACTCCCCGTCCAGCCAGGGAACGGGCGGATCACACTTGCCTTTGCTCCCTCCCAGGCATTCCATTTGTACCTTAGCACACGCTTGGATGTCACTGATGCTGTGACTCATGATCCAAGTGCAGCAAAAGCTTCACCAACCAGCTTTTCTTCAGTTTCTTCTTAAGAGGAAATTAAAATATTTTAATGTTAAAGCTCAGAGATTTGACAGCAACATGATTTTTAGGGTCAGATTTTGAAAACGCACGGTGCTCTTTCACAGCCCCTTTTGGGACCAAAATTGCAATCAAGTTTGTGGAAACAAAGATGACTGGACTTTAAAGTTCTGACACCTGCATAATTCACCATGGGAACAAGGGAACAGTAGAGAACCGTAAAGCTAAAAGCAAATCACTGCCAAACCATAAAGTTCTGGGACTCCAGACTCCAACTAGGATAAGCCTTCCATTCTTGAGTGTCAAATCTCACTGCCTTGGAACTCCCTGATACTGTGAGATGGGAGAACAAAATCTCACTGTCCCTCCTACTGAAGGTAAAAAAATCCTTTCTAATGGCAAGTTTTGACATTGACAACCACTGTCAGAAACTGTAAATCTGCTCAAGGCAGGGCAGCCAACAGAGTCAAGCAGCTCTAAAACTGAACAGGTGGGAGGGAATATTCCAGGCCCAGGGAGCTGCTCTTCTCCAGTCTGTGGAAAGCTGAAAGAACCAAGAAGGACAAAGCCTGCTACTGTACGTACAGGTACTTGCCCTCCCCTAGACCTTAACCTCAAACCTGTTACATTTTCTCCCTCCCACTTGAACACAGTGACACCCCTATAGCTCTCTGCAGCTCTCTGCAGCCAGGCTTCTGCAATGTTTCCTTTGAGATGTCCAGCTGTAGGGACTCTGCTCTGTGACCTTCAAACAGGACCACAGTCCCCCAAGGGTGCTGGGGCCCATCTACACTCATTGCCAGTCTTTGGTCAAAGCCACTGCATCTACAGTCCCAGAGCTGCTGAGTGCCTGCACAAAGTGCAGACAGATTTCACACCCCCACATTTACCTTTGCAAAGACGAGAGAGACCAAAGCCTGTCGTACCAACAGTCAATGTCATGAACATGAATGGCCTCACAATTCTAAGGGATTTTGCTAAAAGCCCTCCAAATCAATTATCTGCTGTGTGGAAGGTAGGGTGCCTAGCCCCTACCAGCACAGAATGCTGCTGGCAGAGAACACTTGATAAGCATGCTAGCCATAGGAAAAGTACCGCTTGAACGCATCTTTGTTTAATTCAAACAAACCACTCCCCCACTTACAGTGCTCTACCTGGTTGACTTGTTCCTACTTCAGAAACAACTTTTTATCATTTCAAAACAAATTATTCCGATAAAATGGTCTCTGACTAAAGAACTCTTCTGTAAGTTACTGTTTAAGCATCCCTCAGGTATACGTATTTTGAGAAGCACAAATACACACACAGAGAACACATGTAAAACTCCACCTCTCCTTATGTAATGGAAATTTTGCATGCCTGCTTCCTGCAAATGAAATTTCCTCGTTTCAAATGCATTGCCCTTGAGGGTATCAAGCAATATGATGAAATAATGAAGAGTTTCTGCTGTTACAATGAAGGTCAGTATACAGCAGGCCATTTCTTTTGTCTCACTTTTCAGGATGATCAGAGCAGTGAGGCGATAAGGGGGAAGCCAGTGCTTTTGTGTGATGCAAAATCATCAAGCTGTATGTCCAGTCATTGCCTGGTGCTGCACTGCAGCTCCTGAAACAAATCCTCGCCTGTCCCCAATGACATTAGGAGAGCTCAGGGCCTGCTTCTATTTTAAAATGCCAGAAGCGTTTTCCCTTTAAGGCTGAAAATACTCACAATCACGGTATCTGACATTATTGTTTTAAAAGCATCCTAATTTATAATGGTATTTGTTTATTAAACACATACATGTGGACATTAAATAAAGGGAGAGGAAAAAGTGTAAATAGCATGCATGGAGCCCACTGTGAATTCAGATGGAGTTTATACGGTTCACCTGACTCCCGTCTGACTTAATGAAGACAGTAAATTGCACAGCACAGTAACTGCATTCCATGCTGCACACAGCACCATGCAGCTGCAGCTACTGGGGACAGATATTCCCTTTTTTCCAGCTTTGCAATATTCTCTCTGATTTATCACACGTGGGATATTGGAGAATGGTCTCCAGGTTATAGGAGGAAGTCAATAACTTAAGCATACGAGACAAATGGATATGAGGAAAACACATTATTTTCCTCTCCCCTACCCTCCCCACACATAGTAAGTTGAAGAATAGATTAATTCTTTGTCTCGTTGCCATGAAAACTAAGAGATGTAGCATTACCTCACAGGAAATGATGTTATGCTCACACAATGAATAAGAAATGAGAGCTGCGAGGTCCTATCTCAGCAACACAAAGCTGAGTCAAAAAAGAGTCTTTCTAAAACCCAGGCATGTGTGGATTCTAATCAGCTCTGTTTATAACGTATGATCATAGTTAATTGTTCATTAATTCCACCATGTCATTTGTTCAGAGATTATACCCTCCACATAATGAATGTTTTGGGGTACACTCCAGCAGAGAAAATTAAAATAGATAATAGCTGTGATTTTAAATAGTCTTCTTCACAATCTTAAGTTTGATTCCATTGACCTCAATCAGTTTCTAAAAGGTTTCAAAACATTAAAAAATTGTCTATTATCTGGAAAATAGGGAAATGTTCAGATGTAAATCAACATGCCTACAGAACCGATGTGTTTTTCTCTGGCCCTTGGCCTCTCCCTGACATCTACCTCCACACAAAACCTTCCCCTCGGGAGCTGGGAAGGTGAAGGACCTTGAACCTCGAGATGCATAATTCACCCCAGTTCAGCAGGCAGCCCAGATTTTAGAGACTTGTAATTAGCAAGCGCTGAATGGAACAGTCGCTAGAAGAGCACACAGCGTGAAAAGCCTGTATTAATGATAATGGAGATGTTCATGTTTCACCCCTGGATTTGGGAAAACACTTAAGAAAATTAATTTCCTTTGCTTTACAAGATGAGCTCTACTTGTGCAATGTCACCAAGAACACGCTCTTCTAAATAACACCGATACTTAACCATTTTACTGCTTTTTTGAGTCTCCAGAACACAGATGTGACAGGAATGACAGTACATGCTTAATGCAATCACCTTGGGCTCAAGTTTCATTTCACTTGCAGACTTAGGGTAAGTTGATCCTTAATACTTTTCACAAGACTGATTTTGCTATCAGGTCATGATGTATTTGAAGGGCTATCACAAAGAGAGCAGCGTGAGTGACTGAAAAGGCTCCCTTTGCTCACAGCAAATTAAAAAAAAATCTGGGAAAAACCCTGCCAGATTACACAGAAATTATTTCAGCAATCCCTTGCTGAATTTAAATGACATCTTGTAATCAAAATTTTCAGCTTCCAAAAACACTTGCAAAGAAATTTCAAAACACAAAAAAACTAATGAACAAACAAAGAATCCTCGGATTCAACATGCCAAAACAAAGCTTTCAAGTGATGGATCTTTTAATTTTCAGAACTTAATCAGCATTTTATGGGTTGTTTGGTTTGGTGTTGGTTTCTGTGTACTTTTCCAGAATGCATTCATCTTGCTATTGACTTAAATGCTTTGTTGAGCTTAAATTTGTGACTTTGAGCATATTAAACTCTGTATTTTTCAAATTAAGAAACTCTTACCTGAAAAAATTGGCCTGAATTAGCTGCTAGGCTTTGGCCAGTATCTTCCAAATTTACAGCTGTTTGCGGCATACAAATAACTACCCAAAGGAGAATTTATATACTTACACCTTACATACAGGATTAATACTTCTGTAACACTATCCATATAATGAGTTAATTAGCTGCTTAATAAGCATGATTAAATCAATAATAAGAATGCAATTTTCAACTGTGACTTAGTGCTAGGTGGCCTTCCACGACATATGTAATGGACTTATCACTGTTCTCATCTTCATGGTTCTCTCTCAGCATCTGACCACTCTTCACTGATGCACAGATATTGATAACACCAGTTTTTAAAAAGCATCGATGAAGAAAATAACGTCTTTGAAATACCAAGTTTTTGAATCGACCAGATTTCCATCTGCTGCTCAAGGTAAATGATGCCAGCTCCAGCTCTCGGGTGCTCACACCCATCCTTGTTTGCACAGAGCTGGGATAACCCAGAGCATTTCAGCAAGGACCTTTCCCCCTGAAAGCTCTCTCTTCTGATGGGGTCATCACACACCACTCCAGAGTGGTCTCAGCTTTAAGCACTCAGTGCTCCCTCTGTACTCACCTCAATTACAAATAGGCTTGAGTGCAGGCTTAGGAAATTGACTGGATTAGTGCCAGAATATTTGGCACTTTTGACTAACCAGACCCATGACAACAAAAGCAAAGATATCATGCACTTTGCTTAGTCATTTGTGAGCTCTGAGAAACAACAGTGCACCTTTCCACCAGATGCTTTTCTGTCTGAAAGTAGAAGTAAAAACTAAGTATTTCAAAACCAGAAGCTCCCCAAAGCTTTTCTTTGTGTTTATCTATCAGCTAAACACATAAAGCTGAGAAACCTATCTAGTTGCAAAATACTTTGTTTTCTGAAACCCAAAATCTCTGCCTAGTACACAGCATCATTTTCTCCCATGCATTTCAACTGCAACAGCTCATACATCTTCAGCAGCTAGAGGGTTTTAAAATTAAAGAGAGGCCTTCCTTGCTCTAACGCAAAGGTTTTCTGGAGGGAAAGATTTAAGTCCTTCCTTTCTGATGAGATAGGTGAATTCCCCTCATTTTGCAGGCTGTGCTGCCAGGGGTTGGACTCCCATGTGCACTCCCACTGCCAGCATCACTCAGGAAAGGCAACAATGCCCTGGCCCATGGCTCTAATGTTTTTGAAAATTCCAAAGCATCTTTTCAACTGAAACCTTAATATTTTTAATACAATCAGAAGTGAAGAAAATCCTTCTCTAAAATACTAGCAGCACATGAAAAGCACAAGGCAGAAGGACCAGGCTCCCTCCCCTGACTGCACTGTTCATACCCAGTACCAGCACAGAGTCTCCCAGAAAACAACTCATCCTTTTCTCATTACAGAAGGAACTCCAAAATCCTGCATCATGATTACTGCTCTGCCATTAAACATCCTGGGTCTGCCATTTGCAACACGTGCACGCTGTCATCCTGAGGCTGGTTAATACAACCCCCCCAAGTTACCTCTGACCTTGTCCTCTCCTGCCACCACTCTTCCCCTGTGCAGCCACCAATGCCTCTTCACCAAACAGCAGGACATACTCAAAATATGGTCACTACATGTAAAACCTAAATTTTACCGCTAGAAAATGCTCCCTAAAGCTATGCAGCCCCAATCTGTAGCTGTCAAATATAAGAACTTCAGACAATGGCATTTATTGAATCGCAGTAACTGGCTACCTAGGAAATGAAACTGGTCCCTGGCAGCCCTGATGTTAAGAAGGCTTCATATATTCAATTTATGTTTGCATGAACAAAACTATCCAAAAGGCACAGGACTGAATCGTCATCTGAACAACAAACACACAAAATAACTGATATTAACAAAATCAACTGCCACTACTTAGCATGCATGTGTATTAGGAAAAAAAAGCAAACTACTTTGAATAACTAAAACAGACGAAACTGAATGAATAGGAAAACCCAATGTATTGCAAAGTTCCAGTCAGAAGCCTCCAGAAGCTCTGGCAGGGATTTTGCTGCCTAGCTTTTCCCAATCTCCCCCTGCTTCCCCTCCAGTTTTATTTTTTCTTTTTGAGTATTTCCTCAGTCTTCCTTTAAGATATTGTTAAGTTTTAATACGAATATAATCTGTGACTTTATTTTCCTTTTTGGGAAATGACCTTTGGTCCTTTCTCAGGCAACTCATTTGGACAATTATTTTCTAGGAAACAAGCAGGCAGGCACAGAGAGCCTGTCTTGTAAAAACTAGGACAGAGATTCTGAATTGTCAAGAAAATGTGAGAAAATTTTAGTGCAAATGAAAAAGAAACACACAAAGACAAGAAGAAAGACATTAAGCTGAATTTCATTTTCACCCCTAAACTTTAAGAATTAGAAAGAATATATTTTGGTTAGCAGACTACAATTTTAGGGAACAATTGATATTTTGTGGGCGTACATTAATTGCTCAACACTGTACCAGAAATATCTTAAACCTGACAAGCCCCGATTAATTTGTGGTTAACTCTTTGTGCGTGGACCTTGACAAAGCACTAGACTCTACATCCCCTGTATAAATTCATGCAACCAGGTAACAGATAAGAGATATTATCTTTTCAAGGACTTAATCAGATGCAATTGCTTGGATGTCCTCCAAACAATTAAATGCTATACACAGCTAGAGGGTTTTTGTCATTTTGCCTACCTTGAGGCCTGAATCCCTCCCCCAGCCACAGCAGCATCTCTGCCTGGGCAGGGGGGGTTCACAAGGACTGCAGTCCCCCAGCAGCCCTGCAGGCAGCTCCCTGCTTGCTCACCTGCAGTACAGAGGACACTCTCATGGAAGGGAGATGTTCCCTTGACCATGTCATCAGCCATCCATCGCCTCTGCTGCCCAGAGAGCCTGCCTGCACTGTCCTGAGAGGAACTGCAGCCCTCCCTGAACTCCTCAGGGTTTGGAGACCAGGCCCCTGCAGAGGATGAATTTTTACTGGCTTTGTCCTTCCTGTTCTGCTCCCTTCTCTCCTAGGTTTTACCTACTGACTTGGCAATAAGAAAACATTGTGAGTTAATAAGGAGTACCTCAGAATGAGGAGTTCCTCTCCCAGCACCTAGTTACAGCCAAAATAAACCCAAAGTTCTGGGTCAGCTGCCTCAATCGCTCCTTCCCTCTCTGCCATTGCTGTTCCCATCCAAACGCTGCTCCCATTTCAACATCAAGGCCCTTTCTAATCCTTTCATTCCTTTTTTCCTCATCTTCCTTCAAACTGACTGGTTTTAAAAGTGCACCAGCCTTGTCTTCTCATTTGCATTTGGTAGTAAACAAGGAGAAAGGGGCAGCTTTGCTGTTGGGAACAAAGGGCTACAATTTCGAACAGCTTCCCTGCGGATCTTGTTTGGTCACAGCATCTCTTGGCTTTCCAACCCAAGGCAGATTGTGCATGTGGCCTTTCAAGCTGAATTTATTGCATATGCTCAGTGGTTCTGCTAATTGGACCTCTGACTTGACCACAATTCAGCGAGTTTAGCTTCAAGGATAACAAGCACGTAGGCCAACAAGAAGATACATACGACGTTATAAAATACACTTAGCTGTTTTAGATTAAACTCATGCACTTCTGAAACCAGGATTCGGACAACTTTCCTGTATATTGGGTGGGCTAAACAGAAAAAATTCTAAAAGAGCTTTACAAAATCTTCGTAAACAATTTGGGTTTCTATCGGCAATTTAAAGAATACGATCAGTCTTTCTAAAACAGCCTTTAATCAAAGGCTTGGTATACTATTCAAAAAATTAATCTAAATAACAGTAAATTGGATATTTATACTGAATACCAAGAACCATAATTAGAACTGTTACCATGCATGCTTCCTCTCCACCAAAAGCTTTTCAAAAAGCACAAAATTATTTTAAAAACCTATTTCTCCTCCAGAATAATGGTAAGACACCAGCAAAAATGTTCCTGAAAGCTGTGGACACAGCCAATACGTCACACTCCAGGACAGCACTCAGAAGCTTGGAGGTCATTAAAAAACTATAAACCCTGCACAGGCCTTATTTTGTAGCCATGATCCTTATGCAAGACATGCAAAATATATTCTATATCAAGAACACAAAAAGAGGCAGTGCTCGCCATTTGAAAAGAGATCCTTAAAATGCACAAGAATGAAAACATGCAGATATTTTATGGACGCAAACCCCAGGGATTAAATAAACTGTTTAAGATCAAACTGGAAGAGTCAGTGGTGAACCCCCTACTCTTTGTTTGTTGCTTGGATGACTTAGAAGTTTGCATACTTTTCCTCTTTTATATGGGCAGTGTGTGCTGAGTGTGCAAAAACATTTATTAAGCCTTCTTTAAGTATAAACAGGCAGTCTGATAGTACAAAAAAAGGTAGACAGAAAAATATCAGATAGGAACATCAAACAACATACACTTTCCCATAACTGTTAAAAAGCGTTGGCTGCTCCTCAGGCTGCCCTACTTAGAAACTTTGATTGTGCACCCACTGTCATGAGACATGTTTTCCTCTCAACATCTTTTTAATCTTTTCAGACTGGTAGAAAAACAGCAGTCTTTAGTTATCAGAATTTTGATGTTTAACAGCTTCAAAGTGCTGGTGGTTTCAAATTAAATCAAGTGGCAAGAAAAACTAGGACTGCAGGTATCCAGTGCGTTCACCAATTCTCCTTGAAGATGTTTTTTCTGCTTAGATGGTAAAAATGTAATAGAAGAAACCTTTGCCACCCACTTCTGAGCAATATTTCACAATGGGATGTTTTAACTTTTCAGAGGTTTTGTAGAAGCTGTCCATAGCCACCCTCCAGAACATACTGTCTGCTGCTGCCTGGCCAAAAAAAATGCTGTTTTGAGAGAGGCTTCCTCAGCACTACAAGAAAATGCTGCATTTACTCACACATAGATTGAGCCTCTTTTCTGGCTGGCTGCACCAGGAGGTGCTTGGTGCACATCTCTCTCCCCTGGGGAGATCTTTCCCCTCGGGCATAGAGGGTACCCTGGCTGGGCTTCCCCACCTGTGCTTCAGGGTCTAGCTAGCAGTCTGCTTCTGAATAATATCTGCATTCATTTTGCTACAGTCTGAGCATGAAAACACTGGCCTCAGCACCAGAGGTGGTTGCCAGATTGATACAAACCCAAAGGGAGCAGAACAGGTTACTGAGAGCACTCTGACACTATTTCCTCATGGGCCAATGGTACATTCAGCCGTCAGGATGGCTGCAAATACTCACCACTGAGCCAGTGATTAATGAAAAGGAAATGACTGCAATTTCAGAGATACCCTAGTAGGGTCCAGAAGGAGTGGGAATGCAGTTATGAGAGAAAGAAAAAAATCTGTGTGGGAGAAAATAAAATTATTCAACCTATGAAGGAGTTTCATCTAAAGCTCTGAATATGCCTGTATTTATAAGACACTGATTCAGTGCTGGAAAAGTGACTGTAGCTAACTACAGTCAGTGCCTCAGTTCCACCTTCACCTCCTGGTAGTAAAATACTCCATAAATTCCTGTTGGGACGTGGAGGGAACACCTATGCAATAGATACTGCACAATTCTGCTTTTCTACAAGTTCCCAGAGAACACTGCTGAGCACATCCTCAAGTTCACCCATCTGGAGAGAACACGGCAAAGGACGTCAGCCCAGCTACCTGTGAAAATCTTGTTTAACTAAAGGAAGTCAATGATGGAGTTATTCTGCATCCTGACATTTACAATTCACC
The DNA here is from genome assembly GCA_013398115.1 of Falcunculus frontatus. Taxonomy (NCBI): domain Eukaryota; kingdom Metazoa; phylum Chordata; class Aves; order Passeriformes; genus Falcunculus; species Falcunculus frontatus. Next base: position 324,574 of record VZRV01007869.1, on the reverse strand, counting down.
AGAAAATGAACCAATGTGCTGAAGAGAAAGGGAGTTCCACAGCCGTATCTTCTAACAACAACAAAGAGGGCAGGTAAAAGTAGGGTTTATTAGAGGGTACAGACAGGATTGTGTCACATGGTTTCTCTTTATTATACTGCCTGTAAGGAAAGCTCTGCAGAATATGCAAACAAGGGTGCTCTAACTGAAAGGTTAGATATCAACAACTCCACTGACTCGTGAATGGTCCCGAGCTTTGTGAACTCAGAATGTGATGCAGAAATTGCTGGTGATACTGTAATTTAAAGAATTTCAAAAGAAGAGAGACAGACGTTTAAAAAGACCGTTAAACTTTTTGATCTAACAACTTCTTTTCAAATTGTCTATTCATTAAGAACAGGATTCATAATTCCTTTAGGAATCAATGACAGCAATGGAACAGAATCACACTGTAAATTACAGACAAGAAGAAACAAAATATTTATACACAGCCACAGCACTTCTGAAAACACCGTTAACAACTTTGTGGACAGCTTCTCCCTAAGGGCCCAGCTGGCCAACAGCTCTGGAGCTGGGCTGAGCCAGGCTTTCCTAGAGCCACTGCAAAGGGAACACGCTTCCCCTGGAATTAAACCCCTCACAGCACCACACCACCTCTCTCAGGGTTAAGTACCCCCTAACAGAGACAGAGACTCACTGTGGGAAGCAGGGACACTCTGGAGATGCCTGACTCAGGGCTGTGGATGCACTGGTACAAAACACACAGATGGGGAGTCCCAACCAGGTCCCTGACCCCCAGCTCCTGCCCTGCACACACCCAAACCCGTGCCCTACGTGCATTACAGATGTTTTGCTGTGTGTAAATCCTGTACTTGTATGGGGCAGCAGAACTGGGACTCAGGCTGATGACAGCACAAAGATGCCACACAAGCAGCTGTGTACCAGAGCACCATCCCCAGCCTGACAGATCACACCATCATTAGTGCACAGGGGTATTTGTGTTACACCCTGTGGTTTCTCCTCACTGCAAGGGAACCATGCAAGTACTTGGGTCTGGATCAGTTACCAGCTGCCCAGAGTCGATCAGAGTTCAAGGATCTGCTTTGAAAATCTGATAATGCAAAAACAGCCACTTCAGCAGCTCCAGGAAATCCTTTCCTGGCACTCACAATTCAACTACCTGTCTCCTCTTCTGACTCTCCTCTCTTTCTCCAGCAGAGCCCGGGCATTTAAGAGCTTCTTACTTGAAGAGGAAGCAGCCAGAGGGTTAAGGACAGGCCTGTAGCTCAGAGTTGAGCTGCCAGGATTTCACAGAAAAAAGCATATATACACTTTGCTGCTCTCAAAAATACAAACAACTGACATATTATACATTTATCTCATCGATGCATTTATAATTATAGGGGTATTACAAATATATGAGTACAAATGAGTGTGGAATACATTAATGCAATTCATAAAATGGCTTGGGTTGGAAGGGACCTTAAATATCACCCTGTTCTAATCTCCCTGCCATGGGCAGGGACACCTTCCACTAGACCAGGTGTCTCTTTCTTCACAAGGGAAGCAAGTGACAAGATCCCATTGGGGTTTTTTTTGTATTTTAAATTATTAATTTAACAGGTGAAGCACCAGGCACACTCAGGAGCCTGACTGGCTCCTGGTAGAGATGGAGTGACCAGACACATCAGGCTTAATGCCACTGGCAGAGATGTTGAGGTAGCTGCAGAGGGCTCTATGATATGTGTCACATAGCGCCCATGAAATAAATGTAGATCTTGTGTTTGGGCAGCTTGGGATGATGGGGTAGTGGATACCTGTTAAGGTACAGACCTTCATTTCCTGCTTGCACTCCTTAGCAATCAGCGTGCTAATAGAGGACATGGATGCCACCACTTTTATCAAGAAGTAACTTCTTTCATAAAATCCCATTGATTTAAATTGGATAACTATGGACTAGGGTATCAGATACAGAAGTGAACCCTTCTATCTTGTACTTTTCTCTCTAATTCTGAATGATCTTCAGTGAAAAAATAGAAAGACACTGAAGTGAACTCTCAAACTGAGATTTAAAATTTATAATTAAACTGTGATAGCACAGCATTCAGCTGCCCAGTAAGCCGAAATCCAAAACTGTGACTAGAACACAGCTGAACAAACAAAACATTGGGTAAAATACATAATTCAGGTTTTTAAAACAAAATCATAAGAAGTTGTCCAAAGTTTCCAGATGAAGGTGACTATGAAGTACGACAAGTCCTGTGTCTTTCTGCAACTAAAAAGGCAAAACAAAGTTTTAGTTCTGGTACATAATACAAAGGCATCTGTTTGTGTAAATCTCAGGACAATAAATCTTATATGGGACGAATTCATATTACTCAACTGTCATAGCTTTCAGCTTATTGGCAAAATCATGATTTATAAAAAAATAAAATACATCCCAGAGTGAATTTTCTTTTCAATTAACAAGACAATCATCTTATTTCAATCTAGTCTTCCCTTCCACATTAGTCTTCCTTGAATAAATACTACAGAACTATCATGTTGGATTTCCCTTCCAAGTCACCACACAGTGATCTCTGTAAAAAAATAAAAAGAGAAGCTGGTTTCTTCTGTGGTGGTCAGTAATTACCCACCTCATAGAGCACCGGCCAACCAAGCAGAACTCCACAAAAATACCACACAAGGCAACAGACACAAGACAAAGATTTTTTTGAAATTGTTATATGAGCCCATACATCCAGCAGAGATACCAGAGCCTGATGTGCAGAATGCCCACAGCTGAAGCTGCAAGGCTGGAGGACACTCAACAGCTTGAAAATGAGGGCGTTCCTTTAACTCCTCTCACCCACACTGCATTATCCTCTGGAGGCACCTGTAGCTCTGGATTTAAAATACAGGGTGTAGCCTGGCTTAGGTAGCTGAAGGGAGGAACAACGTGGGGCAGCTGTGCCATAAGCTCAGCACCTGAAGTGCCCCCCCAGCACACCCCAGTCTAACAGGGAGGGATTATTTTACTGAGTGCTGAAAGGCCTGAGAGGTTTCCAGCTGGACAGGAGCTGGACAGGAGCATGGGAGCCCATCAAAGCCTGCAGACCCCGTGCTCTGCCCTCACAGGGCAGTTCTGTCACTGGTCCCACTCCTCAGCCAGAAAATCCCTGACACCACTCTACCAGTGACCTAAACAGCTGCACAAACTTCTGAATAGCAGCAAATCCAGCATTTTATTGTCTGAACTTCAGGCAAATCACTAGGAGAATACATCAGGTTTTCCGTGAGAAGTAATTTTTCTTTTTAATACAACTTACAACTCAGACTTTATTTTTTCTCTGTTTCTTTCCTCCATCCACACATGTTCCATCACATCCACCAAGAGCCTAGTTCTCAACCCACCTCCTCCCCCCAGCTCCCTGTTCCAGTCAAACTAGGTCTGACTGAGTCTTACACGCAATTTTAGCAGGTGCTCAGTCAGTTCCACTAGTTGACAAGTATTTTGGCTCACAGTAACAACCATTTAGTAAATGCCCAAAGGGAATAGCATCAAAGTATGCATCACTTATCCTGAAGCCATCAATTCAGGCAAGTTAAGAGCTTGAAATTAGCAGAGTTTTGACTTTTGGCACAGGGTTGAATATTCATATGCTCATAATCATATAAGAATTTTTTTTCTTCTTAAAGCACTGTTCACCAACCACCTTTGAACTTTCTTCTGCTTTCAAGAGCATCTAATTTCCCCTTCCCTCAACTCTCAAAAAAACCAAACAAAAAACCAAGAAAAAAAACCAAACACCAAAAAAACAACTCAGCCTGGGTGGAAAAAACAGGATAAAAGACTCTGTGTTAATACCAGCCAGGTAACAGCAACAGTATTGATTTACACTGCCTGAGAGTCCAGCAGTAAATCCAGTCATGCAGCCACCTCTCTATAACAGCGAGGGCACTCATGGTTGATCCTCCCTCCTCCTGCCCACCCCCTCCCTCCACAAGCTGGAAGCATTTGGCACAACACAGGTTATAACCCAAAGTGACGCTTGCATAGTGACTAATGGCCATCCCTTGTGACAGCACAACCCTGAGGCATCAAGAAGGTGAAAAGGAAAAGGTAAATGTTCTAAACCCGACTAAATAAAAATGTAACAGCTCAAAATTTTTTCTGGGTTTATAAACAGCAAAGTAACACTGAGCAGTGCCCACTTCAAATGATGCTGTAGTGCTCCCCACACAATACAGTGGAATAGTTTCATTCCTTTGGGGGTCGTCTTCAAAGAAGGAATTGTTTTTCCAGCTGAATGGAAACTCTTTCACCACCAAGCTCCACGCTGGTAAGAATTCAGCATTGTTAGTAGATATCACATCCACCAGTGCCCCATATCATCTATTAAAAATACATTTGTATTTCACTAGATTTGCCTCTGACAGAGCATCAGGTCCAAAACCAAGGATATGACTGAAATTTTCCTCGCACTGAAAAGATTCACTGACTTAATTTTTATTTCAGACCCTTAATCTACACAGTCTTTTCACTTATCATAAGTCATGTTCCCAGATGTTAGAGTAACATCTGCCAGGTTTGTGCTTTAACACAAATGAGTTAAAGAACAATCACTTGTACTCAACCTATCTAGATTCTACTACGTTCAAGTTCAGCTGTTCAGAAGCCATGAAACCTATCTCTAATCACGATTTGCTTAAAAATAATGAAATTACTTTTAAAAAAAATGGATGGGGATTTTTAGTTATTATCTGAGTTTAAAGCTTTACCTAGTAACTGGTAAAACTTGCTTGCATATGAAAATTGACATTTGTACTAAAATCTTCACACGGCTCAGAGCAGTAGAACATTTGACAGCCCTGAGAGAGCTGAGGGGAAAGGAAAAAGAGGGAATCTCCCAGCTAGGATATGATGATGCCCTCCTGCGGTCCTGCTGCCCCTGGGAGGTGTTCCCAGCTCTGCCATGCCCAAGATATCTCTCACAGGCCCTTGGTGCTGGCAGCAGAGCAGAGCCCAGCCCAGAAGATGCACAAGCTCCCTGAAGCCACATGAGCAGCTGCAACACCTACAGGCTGATCATTCCTGACACAGCATTTCAATTTATATCCATTAGGAAATTGCTAGGCAATTTTTCCAGCATACCTGAGAGTTAAGTAAAACCTTCAAACACCGTGAGTCTTAAGATGAAATTAGCAGGATTTGTGACATTGGCATCCATTACTTTCCCTGCTGCCCACAAGTTTGCAGCAGCAGAGGCTGTGACAGCAACAGCCTTTAACATCTCAGGGAAGGCAGCAGCCAGGCTTTGCATTATGATCAAATTATTCTGTGTTCCCAAAGAACACGAGAGCTCCTGAGCACTACACACAAATGGAAATCACTTCAGTCCTACTAAATATTGTATAAAACATAAATCATTGAGTATGTGCCAAGACCTGTCTTTCTCTTCTGCTATGTACTGAACAGAGAACACAAGAAACCCCTCAGAGATTTCACCTTTATTTTAGGAAAGGCACTGACTAAGCAACCAATTGCTGTCCAGACATTATTACAGGATAAACAATTTCTAGTTTTCACAAACCAAACTATGCGTGACAGAGCTGCACTGTAAAGTATCAAGCAAGCCATCCTATCAATCACTTATTTTTAAGAGTGGTTTGGCTTGTTCTGTGATACCATTAAAGGCTCAGGTCTGCCCTTGGATGTACTCAAACTATTTGCAGTGTAGGACACTGCACAACGGTCCAGAGGCAGAACTGCCTGAAGCTGTAATATAAACTTGAACAGAGTAAATGGGAAACCTGTCCAATGCAGATCCTTCACTTGCTGGCCCTTCCCTTTCTTCTCTTGCCTGAGCTAATCTGGGTAAGCTCTGAACCTTTCAGAACCTTCAGCTAAGGCCTGGAATGTCCTGAATGCAGGCAAACAGAAAGAGTGGTGGGGCCATAGGGCACAGAAGCACAGCCTCTCTACAGAGCTAAGTGCAGCAATTCGAAAATATCTCACCTTGAAATTAAATGGGGTGGGACATAATACAGGTTTTTGTTTCGTGTGTGTTTTTAAAAAGGTCATTTCTCTCATACAAGTCTTGAAGCAAGCCTTCACAGGAACATTATTACACCGTAAATTGCTTAACCAGTCAAAAGCAGTGAAATATTACCCTCGGACTGCCATCCTCCAACTAAACAGGAACATAAATCAGCATGACTGTTGCTAGTATCATTCATACAAGGCTAAGACACTGGCTGATCCCACCAGCCTTACTTTCTAACCATTGGTCGCCTTGGGCTCTTTACTGTATAAATTATCCAGAAACATTAGCATTCTTTGTTGTTCCAGTGCGATTGGAAGACTCTAAAGGCTATTTCTGCATGCTGCTTAAGCAAAGGGTAAGCTTTGTGCAGTATCATGTGATCAACAAAAAAATCCCCGAGTACTGCTTGCTTGTGGGTGGTGCAGAGGAACAAGAAGTGACTCACAACTCATAGTGGAAAATTTGGGGGGAAAATGTTTTAAATAGTCAGGAAAGTACAAAATGGCCAACCACAATTATTGGACTTCCTACGCCCCATGTACTGGGTAACAGAATCATGTCTTTGATGTAAGACAACTGATGCCCAAACGTATGAGAGTTAAGCGAAGAAATTCCTGGGTTTTGCTCCATTCGCCTACTAGAGAGGGCCTCTACCTGTCCTGAATCTGCAGAGTCCTAAGGAAACTCAGAGAGAAACTGGAATAAGCTACCAAATTCCAGTCTCACACTAAGGGTTCGGGGGGGGGGAGGGGGGCGGGGAACCCAAAAAAAGCATTTGGTGGAGCAAAAGCTCTCTATTTTCTCTCATTCTTAAGATGCAGAAATAAAACACTGAAAGAAATCCATATATTTGCGATTAATAGGCAGGTATTTATCCATGTGCCACTCTGGTTGCTAAGAGATTTCCTCTCTACAGCAGTGTTGTATAAACAATAAAGCATTTTTGTCCACAAAGCAATTGTCTCACCTCACTGAATCAAGAGCCTCTCAGTGCGGTATCCCTTCTATATTGTTCTAATTCTGAGCTGTGAGGAAGCTCCCTCACACAAAGGCAGTGCCTGGATCTGGTTGGGCACGCTATTGTTAAACTTGAGCACATCAAGTACAACGTGGGCTTCCTGCAGCATGAGTAGAGTTAGCTGAGAGACTGTACATTATAGCTCACAAGCCATAGCTAACTATGGGCTGAGGGGACAGCTCCTACAATTAATTCCTTACTCCTATGGTCATTTTCAGCTGGGGGAACCCACCCTGACAGCAACATTACAAACCTGCACATAACCTAAACAGCAGCCAGGAAAAATATTACAAATTCAGGCCAGTTTCAAACAGCAGCACCTCAAAATTCACCTCAAAGACAGAAACTTCTTTATACTGTCCTTTATCCTGGAAGATGATTGAGAAGATCTATACGTTCACACAGAATAAATACCTACAGTGTAGATGGCTGCAGCAAACGTACTGCAGCATGTTAAGAGTCTCCTAATGCTCGCTAGAACAGAAGGCAGTGGGTTTCTCAGTGCTTTTCGTTATGGATAGTACTGCCACAGCAGAGAAAAAAGAGGAAAGGGCAGGGAAATGCTGACTCTCGCCCAACCAAAAGATGCACATATGTTAGAGGAAATCTACATGTCGTTTAGGAAGCACATGCACCGCTTCTCTGAGCATATGAAGATTATCCAATCCCCCCCTTAGGGGGATTTCACAAAGGCACACAGAAATACTACATGCCCAGGTTTCTGTAAAGGCAACTGGCTCCTTGATATGTTCTTGAAAAAATTATCATAAAATACAGCCAAAGACAAGAAATCGTGGCAGGGCCTTATTTCTAGGGAGCAGAGTACAAGGTGTCATTTATAAGGACATATCCTCAGAGCTGCCAAAGTAGCTGGCCTCTTTATCTGTCATTATGCCACAAACCATAACTATTTTGCTTTATACCTTAGAGAGAAACAGTAAGCCTGGAATCACACGGAGGCTCCTGACCTGAACAATGAGCAATGCAGTGCCTACTGAATTTTTCAGATCCTAGTTTGCTGAAGGGTTTTCTGCAGCTAAGACAAATCGACAGCAGAGAAAAACCAGGCTCTGTAATCTCAGCCACATATTTCCCTAACAAAAGAAAGTTGCTAATAACAGACTGTCACAGCTCAATTCTGTAAAACAGCTCACCATTAGGAAAAAAGAGAAACACTGAAACACCTTATTTCTGTAACATTATCCCAAAAATGGATGTTTCGGAAGCCAAACATGTGACACAGTCCCAACACAAAGAAAAAAAATCTGCCTCTACACACATCCCTTTTAAGTACACGTATGTAAGACTAAACTATTATGCTATGCTTTGCTATTAAACCTATGAGAAAGCTCAGCATTAAACCTCACATGATGGTTACAAACTATTTTCAACTCGCAGACAGTTTGCATATCACAGTAACATAAGTGGGAAATGAATGCACACCTTCTGCATCATCACTGCAATCAGCTAATATCCAATTAAACATTCAACTGCTTTGCAAACCCCACAGCCGTGGTTACAAATGCTATTTTACAATGTTAACAAATTACTCCAACAGCTACCAAGTTACAGGCAAGAACAAGCTTTGATACTTCAATTGCAAGGTAAGAAAATTAAAACAAAAGAATCTCTGTTCAGAATTTGGCACAGATGTAGATACCTTTTTCTTCCGATCCCGGGATCTTTTCCTGTGTTTTCTTTTTTTCTCAGTTTCTTCCTCAGCATTTATTTCTAAATCCCTGTTTTTCTTTAACTGTGATGCTGCGTGAGCCATAATGCATTAAAAATCCTTTACAACAATGCTCCCTTGTAAAAGGTGATTTCCTCGGGCACCTTTAGCCAGCCCTTAGAGCAAATGTTCCAGTGATTGGAAGGAAATCTGTGACCAGAGCCAGGAACACATTCAGCATTCAGAGATCTCGCAGAAGCTTGCAGTCACTACAAAAACACATAGTTGCAGATTTCTTCCTATACCTTTCTGCACCTGCACCTTTGTAAAACAGTGCAGCCATCGTAATGCATTTAACGTAATGAAAAAGACAGCTGGGACAGAGAAAGCTGTATTATGGCTGTATCCCCTGCCACCAGCTGGAAGTGTCTAAGTGACTCCACTGAAGGGGGAATGCTGAAAAGGAGCGCTTTTTATTAAAAAAAATTCCAGAACAATAACATATGCTGCATTGTTTTTTCTTCACTAATCTTCAAGCACGTTTTAAAAACCTATTAAAAAATGCTGTGTTAACGTTGCACGTCTCTCAGCTAGTTTTGTACAGTAAGCCATTTAACCTATAATGAAATGGAGCAGCTCCTACTTTAGGTTAACTGCTGATGGTGACAAAAAAAAATAAAATATAATTTTCTTTTTACCATGGAGATTCTGACTGCATTACATAGAAAACAATGCATGCATTGCCATATCTTAACAGTGTGTCCTTTATACCCATTTTTCAATTCCAATACATTTTGTGAGAGAGGATTACAGAAAGCCCTGTTGTCTTCCCCCCCCCCCTTTTTTATTTTTTTAAACATACTTATTACAACACATCATACAGAAAGAAAGATGCAATCACACTGGTGTGTGAAACAGGCATTTAATTCATGGGAGATTTTCTGGCACCGTTCATTTACGTGGTCAGAAAGGGAAATCGGCACTATTTCCATGTAGTTGGAAATGTACTTTTAGGCTTTTATGTCAAGGCTTGCTTCAATCATCTTACTATTTTTGCCACCTGAGTCCTCAATGACTGCAGCTTTTGAATATTCATTATGGGAGGTAAAATAGCAGCAGTATTAAGGCCTGCAGGAGGATCTTTTACTAGGATGAACACAGAGCAAGCATCTAGTAAATAAGGAACCATATTTTTTTCTGCTCAAATATGAACAATCAGCAGCTTGCCTCAAGACTGCCGTTTTTAACCTTTCCCAGTATTCCTAGTAGCATGCTTCACTGTAATGAAGATTAGCGTTTTAAGGCAGTCTGATCTCTTTCAGATAAAACCCCAAAGTCTGTCCAAGTGAAACCAGAGTATTTTACATGGTACTAGCATTTCTTTCCAGAAGAAAAAAACCCAGAATCTGTTCTAAAAATGAAGTTAAATTTAAATTTGAAGTGCAATTAGCCAAATCAGGCTGAATCCTCTCAGTGTAACATAAAATCCAGAGATGTCTCACATGGTTGTAAATATTCTTCGCCTGAACCTGAGAGACATTTTTTGAATTCTGGTTGCTGAGGCCCAGCAAGCAACACACTTCAGAGTTTTCACATAACATGGCTAAAAGAAAAATCACATTTTAAATCTCCAAAACTGAAACTGCTTTGAACACACTGTATGTTGTCCAAAAGGCAGTACATAGTGCACTGTCAGTCTCCTGTTCACGGGCTAACGAACTGGGTTTAAAAAGTTGTTTATTTTGGAGTGACTTTACAGAAATGCTCGAGGATGGAGGCCACAGTTATGTGACCTTAGGGATTTTCCTTCCTGATGCAGTAAAATCACAGGTTTCTGTGCACATCCAAAGCTCCTGTACCTATACAGCACCATGTACCTCTCCATACTCCCCCTCCACCACTGAAAGCCTCATCTAATGCTGCCTCTGGAAAGCTGTGGGAAGAGGAGTGCTGCACTTGGGCAATGCCTGGTTTTCAACCAGAAGCAGTAAATTCCCACTTCTCTATGTTCTGTAGAGACTCGAATAAACACATTTCTAAAGATGCAAAGAGCACACCCCAAGGATGCTTTGAACACCAAGGCACAACCGCAAGCTCTCACTTGAGACAGAGGCCACTCTCAGGCAGGCACCTGCATTTTGGCCCAGCTCTCCAAGGACGCCCAGGGCAGCAGTGAGGAGACTCTGCCCTACTAGAGAGAGGAGCTGACCAGGCTGCTGATTTATGGGGGCTGAAGAAGGTACCTCAAGAAGGATGGTGGCCAAACTATCAAATTTTGGTGGGAAATGGAAGACTGCCTTGTGCCTGTTAAAAAAAATAAAATAAAAAAAGGCAAAGAAAAAGCACCCAAAGCTTCACTTTCTAGCCTACAAGCTACCTGCATGACCTTGGCAGTTATCCTCTTGGAAGCTCAGTTCTTTCTCTGTAAAATAAAGTTGACATTAGTTCCCCTGTATGACAGAATGCAGCTATCAGCACAGAAGTGCTTAGAAAATACAGCAGGACCGGAACTGAAAGTGGATTCAACAAAATATAATAAAGTTGGAGCCCTCTTATTCCCAGCACATTTCCATCTGGATTTGAAACACTCATGAGTCTTTGCCTTAGGAAACCAACTTTATTGGAGCCACAGCTGAAGTGAATGCTGCTGTCATTCACCGCTTGCTGGCTCATCCTGTGACGTCCTGTAAGCCTTTTAACCATACTAGCTTGTAATTTATGCCTAAATAACCTCATTAACTGAAAATACAAATGATGCATTATCAAGTGTTAGGTGCTCAAAACAGTTGAAGCGCACTTTTAAAAATGCTGGCACAGAGAAAAACATGCACATATCCAGCTTAAAGTCCAAGTGCCACCTTATGCACAGGTTGTATTCTATGCAGGTAGAAAGCAGCCCAAGCTTTCATTATGAGAATAATGCTAAGAAATGAGGATAATAACTGAACTCACCCAATTCCTTGAGATATGCATAAATTGAAGGATTTTATCTGTCAGCCAAGACTGCTTCATCCCAAGGATCTTTTCAGCTAATTAATCAATTGGACATAACACGCAGATGTTTTTATTATGTGGATTACAATCCCTGCTTGAACTACAGAGTCCAAACTCCTCCAGAATTAGATTTCAGAAAGAGAAAATGCCTTTTCAAGCCAGGGTTTTGAGAAATAGTGTTTTAGCTCGTAAAGCAATGTTAAAAATTAAAAAATCAACATAAGATAAAAAAGATCCCTTATAGTTGGAGAGATACTAACTAGGGAGATTTTGTGTAATTTATAGGCTGGGATAGTCTCAAACAGAAAAGAGGTTACAAAGAAATGTGGGTAAAAGATTCAGAGCTCTGTGGAAAAGTGACTTTATATGTACAACTCCTGCTTTTGGGGAAATGGTGAACTGGCACCATTCACTGGAAGGTGACAGGGCACTGCCAGATGAAATCTGGATGAAGTGTGAAGGTTTTCATGCCAGATATGTCATCACTCACTTCAAGGGAATTGGGTACTGGAAATCTTCATTAAGTGCTCCTTTTCAGACTTCAGCAAAATAATTAAGCTATTTGATTTCACCCTTAATTACAGAGTTAATGAAATGCCAATGAGTGTTTCAGCACAATCCATAGGGTCCTGATAAAGAATGATAAACTGTATCTTACTCGAACAATGGGAAATTTACACTTTCTGTTAGCACAAGGATAATGTCTACTTAGCTTCAGCTACTCACAAAGTCATAATAATAATGGCTGGGAGTGATTTTATCAGCTTGAAAGTCAAGTGTGTAATTTGGTTTAGTTTAAGATGCTAGTCCCACTGTTAAAACTAGATCCAAGACACTGGAAAACAGCATGAGCATATAACATTGAGAGGGATTTGGAAAAAAACACGAATTATAGGAGGAAAAGGTGTTCCCAATCTAGTTAGTGGTGTTTATTCATCAATTGGTCAGCAGCTTATAGAGCAAAGATGGTACTATCACTTTTACAGTTCTTTTACACAAATTATCCAGTACTAGAAAAAAAGAAGAGACACTCATGAAAAATATTGGCTTGCTGAGAAAATGCCAAAAAATAGCTCTATGAAAATCTAAGTGTTTTTAGGTAAGATGGAACACCATAGAAACATTCAATATTTACACTTCTCAGATCACTGTGGATCCAAAAAGATTTATAATCACACACAGTGCTAGAAGGTCACTATGACAACTTTTACTGGTAAACATGTAGACTAGAAATAGAGAGTAAAGTAAAGGCAAACACATGGAGCGAAATAAGCCCAGTTCTTGTTAGGTTACTCTTAAATTCTTAATTTCTGAGTTTTCTGGTACAGAACAAATGCCACTATTACCCTGCTTTGGATTATATAGTTGAGTAAAGCAGTGGAAATGAGAAGGGAAAAAAAAAAAAGAAAGAATAAGACTTACTAGAAATGATAAACCAAGTCACGAAGATAACATTTTGGGTGAAGACTAGGCAGAAGAAATTTAAAAAGAAAATTCTTTGTGAAAATAAGTTAACCATAAAAAACTTTCTAATGACTCTCATAAGGTTCATCTGCTCATGTGTTAAGACTTGCAGGCTTTGTGTCTCAAAATCAAGCAAAAAACTCAAACAAGATTAAAAGCTTATTTAGCATCTAGTTTTACTTTTTAGTTCCTGTTCAGACATTTGATGTCCAGGATAGGATGGACCCATCTCCAAACATGCAGAAAATCAGGGCCACTAAGCAGCAAGTGAATGGAAAAGAAGAGAAGTTAAGGCTTGTTTGGCTCTTCTGCGTTGTTGCATTGAGTTTCTCCCACCACCTGCTTCTTTTAGCAGAATTCTATTTTGGCAATAACAATCCCAGAGAAACTGGGGAAACCTGACAGTCAGAAAGGAATGCGTGCACCACATGAAAGAGCAGGAAAATACCTAAATTGCATTTTATACACCACTTTTACAGTGCTAACCCCTTAACTTCTTTGAATTTACAGTGTAAAACTTGGAAATGTACTGAATTATGTTCTGTTTCTTATTTGACTTCTTCAGGGCATGAGAGCTTAAAAAATGCTTTGGAAATGACACAAATTCAGGGATGCAGTGATAAAGGCCAGACGCTTACTACTTCTCAAATGACCCTTCTTAAATTTCCTACTGGAAATTTAAGTAGAAATTATAACAATTGTAAAAACGAAAACAAGCAAACAAACAAAAACCCAGGCCCAAACAAACCACTACAACAACACCCCAAACTAAACCAAATCACCCAAAAACCCTCAAACCCTGCCCAAAACACTGACACAGAAAACAATCACGGAATATAGTTTTCACTAAGCACTCTCCAGACACATCACTTGCCTTCTGAGCTGAAACAAGATCAAAGCAGCAGCCCCTTTTGAGCTCGTAGAATTAAGTGCAAAATTACTATTTCCCCATGCAGGGATGACACATTTTGGCTTAACTGATGAAGTTACACCTCCTGTGGTCCAGCTTACTCAGAATATGAGGATGGCTGACACGTCTGTGAATCTTCACCTCAAGCTGGACGCATGACTTTTGAAGAAAACGACTACAGGTTTTTGTTTGCCCTTAAGACTTGCACTGTAAATATGGACAGTTCGAAAGCTGACTCAAGGCTCACTCAGCCCATGGCTTCCTGGGCAGGGGAAACAGGGAAATAAATCTTCAGCTGTCCCAGGCCACCAGGCAAGCATGGTAAATCCTCCTGCAACAAACAAACTGGGAGAGGGGAACAATGTGCTCATGCACCAGCAGAGGAGAAAGGACTTCAGAAGACTGAAGAGCATCCAGGACCTGGAGATCACCAACTCTGACTTCCTAAACAGAGTGATTTTGTTTGAGGCCTACACAGAGAAAGGGAGCTCACAGTGAGAAATTAATATTAACTCTTCTGTGAAGATGGTGTAAAGAGTTTCATCTCTGACTCATAACAAACTAAGAAAAAGGTACTGATGTATCTTATTTATAGAGGCACACTAATTGCAAGATAGATTTTGTGTGGGTTTGTGGATTAAATTGCCGAGCAGCCCAGGAAATGTATCCAATGCAGGGAACACTGGTGAGAGAAAGATATATAACCTCTAAATTGTTGCTGAGCAAACACACCAGAAACTTTCTCCCCATTCTTCCTCTGCCAAGAAGAATATTGTTAAAACCCTACATTTACCGGGAACCACTGGAAGTGTAACAGGCATGCACTTTAAAAAAAAAATGTTTTTGTACTTTTTTTCCCCTGCAATTCAAATACCACACTGCAGCCAGGGCTGAAACTCCCATGTAGAGTGTCCGTGTCTTAGGGATGCTGACAAGGATCACTAAGAAATGGCATCAAACTGGTTCCACACATCCTAAGGGGTAGAAGTTCTACCCCACACTGACACTAGATCACACTTAGTGACAGTTTTCAACCCTCACTTGGAACTACTGAAGCTGTGTATTCAGAATATTAGCTTCCCTCAGATTCCTGCTTTCACCATTTCTCTCTGCCCAGTCCACCATGCTCTCCTAGCTACTGCAAGCCCCAGTAGGGTGACCAAGAGGTCAGTGGAATGGTGCTACAGAGCACCAAACCGAGTTCTGATCTGGAAATTTTGTTAGATGTGTCTGCAAATGACACCAACAGAGCCAGGAAAAGCTACCCCTGTATATAGAGGAATAAGTGCAAAAGCAGGACTGGTATCAGTTCTGCACTCCCACACGCAGAACGCTGTCTGTGATATGATAGGAGGATCAATCCCATCCTGGTGAGCTTCAAAAAAAGAAATGCAAAATGCCATTCATCAGCATTTTATGATTCAGCTATAAACTTCACCCTGAGTGGTCAATTAATCACTGCTGCATCTGTTAACTTCTGCTCCAACACATGAGAGCAATCTGCTCACACACCCAGTGAACACTGAGCCTGAGCTGGGGTTTCCTCCAACATAAGGAAAGCAGGTATCAAGGAGGTGGCTCTCAGAAGCTCCTCTGCCAGGTCATCCAGCCCCCAAACAGATACAGGATGAGTTATTCCCTGCTCATCTCAGATGGAAAACTCCCTGTCTCAGAGTGGTTTAAAAATAACCCAAAACAGCAGCAGAAAATGTCTTTGTGGTATTTCAAGTTTCTCGGCATCAAGTCCCCGCCTGCTGTCTCTTTTCTGGAGCAGTAGCAGTCTCGTAATAATAAAAGCTACACAAAAAGCTTTTATTAAAAACCGCTGCAGAACCTGCAAAGGTGCCAGGAAGTGAATGTGCCTCAGTAAATGAAGCTACCAAACAGAGTGTGGGATGGCACCAGTCACAAACAGATGCAACACCTTTGCCTGTAGTTAGTAGATCATTTTCCAGTACCCTTTAATTAGGATTATTTTATTTTGGTTAGGTTTGAGTCAAAAATACATACTTCAGGCTAAAAGATATTTTGACCAAGTGAGCCTTTCCATCAATGACTGTACAAGGTGCATCCAGGGCTCGTAGGCCTCTCTGCCTTTGCAAGATACTGAAAAACAGGATCATGAAAATATCATTTAACCTGCCACATCCCTACACAGCCCCAAAAAGGAAAAGTACCTTTAACTTTGGGCAAAGGCAGCACTTTATCATCTTCTGAAATGGGTTATTCCCCCCACCCACTGCCAACAGTAGGGAGCCGCACTGAGTGACCCAGTGCCCGCATATTTTCCTGTTGCCAAGCTCTGCACATTACGAGCAGCTTATTTGTTGTTTTATTTTGAAATAAAAAGTTGCTGAGTAAGTGCAACAAAGGACCCATCTGCAAAGATCACAAGAAAGGCTCTCTGTGAAGTTTCCAGCACTTCCCAGCTGCCCCAAGACTGCCAACAGTATAACTTTTTTGCTGAATTTCTGTGGTGCAAAAATGCAGAAATCATAAGAAAGGAAGAAAAATGGTTCCTTGGCTTGTTTGTAGGGTAGGTGGGTTTTCTCATTTTTAACTTCCCTGAACTACCTGCATATGTAAAAGATCTACTACTAACACGCAGCATTCCTAAGACAAGGAAAGCAGGCACACGAGAGCCAGCGAGGAGAGCTGCAGGCTCAGTTCCCTCCCTGACCACAGCCACACTTCTGTGCTGGACCAAGGCTCCCTCAGCAAAGTACAGAGGACATATTTACTCACTCTGACTTTAATTGCAGGCTTCCCATTTTAGCCAAACTAAGTGCAGAATTTTCAGTGAAGACACCAGTCCCTGCCAGTATACACACAATTTCTTAACCTTTAAGGAAACATTTCAAATGAAAATATAAAAGCAAAAAAGAAATATCCAACCCACTCCAGCATAAGGAACTCATTTAATTAGATTCCTTAGTTATTCATTATTCCTTTTCCTATGTTGAAATGACCATCTTTGCCTCGTTCCCAAAGGACTGTCTTCATAATTAAGTGAGGGAATCATTAAAATCTCAACATGCTGCCTGAGTGAGATTTTAGTGCTTTAAGTGTTCTGCATGCTCCATGAAGCAGTAAGTTGACTTTTAGTGGAAAAAAATGCAAAAAAAAGCAGAATCAGTAGCAATCGATAACAAGAGGCAAAAGGGTATCAAATGCATATTCTTCAGGTGACATTTTTCTCACTTTCTCACAAGTAAATTCATGTACCAGTCATAAAATCTACAAGTTTACGCTTAAAACAGTTGCATGTGGAAATTCTCAGTTTCCTTAAAATAGCAACCAGTATTAAAAAAACCCCCCTCAAGGTAATTCTAGAAACAGAGATGTATATTTTACTTGGAAAAAAGCCCCAACCAAAACCTAAAAATCCCAAACCAAACAACAAAGTCCAGCTATTAGTACTTTGATACTAAAATCCCACTGGAACAAACCCTTGGAGCAAGAAAGGCAACTACCAAAGATTCATTAAAAAATATTAAAAAAATCACTGCCACTACAAAACCTCAGAAATGTTTTGTTTCTTCATAAATTTCACATAAAGCTCATAGGAGGCCAGGTTCCTTCTTGGCCTGGCAAGAGCAAATGGGCGTATGTAAAAACCCACTTACCAGTATAATAACTATAATTATCACAGAATAGGTACATCGGTGTGACGCCTGATAGCCCAGGAAATGCTAGTGCTCTATTCAGAACAACAGAGTGAGAGGCAATTCCTACCCAGATCAGCCTGTAGGCTGCACACACAGCACCCAGGGGGTGGCAGGGGATGTACCCCTCCTGCTTTAGACAGGGGAACTGCAAACAGGAGAGGATGAAGTTGGAGGGGCAGTTGTTGAGTTTGTATTGCATGGCAAACAACACACATGGACACAAGTTTATGTGCTGGGGATGTAAATACAGAAGTAACAGCCTGCAAGACACGGGAAAGAAATCTCTCTCTCTCCTACACAGCTTTGCTTGGGTCTCATCTGGAACACTGTGTCCTATTTCAGGCACTAAATTTCTAGGAAAAAGTTGTCAGCTGGAGATGTGAAGAATTTATTGCTTTAACTCTGAAATCACTCTTCGTCAGAAAACAACCCTGAATGCTTCTCTGAATCTGTGGTTAGTAATGAATAGCTTTGGACATGCATATCCACACACTCCTAGCAAAGACAAATACCAGCCAGCACTGCAACCTTGCTCATTTGCCTGTCTCCCCACACCAGCCCTTTGGGCTTCTTATTTTTTCCCCCCAGTATAGGCAAACACATATGATTGGGGGAAAACATCCATAAAAACTAAACATCACTCACCTTTTTTTTCTTTTCCTTTTTTTTTTTTTTTAATGTTCCTATTATTTGTTTTATTTTAAACTGGTTTATGGAGGGGCTGAGATGGAGGAATGTTGCATGGAAATTCTGTTCAGGGATAAAGGCACGGTTCCCCTTTTAAAGATAGAATTAATTCTGACTAAAATGTTTAACGAACCTAAACTTTAAATAATCAATACTTCACAGAGCAGAAGAGAAAAAACCATACAAGGACTATTGCCCAGAACAACTCCAAGGGTACTAAAATGGGTGCATAGCAACAATAAGTCCGTGCAGTTCACGCTAGGACACAAGAATTACATAGGCTTAAGACAAAATTCCAGCCACTAGAGTTTTTTGATGTTCTGGTTTGGTTTGGGGGAGGGAGGGATGTTTGAGACTTCCTGGAAAATAGGCAGGATAGCAAAAGACTGTTGAAGACAAAATTAGTATTAAACTTGAACGAACAGGGAGGGGAAAGAAAACTCAAAAACCCAGGAGATAATAAAAATGTACACTGGTCTGGTTAAACTTCCAGTCCTAGTTATCATCTGTATCTGAATGTGTCACCACCTGGAAGTTACTGGGATGAACGGCAATCGATCTGGATTTGTCAAGAGGAAAC
The DNA here is from genome assembly GCA_013398115.1 of Falcunculus frontatus. NCBI lineage: Eukaryota > Metazoa > Chordata > Aves > Passeriformes > Falcunculus > Falcunculus frontatus. The sequence goes on along the minus strand of VZRV01007869.1, from coordinate 305,579 downwards.
TGTTTAAAATAATTTATTTCATGGAGAGGTGACAGGCGTTGGAGACTGGAGAAAAGCAATACTTGTACCTGACATTCTCATAAGCAAGCTAAGGAACATGGTGTTGATGAAAAGATTGTTAGATTAATCCAAGAGGGACCTGGTAACCAAACTCAGGAACAAGATATTAACATTCATTGTCAAAAAGGATGGATGCTCTGCAAGAGTCTGTCCTGGATTTGCTTCTCTCCAATGTTTTATTAATGATTCGGGCAATAGGAAAAGTTTATTATCAATGCAAACATGAAACTATAAGAAGCAGGTGCATGTTAAAGAGTGAAACTTTAACCAAAATGATAAGTAAGACCAGAGGAATGGTGGGGGGAAAAAACCCACCAATCAAAACAGATGAATTTCAGTGAAAATAAAAAGGAAATTTTTTTTCCACAGGCTAGAGAACAAGTGAGAACTGTTCTTGAGCATTGTCTGCAGGGGATGAAACGTTGCAGGTTCACCACAGGACACCAGACAAGCAGCAGAGTAGAGTGCAAAAGTACAGCCTGCACAGTGAAATCATCTTTCTCTTCTATTTAGTATTTGCAAAGCTGCAGGTATGCTGTGACTGACTTCTGCTATTCTGCTGCCAGGAAGAGATGAATATTTGGGAAACAAGGGCAATCAGAAGTCTGTAAAACACGTCCTCGTTTCGCCTGAAGAAAAGATGACTGATGGAACATGGCAACAGTCCTCAAGTCCATCAAAACCTTACGAAATGTAGAAGAAAACAGTCTGTTTGTTCTCCACCATTACTCTGGATAGTAATAGGAGTAGAAAGTTTCAATTGCAGCAACCAGATTTGGGTGAGATACTATGAGAATTTTTAACAATAAGGAAACTCTGCAACAGCATGCAAGGGACCAGAATGGAAACGTTACAACTTTCCCTTGTAAAATACGTATTAAGATGCCCTTGGTAATCCTTACATCTGTGCTGCTCAGGACAATCCTATGAGCACTGGACCAAGAGGTATCCCAGCTTCCAAAAGTCTGTTCTTACTTCAGCCTTACTGAGACAGTACAAAACTATTTTATTGATTTCGGTGTTGTATACTTTAGTAGGGCTGACAGTTAGAAATATATTTTCTTAATGTAAAAATCTATGACCATTAGCTGCTTCACAATATCAGAAGCAGAGCTCCAAATGAAGATCCAAATCAAAAGAGAACAGTGATGTGTTTGAATTATTTTGGCAAGTCTGAAAGTCTTAAAAAGTTATTTCTCTATGTATCAAAAATAGAATTTTAAAAACCTACTTTTATTCAGTAAGTTTAAAAATTAAGATGAATTAAACATAATAAACTATATAGAACTATATACTATGCTGAGAAGTCTGGTCTAAATTACAGGCACATTAAAGAACTCTAAAGAAAATGCAGTTCAAGATCCTTAGGGCAACGAGGATGGGAAGAGCAAGCTCACTACCCTGGTCTTCAGGAGAGAAGACATTGGCCTCTTCAGGGATCTGCCTGAATAAAGGGATAAAGCCTCCAAAGGGAAGAGGGACCCAGGAAAGCTGGTTGATAATCAAGGATCACCTCCTCCAAGCTCGGAAGCGATACATCTCAACAAGAGGAAGCCAGGCAAAACCACCAGGAGGTCTGCGTGGATGAACAAGGAGCTCCTGGATTAACTCAAACACGAAGCCTGTAGAGGGTGGAGGGCAAGGGCAGGTGGCCTGGGAAGGATACAGAGAAATTGCATCCAGGAATCAGGTTAAGAAATTTAAAACCCTGATGGAAGTAAGCCTGGCCAGGAACATCAAGTGCAACCAGAAAAGCCTCTATAGGTATGTTGGTGATAAAAGGAAGACTTAGAAAAATGTGGGCCTTCCCTGGAAGGAAACAGGAAACCAGGTTACCCAGGATATGGAGAAGACTGAGATACTTGAAAAGGTTTTTCCTCAGCCTTCACCAGCAAATGCTCCAGCTGCACTGCACGAGTCCCAGGAGGCAAAGGCCGGGACTGGGAGAATGAGGAACTGCCCACTACCGGAGAAAATCTTGTTTGAGACCATCTGAGGAACCCAAAGGTGCACAAGCCCATGAGACCTGATGAGATGCAACCACGGGCCCTGAGGGAACTGGCAGCTGAAATTCCTAAGCCACTATCCACCATATTTGAGAAGTTGTGGTAGGCTGGTGAAGTTCCCACTGACTGGAAAAAGGGAAGCATAACCCCCATTTTTTGAAAGGAGGACCCAGGGAACTACAGGGAGCCCATCAGTCTCATATCAGTGTCTGCCATGGTAGAAGGGTCAGAGCGAGATGATCTTTAAGGTCCATCCCAGCCCAATCCAAACCATTTTATGATCCTATGAAGTCCTAGGCACCATTTTTTCCTTACACGTTTAAGATGCTCTGTTTTATAGTACGCACAAAATCAAGGCTTTACATGGACTCTTTAGGGACGTTGCAACATTTTTGGCATTAACTTGCAAAACCACTGCATAAAATTACATCTATTTAGAGAAATCAGAGTAGTTGATAATGCATGTCTTCTAAAGATAAATTACATAGCTTATAAAAGCAGGAAAAATATTAAAATTTAATTTTTATCCTTAGAGCTGCTTTCTAGAGTTACAGTGTATATTCTGAAGGGTATTCACAGGCTGCATAAAGACAGACTAACAAACGTTCAAGCCATAGAGGCCACAATCCAGTACAACTGCAGTTTGAGTAGCTGTGTAGTTTGGCAAGAGGCTACAGATAGAGCAATAATGAAAATCAAATTTTGGACTGCATCACAAGAATTGTGTTTGTGAACAGTAAATGAACAACTTACACACTATTCAGCAAAAAAAAAAAAAAAGAAAAGAGAAGCAGTAATCAGTATCAGCCAGCTCTCACAGGCTCCCAGTGCGTAGGCTGAATAATTGTCTCATCATGATAATAGCCTTTATGATAACCATGATCTCACCACTGCACTCCAAGATCCAAAATGCTGCTGGTACTCTCACACCCACAAAAAGGCACACTCCCTCTTTGCATTTGAAGAAAATCCTACTCTGCAGCTCCAACCCTTGGCTGTTAATGCAGGCAGGGTGTAATCTTGTTCGTTTTTCTGCCTTTGCTTTTAAGCCACAAAACCTACAGATCTCCTTTGTAGACAGAATAGCACAGACTAGAATTCCTATTGTTATGAAAAAATCTCCCATTCCACCATTAATTCAAAACAAATAGCAGAGTTATCAGCACTAATAAAAACTAGCAGTATGCACCTGATAAATAAAATAAAAATTGAGATGCAATTTTATGTTCTGTCGCTCATTTTCTCCATCTAATTTCTGCTTCACAGAGGCAGCAGGTTACAGTCTATTCTGCACTGAGACCAGGGCATAAAACGTGCCTTTTGCCACCACTTCCCCTTCCCTCCTCTCTTACTGGAGGCCCCGCACTATCTGTTTTTAAGCGTAGTTATGTTGTTTTCTCTGGGTTAACAAAGCAGTGAAAATCAGCACCAACCACAGGTCTGGTTAAGCATGTAAACTTGGGCAAAAAGGAAGGGAGCATTCATCAGTGTTCCATCAACAACACCCATGGAAAAACCCAAGGTACGAAAAAGAACATCAGGTGGGAGATTTCTGTTCCTGATGGACAGGCAGGAAGAGCACCTTGGCTGCAGTGTGCTCATGTGAGCTGTCACTGCCTCTTCTGGAAAGGGCAGAAGCTACTACCCCATAACAAAGGTATTACAAGCAGCCCACCCACAGAACTGAAGCACCTCTCTATTTTCCTTAGTAAGATATTAATATATTTCGTGGTGAAGCGACTGGGTTCATACACAACGATAAGTCAAGGAAGAGAGAAGCACTTGCAACAACTTAAAAGAACCAGCCAAGATTTATCATCAGCACAAACTAGTGTCAGAGAAGGCTGTGGACTGCTGCCAGCTGGATGTCCACCCTACAGACTCCTCCAGTCTCGTTCCCACCTGTTTTAAGCACCGGATACGCAGCGCCACCCTCCAAAATTTCACAGAAGTATGTCTATCCTTTTTCGTTTTTACAGCACACGAGGTCTCAACAGCCCCAGCCTTGGTGTAGAAGAGAACAGCCACCACAGCACCAGTGTGTGCCAGTTCCTGGAATGCTGCTGGAGCCAGCTCTGGGACAGCCCAACCTCCCTGACAAAGCCTGGCCTACTGCTGAAGGCAGGAAAAAGGAAAAGCGCTCTGGCACTTTGTTTTCATGCTGCCTGGAGTAGGGGCTGGCCTGCCAGGACATGACAGATACGAGTAGGAGCTCTCTGAAGGACACACTTTTATTCCTAAGAAAAAACAAACCATTACTCCATGAATGACGTGTTCAGTCTGATGTGCACGTGAATTCACTCCATCTGTACCACAGGTAAACGGCCCAAATTCCCGCATAACATCTCAAATTTAAACAAGCTGCTCCCTGAAAAGCAGAGCTGATTTGGTCTGATTTTCCATATCCCTGTGGATGATGTGTCTCCACAGTACCCACTGCACAACAGCTTTAGATTCCCACCACTCCTTTCAGGCCACAGCTCCTCTGCCAGCCCCCTCCAGCCCTTCCCTGGCTGCTGGTGCCTCCACTCTCACCACACCTCAAGATTCTTGCCCACATCACTAAAACCCCAGAGCATCCTGTCCTCTGACACATTCCCTACAGCTCTCAAAATGCCTTTTATGATTGTGTAGTCTTACATTTCCTTAGGAAACGAGAGTTAAACTGCACACACAGACTGAAAAGCAGAAGCACTGTAGAAAACTGCAGGTATTTTGTTATAAAAGGCAAGAGGAACCAGTTTTTCTCTGTACTTCAATACTTCCCCACCGCAAGGCACGACGACAGAAACATCAGAGAGACTTTGTGGAATAACAGCTCTCTGCACTTATAAAATTTTACTTAAAATTAATTAGCCCTGTAATAGGTAAACAGGAAGATGAATTTTCAATCTCTTGCTTGGGTTATCTTCAGGGCATCTAGAAAAGATCGGCGAGTAAGGCTGAAACCCTCAATGTTCTCCTTCAGTTGGCAGATTTTTGGACAGATCTTTATTCTCTCAGTGGGACAACTTCCAGTACTTGAGGCTTTTAAAAATCAGAAATAGAAACAACTTACATGATGACAAAACTGCAAAGGCCCAAAAGGGATTTTGAAGTCAAAACCTATGGGGATTCAGAATAAAGCAATCTCTCTTGTACAGGAAAAAGCCAATTTATTGATACAGTCAATATTACCAGATAATACAAAGAACCTGTTAAGAAAAAGTAAGCCTACCTACAAAGGGCACTGCTTCCATGTTCTACTACTCTCCAAATGGAAGTTGTGGAAACAGAGATAATTACTGCCTTAAAGTACATCAGCAAAAAGTGCAACAAAGCCAATTAAGTCAAATGAAGAAAGGATTTACCAACCAAAACTGGCAAGACATCTCTGCCTGACCCACAAGAGGAAAATAGTAACAGCCTTCTACATTGCTTCTTGTGATGTTATTTTTTGTGATGTTTTGACACATCAAAACCATTTTAAGACGTTCCAATTACAACTCGTATTTAACAAAAAAAATTTAAAAAAGAAAGAAAAGAAGAATGTATACACAGGACCCCACTGTGAAAAGGTGTCCAATTTAAAGAATTTTAAAGCTGCACAGTGGGGTACTGAATAAGTTTCAATTTGATTTATTTTTTTATTAAGCTGCAAGCACAAATCAAAGATGTTCTTCACCTCTGTTATCAAGTCTGCCAAGGAAAACATCAGACTCATAGATCCAGATGTGTAGAGTAGGCACCCAAGCATAATGATCAGATCATTGAACATAGCTAATTTCAAAATTATAGATGAAGATACAGTTTATTACCACAGCAATCTGACCCAAGAGCATAAACCTAAAACTCTCCAGAACTTTCATTTCCAAAGCACCAAAATACTTTTGCTTCTTTCATATTTCTTAGCACTGAATATAATTTGCTAGGGAAAAACATATTTCCCAAAGCCATGCTTCTATGGACAGTTTTTATAACCTTATGCAAAGATCTGCCGAGTGAAACAATTTCAGTTTTGGAGAACTATTTAAAAGTTTGGACAATTAACATCATCTACAACACAGACAAAAAAAACTTAGCTAAATTACATCCTTGTCATGACAGATGGTTTTGATGAGCAGCAAATTTTGAGGCCTGGGCTATCTCTTTGTGTATAACCGAGACCCTTAATTCAAGGGAGGACAAGGAACAGCTAGATGGCACTTTTGTCCAGAATTCCTTTCCAAGAAAGGAAATAGTAGCCATGTTCACATGGTTTAAATTCCATCTACATACCTGTACCTAGTGTGTCCTGCTCTTTGGAAAAGCCTGGCCAAGAGACCATGCTATGTTCAGGGACCTGGAACAGGATTTTGCCTCTCTGAAAACGACCTTTGGTCCATTTCTACTTAACCTGAAGAGTATAAGCTACAACAAAGGCAAAAACTGTTGGGGTTTGAGGCTGGGGTGGGTTTTCGGTTTTACTGGAGAAGATCCAGGAGGACCAGGGTTGAAGAACAGTGAGCCAGGAAGACAAACCTGAGTACACTCACTGCCACGTGGCAGGTCTAAGATTAGGACCAGAGGTAATAAAGACAAACTTCTCTAGGATCCCATGGGAGTTTTGCAGGAAAAGTTGAGAAGGACCATCACGGGCATAAGAAAGCAGGTAGTCCTTTTTTTTACTTTTCATTTGTCTGGAAGGGACAGCAGGCACAAGCACTCTGCATGGAAAGGAATCCTGGTGTTGATGCAGGGCTTTGGCTGAGGGGTCTGAGCAGCACTTTGAAGGGCTGTGGTTATGAAGGGTTGCATGAACTGACACCTGGTGGCTCTGAAGGGACAGATGTGACTGTACAGAAATAAGTAGATGAGTAAGGCTGGAAGCAGGAGCTGCTGCTGGAAGCACAGGCACTTTGTGCAGTCACACCCATACAGCAGAAAGCTCCACGATTTAACTGTGCCTTGCACATGGAAATGCTATTTCCTTTAAATTGTATAAAAACACCAGTGATTCATTTCTGCTCATTTGCCTCCACGTCAGGCACGATTTTATTCACCTTTATCGTATTCCCCTTTACGCATTCCTCTTCAAGCTGTACAGATCTACTCTATTTAACTTCTCCTCACACAAGAAGTGATTCTTTTGCTGTTCTTTAAATCTATTCTCATTTTACATTCTTTTAGTAAGGATGTGGGGTAGTGGAGAAACAGAAGCTCTTCTCAATGCAAGAGTCAACAAAGGCATATAATTTTGTTTTGTTTTCTGTTTTCTTCCAAACTATTCCCAGTGTTATTTACTTACCTTTTTGATCATGCTCCTGGACTGTGAGCAGACACATTAAGGAGATACCTGCATGTCCTAAATTGTTGTTATTAGACAAAGAAGTAAAGAAATCCAAAATGCCAAGGCTCTGTTCAAATACTGAAATGTACCAGATGAAGGAAGACAGGCATTAATCTTGCCCAGTTTCCCCTCCAGGAAAGAGGAGTTATATATGTTTACACTTCATCTGCTTTATCCAATTCTGATCTAACTGACTGACTCTCTTCTTTTCCCCAAGAGTACAATGTATTTTTCAGCAGCAGTCAAACTTCACAAAGGATTTGAAATCACTGGAAACCCTTAAATGTTTTTATGGACAAAGGATGCAATTCTGATCTCACTCTATGGGTGCACAAGTCAGGAGTCATTCTACTGAGGCAAACGAAGTAATAGCTGAGTAACTGATAGAAAGTAAAGCAAGGCAAGCCTAAGAACATGTTCCCAGAAATGCCACCAAGTCAAGAAAGCCATTTGCAAATGGCGTTACAGAAGAAAGGGTGAGCAACAGACAAATGAATGCTCTTTTATTTCAGGACAAGAGTGACAAGAGTTTCTGGAAATGACATAACAGGAGCTAGTAACAGCTTGGCAGAGGCAAGAGCAACAAGATATTCCCTCATCCAGGGTCTTGGCAGCATCCCAGGAAGGGGCTGAAACTTGCCTGTATTGTTAAAACCATCAGTTAAATACAACCCTGCTGGAAAGTCACCTTAAAGTTCAAAAGGCTTTCCCAGTGATCTTCTGAAAGAGACAGCAGGGTGCAACACGTCTAAAGGGAAGGGGCTTTAAGCATTTCCAAAGGTAAAGTGATGAACTTCGGCCTCTAACCTACAAACAATCTCCTTGCTTCACAATGATCTGACTTCTGGATGACTGAGCGTAAAATCGTTCTGAGTTGCTTCCAGAGACTTATGGTAAGGTGCTACAGTTTTATTATAATGACCAGCCATTTTCTTAAAGCTTGAGACCTTTCTTTTCACAATTGCAAAAGCTACCTGATGGCAATACCATTTAAAAAAAAAAACCCAAAAAACACAACAAAAAAAAAAACAAAAAAAAAAAAACCCAAAGGCAAACCAACAACAAAAACAAGTGTGAAAACAGAAATGGGCTGAGACTAATTACTGGAAAAACATAGCACAGAATAACTCAGTAGGTCCTGCTGAGCTTACACCTTAGGTCTTCCTTCAGAAATCCTTTGGAATTAATAAATCCAACTCAGAATTTATTTGCTTCATCAAATCAAGAACTAAAGTTATTTTCGCCTCTGGTACTTCAAACTCTTTTCATAAAAGGGCACTGTAGCAAGAAGTGAATAAACCCAGTTCTCTCCAGCTCAAATTTCAAGGCAATATATTGGGTTGGGTTTTTTGTTTTGTTATTATTAAAACAAACTCACCCAACTTGGATTAGCAATGGTTTCACGTTCTACTCATATTTCAAATCTTTCTCAGGGAAGTTGTGAATAACCCAAAGCATCATTTATCATCCTCTTTTTGGCAGGGGATAAAATTATAGCACAAGTACAGATCCAGACAGCAGAGACATTAATAAATGCAGGCAGCCCAGTGACTACCACTATCTTGTATACATATGATAATGGAAAAGGCAGACTTCACCCAGTCCTACAGAGTATTTGAATTTTTAGGTCACCTGTTCACCATGGTGATACAAATACAGTGCCTAGCTTTAGAAGGCAAACACTGGGCACCTTAAAATAAGTAAATGAATAAATAAATAAAAGTGAGGCAAAGGTCTCAAAAAAAAAAAAGTCTTCAGTCAAGAATATACTGAATGTTTGTGCAAAAATCATTGTAAGAGCAGAGACCAGATTTCAACAAAGCCACTCAAAACCTGGCCCCAAGAAGGACCTTTCCTCCCCTTTTGGATCACGCTGCTTTTAGAACATGCTGTTCACACTGGCAACTGCACAGGGTTGTGTCATACCTGGCACAGATGAAGCCATAGGCAAACAGTCCAGGCCATGCAAGAAGAGGCAGCAGAGGGAGTCAAGCATGTCAAAATATGCCTCAGGGGCATACTCACTCAACAACAACATCACCAAAATATTTCTAGTTGGCACTGTAAATTAACCAAAAATAAGGAATGCAACCCAATTCAGGAGCAAAGCTCATAAAAAAAATCCTAACAAAACCAAGCTGGTTTTACCATACAGTCTTCAAAAAGATGTACTAAGGATATGGTGAAATTATACATCATACCAACCACCTTCTGTCAATACAGATTTTGAGATACCTGTGAAAAGTGACTTTTCACTTTGATAGTTCACATTATTGTGACATCTCGCTGGAAGGGCTAGAGTTAAGTGTCTGTTGCTATTTTCATTAAAGACTATTTTATGCCTCAATTGCTGGAAAGAAGGATTTTACTTTAAAACTAGACTTGGCAGGCAAATGCTGTAGCCAAACATGTGGGTTAATAGATTTGTCAACGTGAAACATCTAACAAATACACAAAAAGAAATGGAAGGAAGCTTACACAGCATCTGGTACCTGACACTAACCCAATCCACAAAATTGACATTTAATCCACCTATCACCTATTTAGAGAGACACAAACTGGTATTTATTAACCAGCTTTACTGTCTCACTGCTATGTTATCCATCAGCAATCTACTGATTTTTCCTCAAAATTATAAACATCAGGCAGGTCTAGAAATCAGCATTCTTCTTCATGTAATAGCATATGCAATCATTATATCCTTTCAACAGCATGTCCACAGGCTTTGGGCTCACTAAGACACTTCATCTCCCCAAACCTGCAACTCCAGCACTTTAAAGACTTAAAACCTTGCTGCCATTGAATGGCCTGTGGAGCACAGCCTCCTGCTGCTCCCAGAAAGGGTGTGGAAAAGCTTCCCTACAGCACATATATCCCTGTCCAACCCATACAAATCCTCCTCTTGTTGCAGGGGACAGCTGCAAGCTCAGCTGCTTGGAGGAATTGAGATAAATGCAAGTTGCTGAGAGGGAGGCAATGCCCATAAGAACCCCAGAGGGGAACTCTTGCAAGGCTCCGTAGGACCTGCTGCTGCAGGACAACCGGATCTGACAGCTCAGCAGTGGAGCTGGCAGCCTGGAAGCTGAGAGCAGGGACCATCCACACCAAGAGCACCCACTGCTGTGCTCCTCCCTGAACCAAAGCTGCTGGAGAAGGCAGCTCCAGTCACTAATAAGATGAGATTCCCTTTCCACATCTCCAGGTTAGACAGAATTCAATGCCCCTTAGACCCAGTGGAGGCCCAGAAAGGGAGAGAGGTGCTACAAGTCTGAGAGCACCTGTAACTTGCACTTGTAATTATTCAGGAATTATTCTCCCTATCACCATTCCTGGTATCACAGGACTCCTTTTCCACCTGTGAACAGTTTCAAGGATCAAGCCTTGCTTTCTTGAAGATCAAAGAGTACAGACTGTGAAGAAAAGAATTTGGCTCCTTCCTTCTAATGACAACCTGAGGCATAATCACCAGCCAGTGACACATGTATGGATCTTTCAGGAGAGCTGCACTAAGGATCAGTAAAACCAGCACAGCACAACTACAGCAGCCAGAACCAGGCACGGGGCACAACCCCAACACCAATGAAAAATGTTGGCTGACTTCACTGGAACCACATGAAAAAGCCAGAATCAGCTGAAGCAGCCACAGGAATGGGAGTTTAGAAGAACACGAGAAAGCAGAGGGGGTTACATCTATCCATTCCTTCCACCCCTGAAAAACAATTTCTAGGAAACTAAGCTGTAAGCACACAGAATGATCAACAGTGTTTCCCCAACAAGTGGAAGCTGCAGTCAACAGAAATTAGCAAAGTTATTCCCTACAAAAACTTTCAGGCCCATCTTGGCATCAGGGAATTTTATGAATATTTTTAAAGTTAATACTTTTGATGAACATTAAAAGAAATCAAGTAAAAAGTTAGATTGCCAACAGAAATACTTACTGATTAAAGATCAGACAGTGGGCGCAAGAGTGAAAAAAGTGAAATTAGACAGTAACTACCCAAAGTCCCACCAGGTGCCTGAAGCTTAATTCTTAACTGTAAGCTTTTCTTTTCTCCTAAAGGCATAGAATAGAAATCCATCTCAGAGATGCACAGAGCCTTTTGAGTTGATGTATTTAACTGCATGACAAGCATTAATAGGAGTTACCCAGATAAATTCCAACACATCTACTTTCAAAATATATTACTTAACCTAGTTGAACCCACAATCTTTTTTTTTGTTGTTGTTGAATTGCCAGGAAACTGATATGAGTTTAAATAAAATTCTTACGCAGCATGATACACAGAGACATGACTTTGGTGCACTACCATCTTGTGGACTATCTAGGAAAAACAGTAAGTGGAGTTTTATGTATACAACCAGCTCACATTCAGAGTCTATACACTAATCTGTGAAAAGAGCCCTAAAACTGCACTGGGTAAATGTTACATAGAATGAGGAACGGTTCTGTGATTTCTTACATCTTGGCAGATTATATCAAACTTCTTTCTGACAGCTTAGCACCAACGTGTGATGCCACCAGCCCTTCCTGGGAGAAGGCTCTCACCAAAACTACAACATTACACAGAGCAGCTGCAGAAGATCCATTAAACACTGTGCTGGCTCCAAACTCTGCTGCACAGTTCCAGGCTCTCACCTGCACAGGTGTGGGAGCTTCCCCTGTAGATGCAGCTGCATTTTGTGGCCTGAAGAATAAAACCATAACCTGGGACTCAACACCAATGTTGGGAGTTTGCTTAAGTTGGTTAAGTTAGCAATGTTTTACCACACATCCCTGTGTATAAACGTGTGAATGTAGATATGTAACATTTGTGAAAATGTATTGTAAGACATTATTTACATGTGTGTATGCATACAAACGTTGTGTGTGTGTAAACACACACATATATATTGTAAACACTTGAAATATGATAAATTGCCTTCTGGAACTCATTATTGTGGGTGTTACTTCTCTGCAATACAGTCAAACCTCCATGATGATTCACTCTTCCGCATCCCTCTCTCATAAGATACTTCTTGTGAGCATCCAGAAATATGCTAACGAATTTTAAACTGTGAAGAATGACATGATCTAAGAATTTAACTCAGGGTAATGAAATAAGTATATAAAGAACAAACCCACAACAGGCTCTTGGTTCATTGCCTGGTTCTATTCACTACCAGCAGCCTGCTCCCAACTCAGTAGCCTTAACAACCAGTGTCACATTAAGGGATTTAACACAGACAACACTATCTCTTTCTCTAGTATAAAGGTGATACCCTAAGCCTTCTTCCCTTCATGATAAGTCCCAAATCCAAAACTTTCTGACTATTCCAAGTATCACTGTTCAGACCGTCATCAATTTTTGGGAAATACTCAGGTTTCCTTCTCACTTCATTTCTAAAAAGTCCATTGCCAGTGCTCCCTCATCTTACTTGCCATGATCACATTGTTCCCTGGAACCCACGACCAGTCCTGCCTTTCCTCCAAGCCCCATTTCAGGGGGAGAGGATGTACTGAGCTCAAAAACAAGCAAAACCTTCAAACTATTGACCTACATAACTTAAATTAACCGATGAAGTACTACAGACCTTTCCTTGCCAGTTTTATAAAGCTGGTGACCAGGATAGCTTAACCTATAGCTCTAGGAACACCCAGAACTGGTGCATACACAAAAAAACCAAAACAAAAACCAACCCAAAATGTTCTCCTTCAAAAATCCCATCACCTGGTGCAGTAGCACCTGCTTCCTATAGCTTTCAGACAGACCCCCTTAAGTGACAACAAATTACTTCAAAGAGAACAAATTCTGATTAAGAGTCCCTGAACAGAAAGGGGTGAGGGGGAGGTGTAACACCACCTCCTTCTGTGAGGAGAGCTTTCCTAGACTTGCATCCTTTCAGATTAACTAAAAAAGAAAATCATAAATACCATAGTTTAGTAAGAAAGAAACGAGCATTAAGCACAGTTGAAGTTGTCAGAAAAAAAAAGTTAAAACATTTATAAAGAAACATGATACTGCATCAACATAATGTGGTCACTAAAAATAAAGAAAAAATTTATTTCAGAGCAAATGCAATTGTTCCCAAAATGACATTTAAACCACATTGTAGAAATGTTTTCCAAGGCCAGGAATTAAAAACATACCTGGCAGCTCTTCCACGGCAAGCAAAAATTCTTCTAGGATTAGCATGGGTAACGAGCCATCTGACAAGTCCTACAACTGATCAAACATTTAGAGGGGTCACCATCTGTCGCTGAGGTACTGCTGTAGATGATATTTATGGGAGTCACCATTTGGGATTAAGGTACTGCTACAAATGCTATCACACAAATGTGGCTTCCTGCTTTTGGTGATGTGCTGGACACCAATCAGTGCCAAAGAGCAGACTGAAATCACAGATCAAAACTTTGCACTACACTATTGATATTTTACTTTATTTGCAGGAAAATGCAGTAGCAGCCCAAAATACAACCACCACCAGGAGAATCAATTCCGTTGCAAGTTAGAAGGTGCTTTAATAGTTTAAATTGTTTTGGAAGAGGAAACTTTTAAAAATACTTGAGATATCAATATTGTTATGGGGGAAAAGTACAGCTTCACTCTTAAAACTTACCCAAGCCAGAAAAAACAATGGTAATCAACATACATTAACACTTGACTAACGATATTAAAGAAGGGGGGTGGGAGGAGCTCAAATCCACCTCTTAATGAACAAGTGCCTACAGCACTTACAGATAAAGACCAGAAAAGATAACTTGCTCTCCAGGCTGAAAATCACAGAGAGGAAGACAACAAAACCAGCCTGACTGATCTAGTCAGCCTGGTTTTCACCCAGACTGAAATGAAATTGCGGTTCTTGTTGGCAGTTGTACACCTGATCCAAAGAGAGAGATGGATCTATGTGTTAGCAGGGAAAGGGAAATGCTGGGCAGCCCATGGGAGCCTTCACTGCTGCTGGATGTCCTGGCTGTGTTCTGTGAATCAGCACAGCAGGACAAGCCAATCCCAAAGCACTGGTTTGCTCTTGCCCATGTTTACAGCACTGCTGACTGAGAACATTTCATGGCATTTCATAAACCCACACTCATATGGGGGTTTCTATCACAGATGTGGGCGGCTAAAAAATACCCTCCTTCGAAAGTAGCTTTCACGGCTCAGTCATTAATGCAGAGTTAACAACACGCCTGCTTTGTGAAACTGTTCCTGAATTTATGAAAATGAGGGTTGCTTAAGGGCACCCTGAACTATCCATGACACGAGAGTTACTGCAATGGAAGTGATGGCTTGTCAGGTGGCAAACTGTGCTCCAGCCAGTGACCAGGGTGAGAGTGCTCAAGAGAAGCCCCTTCTAATTTCAGAAGCCTGGAGTCACGATATTCGATTTAGCTGCAGAGATGGTGGAAAATGCCACTAGAATTTATATTTGTGGCTAATGAGAAAATTAAATGTAAATTTCAGTTTGGGATTTGAACCACTGTCTTGATCTGATTTCAGATTTTTGATGCTGTTCCACTGAGCTCTGTTAATAGAAATGCCCTTGAACAACAGAAACAATTATCTGAAGTAGAATACATTCATCTCAGTAGTTAATCTAATACCTTTATACCGACATAGCAATTCCAACATGTCTCATAAAGCAGGCAGCCTTGGAATTTTCCCGACAATAAGATTTTTTTTTATAAGAATAAAGTAGTTCTTCTATTAAAATATTTTATTTAGAAATGCCCATAAACTAAACCACAAGAAATTCCACCTCAACATGAGGAAGAACTTCTTTCCACTGAGGGTGGCAGAGCACTGGAACGGGCTGTCCAGAGAGGTTGTGGAGTCTCCATTTCTGGAGACATTCCAAACCCACCTGGACATTCCAAACTCCTGTGTCACCTGCTCTGGGTGACCCTGCCTTGGCAGGGGGGTTGGACTGGATGATCTCCAGAGGTCCCTTCCAACCCTAACTATTCTGTGATTCTGTAAAAAAAAAACCAAACAAACAACCCAACTTTTTCTTGTTTAGGAATTTTTTTTTTTTAAGAGCTGCTAAAATTTGCCATCTGCTACTTCCTGCATTTTGCAAAATAATATAATTGATGAATTAAGTATGTTCTCTTAAATATTTTTTTTAAATTTACTGTCTTTTAAATAAATAGGAGCCTCAATCAGGAGGTCTTGTACCCTAAAGTTTACATGAAGTATTATCTAACAATACCTACAGCAAAGAAAATTCTCAAGTATAAAAATTCACACGTGTATCCTTCATGTATCTATACTTAATAGAGGGGATCAGTACTATGAGCTCCAGAGCACAGACATTTGTCACCATTAATTAGAGGCAAATATAGATGTGAAGACATTTAACAGTTTTCAAAGAGCTCAGCTCCTTTGGTGTTCTAACATTCAAACAAAATGGTTGAAGTTTATATTTAGATTTGATGAATATTTGTAATGGTTTCCTTTTAGAAACATTTTTAAAACATACCTTTGAGAGTTTAAACACTTAAGCTTTTAAGGGGTTTAGTCATGAATATATCACAATATCAATATTTAGTTAAGACAGCCGATAAAACGTTTCCAAAATTTTTATGTAATATCTGTCTTTAGAAAGGAAAAAAATAACTGTTGACTAGTGCAAGCAACAGTAATCTAATACCCCCAAAAAGGAATGGGCTTGTTAGTAGACAACAACAACAACAAAAAAGGAAATAACTTTCATGTGAAAATTATTTTTACAGTGATATCATCTCTCTGTTAAAAACCACAAAATGTCCCATTGCCAATTAATAGCTACTTCAAAAGTCACTCAAATAACAAGCAGGAAGATCACAGGAAGTGCACATGGCAAACACATCCTGACATCTGACAAGCACTCGAGCCCACACAAACAAAAGCCTTGCTCCCTGATGGAAACACGGCTCCCTTTTCCCAGGAAAATCAGCTCTCGGGTGCTGAGGGAGAGGGGATGGTTTCCAGAGGCAAACCAGTGGCCATGAGCAGGGATGGCAGGAAGTGACAGCGCTGAATCAGCAGGTGACAAGCAAAGCAACATCAACGCACGGTCAGCTGTGCTTCCAAGAACAATCAAAACCACGCGAGGAGTTACAGGAGAGAAGAGTCCAGCTAAAACCTACACTCGACCCAAACACCTAAAGCCAAAATATTGGCTGACTGAAAGCTGCTTTGAAGAGTCACCAACTGTGCATTACCCTGCTTTGGGTTTAGCTGCATATTTTAACAATAATCTTGTATATCAACACATGAATTTCAACCTTCCCCCTGTAAGCCCTACCAGCAACTACATTTAGCTGATTACTGACTTCTTGGGAGCATTCCAGTTAAACTTTCACTACGGCAGCATTATAGCAGCAGGCTCCCAGGGAGCATAGGTTCAGAGAGGAAACTGCATTTCTAATGCATGCAAATAACTCAAACATGGCTTGTTTCCCTACAGGAAAAATCGCTGTTGCTTTTAGCATGCTTGACACACTGCCACATTACACCATTCAAACATACAGGGGGTTATTAATGATATTCCTAACAAGAAGTAAGCTCTTTTTAGCAGTAACCAAAAGCATGACATGACACATCGACAAGTAACGTGACAGCTCCTTTCTAATCAAATGTACTCAAGGTAAATAGCAATTCGTGGTCTGACACCCAGTGACAAGCTAAGCCGTCCATAAAAGCAAAAGCAATGCTCTGAGAAGCTCATCAATGCACTTAAAAAAATAACTAATGCTCTTTTTCCATCAAAGGTGGTCTGTTCTGTAACATGAAATCTCTATTTCTCTCGTGCCCCACCACAGTGCAAAGGCTGCTTTGATCCCCTGGCACAGCCGCCATCTGGCACTAGAGGGTGCAGTTGTTCTGTGTCTTACACCGAAATTATTGATACAATTATTGAATACTAAAATGCTCCTGTATGACTCAATTCTTTCGATGATTTTGTTGAGCCACGCATGTAGTGCATTTTTAATTCACATTCAGGGGGCTTATTTCCCTTCAAGCTCTCCAAAATAACCAAACTGGCAGACAGTGTGCATTCTCGAAAGCAAGGAAGACTGTCTGGGTTTAGACTTCAGATGATTTCAATACTTTTGACTCTATATAGAGTGACAGCGAAATATTTGCAAAAGCAGAAGTTCTATTACAGCATTTACCACGTTATCCACGCTCTATCATTTGGTTGCTGCTGTCTGCATGCTTGTTTTTACAGCCCTTGTATGACTGACTTTCTACCATTTCATTATTTTGTGTTCAAAAAGACATGATGTTGTAAGAGCAGCCTGGCTTCAGCCCTGGATCTGAAAACCGAAGTGAACAGCAGAGCAGGTGGTGAACACGGATAACAGCTCAAGAGAGCTCTAAGCAGCTTACCTTCTCATTTCTCTGCCTGGAAAAACAAACACGGGGAGTTCACAGTCAGCCCTTCGTCAGGACGGAACTGCAAATGAGAACCAAAGCACGGACAAGTTTGGGGTGGTGGCCACAGCTGAGTGCTGAGGGCAGGCACAACACCCGGGGCTGCAGGAACTGCTCTCCAGGAGGCTGGAGTTCATGGACTGACCATCGGTTTAGTGCCAGGATTCGTAAATGGAACTCCCAAACCTGTGTTTGGCAGGAACTTTCAAATCCTTCCTCAAAAGAAAAAGGAGGAGGGACGCCTCTGCTGACATCTCTAGCAGATGTGGAAGAGCAGCCCCAGGGCAGGGATGGTCACAGAGCAGGCAGGCACAGATACATCCCCTCTGAGGCTGGGGAACAGGCTCGAGTGGCCGTACGCACGAACCCTTTAGTTTTTCAGTGGAACTATACTGACAGGTTTAATCCAGGGGCAGCACTGTTCAGTGCACTTACAAAACATCACACAGCCTACGTCATAGATCAAGTATAGTCAGTCAAAACTGCCTCTCAAAATACAGGCATTTTCCTCACCAACACAGCTCCTCTCTGAAAACTGAGACGCTGTTCCCAGCCTTCTCCAGCCAGGTTTAGCTTTAGGGTTTGGCATCTGAGAACCGATCATGTGAGACAGACAGTGAGAGGGGCTCAGGAGCAGCCAAATGTCCCCAAGAGCTGTGACTGACATTATTCCACAAGCCTAAGGTCATCGGTGTCCCACAGCCAAGGGAAAGAGTGAGGCAAGGCAGCTTTCACTTTGGGGACAGCATGATATATTCCCCCCCAAAATTTTTAACTATTTGTTTCTGAGTCTCATTTCCCTCCCGTGCAGTCCTGCTGTTAGGATGGACATGTAGCCTATTGAAACAGGAACTAACTTCAGCTAAATTTACACTGCTGAGATGGTGAATGAGTGAGCACCTGAGCAGCCCAGCAGCACCCCAAGGCTAGCAGGAAGGGAGAACTCCCAGCTGCAAGTTCTGGCAAACTCAGCAGCAGCAAAGGCAAACTATCACGTGGAGCTTCCAGCAGATCCACAGCACTGCGAAGAGTGGGGGATCTGAAGTGGAGAAGTTCATGAGGTATAAGTATTTCTGAAAAGTTTAATCCACACAATCATCTCCGTATTCAACAAGATTTACACAAAACCAACCGTGAGGCTGTACTGCAGCTGTCCAACACTTAAAAAGGGCTTAAAAGAAAGACATTTTAGAAGGGCCTGTAGTGGTAGGACAAAGGGGGATGGTTTCAAACTAGAAGAAGTCAGATTTGGACTAGATACAAGGAAGACACTTTTCACAATAAGGGTGGTGAAACACCAGCAGATTGTCCAAAGAGGTGGTGGATGCCCCATTCCTGGAAATATTCAAGGACAGGGCTCTGAGCAGCCTGGTCTAGTTGCAAATGTCCCTGCTCACTGCAGGGGGGTTGGACTGGATGGACTTTAAAGGTCCCTGTTAAATCAAACCATTCTATGCTAACAGTTCTGAAAAAGGAGAAGAGCTCCTGAGAACACAAACTCTGTGGATGCAGGACCCGAAGAGTACAACATAACCCTGGGGAGCAGGGATGAAGGAAGATGCTCAGTCATTTTGGGGCAGCAAAGGGGAAGAAAAACCAGATTAAACTATCATCTCAATTTGAAGTAGACTCCCCAAATCAGAAAGCTGAATACTGGCTGAGGGGTTCTGAGAGAAGATGGGTAAAATGCAAGTGGTTTTTTTGGTTTGTTCCTGAACCTGGTTAACATTTGCTTTATCACTTCACCAAACTGCTGCACTCAACCATGTTGTTTTCTACCATTTATTCAGTTAAATGTTTTGAGATACATTTACAGCACACTGAGCCCAGTCTGAATGCATGAGAACCTGTTAAGGGGATGCATCAGGTAGCTACAAAAAAACCAGCAACATTCAGGGTGTTTGGTTTGAAATGCATAAAAAAAGAAGATAATCTTTCACTGTTTCTTCTAGATAGAACTAAAAATAGATAAAAAGCCATCTAACACATTGGAGAGGAAGAAAGGAGGGAAGCAAAACTAACCTCCACTTTGTTCTCATATGTGTACAAAAACCAGCATGCATAAAGAATAATTAATAGCAATATGTCAAGTGAGAACATTTTTTGAGCTCCGTGCAAATTATTCATATATAGAATTATTACAGTTGTCAGTTTTAGCAAACTAGTTTTTTTACCAGCAGTATTTAATACTTGATATAATTAATAAAATTTTCAGACAAGAGATTGTTACTAACTGAGGAAAATGGCAATCCACTGAGGTGACATGACAAGCCTCACTAACCTGTAAGCACCTGGTTATTAAGGCACATCCATTAGGTGTGGGCTTTTTTCCACAGAACTGTCATTGGCTTGTGCTGAAACAGCTATTGAGAAAAGTATGTGGCAATGCAAGAAGAGAACCCAATCAACTTTTATTTTTTACCTTGTCCTGGATATGAATGTATTTCTGAACGTTATATGTATGTAGTAATCTAGGCTTGCAAATGATACTTGACATTTTTTAAAAATGCTAAAGGGGCAGCTACAAAAGCCGCTGTCATTGGCTACAGTGTCTGTAAAACCTATCAGAACTTTATTTTTTTTTCAATGTTATAAGCAACGTATGTATTTCAAGCACACACCAGGAAAAAAAGAAAGTGAACTGAGAAAAATCTGGAAGCCAGTTCCAGAAATTGGCGTAGATGAAATTGACTATTTTTATCACGTTAAACCTCATTTAATATTTCTTCCTACAAAGCAGTAGAGATGAAAGCAGTTGATCAATAAGAAATAATCAGCATTTGATTGAGCACAGCTAAAAAAATTGTGAGAAAACAAGAAACTCAGTAGACTGAAACATGGAAAACATTGTTAGTTAAATATAAATATTGTCAAGGGCTGTTAAGAAGCAAGACAGAAGTGATTCATGTTCATCTACAAAAAATGTGAAAAGCCAGTTTCTACTGCTTTTTTTCCTTCTTAAAGGCTGGCTAGGCTGCAATGAAAGCTTTCTTTTTTTCATTAAAGCATCAGAGAGGAAAGCTGAGTGCAATCATCAGGTTCACAAGATGTTAGTGGCATGGTTTCTGCCTTCAGAGCACAGACAGAAGGGCTGGCCCGTGGCCTCCTGGGCTTCACTGTAGTGTTGGAGCCAAATGTTTGTGGGGGCAGGTGGCAAGAGGAATTAACACTTGCTTCATACAAGAGCAAAGTCTATTTATCTGCCTTCCAAGCTGCACTGTTGATGAACAAGGACCTAAGCCACAAGCATAACTGAAAGACAACATATTTAAATTTAAGGTTATATTTTTAGAATTAAACTATCCCCCTCACATAAAAATAAATAATTTGATTAAAACAAAAAAACCTAACTGCAGTATTTGATGTGTTGTTCCAAAAGTAAGTCACTACAATCACAATCAAACACTGAAAGTTAAAAAAAAACCAAAAAAACCACATGGGAAAAACAAAGAGGGAAGCGTGGATAAATCAATGCCAACATTAAATAGAAGACAGCTTGCAGAACATGAGAAATCACAAAGAAAAGGTTGAAAAAATCCAGGGTGAAGGGAACAATTTCTACCATCACAAACAATGTAATAGTTGCACATTTTTAGAACCTTTAACTACAAATGGCAGAAAGATGCTGAAAACGCACCTTCACATTCATCTTGGGTAATTTTCACAAACGTTGCCTCGATATTTATATCCATAAATATGTTCAACTTTATACTGAGCAGGATTTAAACAAAAATGTCATTTCACACCCCTGCCTCTCAAGAAAGGCATTGCAAGCTCACAATAGCAACCAGAAGATGTTTCAGAGATTCTAAACAGATTAAGCATCTGAAACCCTACAGCCAGAGTTTACAAGAAAATCTTTTCTGAACCTTTTAATGAGAAAGGGGAGGGAGCAAAGTGTGTGGGGCACCTAAGGGCAACTAATAAACAGCAGAGAGATGCAGCTGAATTTATTCATTCCTTTCCAAACAGAAAGGTCACAGGCTAAGCTGAGAAAAGGAAAAAGCTACAAAATGGATGATTGAATGCAATCACGGGCTTTGGCTTTCCCTCTAGGATTTCAAATTGAGCATCTAGATTTCTATACCCCATCTCTGTTTGCAGAGCAGGCTGTGTCACAGTTCATTGCATTGAAGTGGTGAGAAACTATGGAAATAATGCAAGACAAACCAGATGAATCAAGAATCTGGGGCCATTTCTAGAGAGACTCACTTTCTCTATGAGTACCACAAAACAAAATAAGCACACTAAGCCTATTACTTTGCTGTACTCGGGATTCACGACACTGGAATATTAAAAATTAATGGAACTTTTCCGAGTGAGCTGGTTGTCTAAAGGATTGTATGAGTATTTTACGGACCTTCACACATTACATCAATACTAAATGCTGATCATAGAAAAGGGGTTTTTTTTGGACAGAAAGGGTCAGTATGTTTGAAAGAAAAATCCTCACAAAAATACTATATTTAGTTCCTCAGCAATAGTTTATAATTTCCACATTATTTTTCCTTGTTTCTGTGAACTACCTGTTAACTTCAACTACAGGTAGCCAGGCAGAACATCTGAAGGCATCTCACTGTTACAGAACACACAGAAGGCACAGGGGAACAAAGGTGATGTGCACAGATTGTCTTAAAATGATGCTGTCACTGTTCACCTCTAGCCACTGTTAGATATTTCAATTCCCAACAGGAATGTTGATTTTTGTTGTATGTTGATATCTTTTTCTGTAATAAGAGTCACACAGAACTTGCCTTTAGTAACATCAGAAAATGATCCTTTTGATAAATAATGTGACTGCTACACAGAGCACAGACACCATACTGCATGCTGCAACTGTCCCTGTTGTTGATATCTTCACCAGAGAGGAATAGCTGTGGGACCTGAAATGACTGCCAGACTTGCTGATGTCTGGACAGAAATAAAGCATCATATAAATAAATAACTGCCTGAACAACAGCTTGACAAGTGAAGTACGTCTGACAGTCACTGTGGGACAGGGTGACATTGGAAGGAGAGCAGTGTCCATGCTCACTCGCTGGCTGGTTTAACCCAAAGGATGCTGAGGCTGTGTCAGTGTGCACTGACCAGCAGCCTTCAGTGGGCTGGGTAACAGCCCCTGGGGCTCAGACACCACCAGGACCAAATGGCAGCATCTCAATGTCACAATCTGCTTTAGGATAACACATCATACACTTACTACCACACCATTCTGCTGCTGAACTCTCCTGAGCACTGGTTGATGCAGCTTTGGAGTGAGACACTGGACAGGAATGCCATTCAGTCCTGAGGGCTGTGAGGAACTGAACAATTACAAGCATCCTGGAGCACACCCATTGGCTCATCTGTTCTTTTTCTTCTTTTGATTGCCTGTGAGGAGGGGACTTCTTGATCCAGCTGGAATACTTTGTGCTAGTCACATTTTGAAGCCTGGTTGGTTTTGGTTTTTACCCTGAAAGTCTGCTAACCCTCCTCAAGCTGCTTGCAAGCCAGCTCCACCAGCTGGGGCTGCCTGCTAGGGCTTAAGCTCCAGGGTCCCAGAGGACTGAAGACATTTCCCTTTGAGCTCTACTTTTACATTTTGAAATTGCTGCTGCATTTCTTATCCCCACCTCAGCCTCCCAGTTCCCAAACTGCTTGTGGGAAAGAAATCCTGTGCTCTGACTAACCTATGGAAAATGGGCACGTATCCTACAACATTTTTTGCTCTGGCTAGGACAACAACTGAAGCTGCATTTGTAACTAAAAATTCTTGCTGGGACAGATTGATAAAACATATCATTCTCACCACCATCCCTCTTTGCATTGCAAGTATTAAAAAAAACATGTGCAAATGAGCTGAACTGGAGATGCCGTCTGGCACAACACATTTTCCCACTTAATTTTAATTCAGTTTTTGTCTGTGTATTGGCCTAGAGCTACAGTTTTTCTTTCTCTTCCTATTAGCCATAAGTCATCATCCCGAGACAAATGGCATCCCTCACACAGCGTGTTTCACTGCTTTACCATACTGCCTTCATGGGAATGAATCATGCACCAGAGGGAAGCAGAAAGCAAAAACCAAAAAGAATGACCAGCAGCACTCACGTTTCAGGAGATATGGAAAAGCTGCTGTAATACAGCAATAGCAGAGGTCAAAACCTGAACAGTGCACGGAAAGAACTTGAACAATCTTTGGTTTATTATGGGAATATACAAAATAATTATGGTGAAGTATGAAACACCTACCCAAAACTACAAGAATGGCTATAGTCATCAAGCTTGCAAACAATACATTTAACAAATTAAGCCAAGGTGGATACAGCTTTAACTGCATATATCTCGTTGGTAATTGAACAGTGCTCTTCCCTTCAAACCTGCTGATGCAGTCCAGTAGTTTAAGTGGATCAATACAGATAAACAAAACAATCACAGAAAGCACTGTTTTCTCATAATTCAGATTGGGCTGAGAGAATACATACCTCAAATAGCATCCACCCAAACTTCAGTATTCTAAACACCCTTATAAACAAATGGGAATTACACCAGAAAAGAAATGCAACGTTTTCCCCAGAACCCCTGGCTCACTCCCTGATCTTTGTAGCACTTCTTCCACACCTCAGAAAAACAACGAACAAAAGCAGGATGCACCTTTGCTTTGCTATCCAAGGTCTCTTTGCTTTCAGGCAAGACACAAAACTGGGATCCTGTTTGGTGATGATTATTAGAAAAAAAAAACCAGAGACGTCTGTCAGGACAAAATTTGCAACAACGCTCCCCTGTCGCTTTGAGAAACAACTCAGTAAAGGGATAGAATCCAATGACTGGATAAGAATGGACAATGTTACGAATAAAGAAAAATTTTGTTGTTGCTGTGGCAGGGGTTTGGAGAGAAGGCAGAAACCGGTCAATACACAAATATGTTTACAATATGCAATGCTTTAAGATTTCTGAACCTCAAGCCCAATCACCACCTCCATATTTGTATCATGCCCACAGAGCCAGCCAGACAGCTGAGACTTCCTCAGAGTGAGTCTGGTTTTCATGTGCAAGCATCGACTGGAATGCCCTGCAGATATCTGGGAAAGGGAAAAAACCAGCATTTCTGTAAAACAAATAAGCTGCAGTTTAGGAGCGTTAGGGGTGGCTGGGGCCAAGCCTGTGCCCATTCCACAGGAGTAACACCAGGAAAACATACGTGCACAAGGCAGGGACTGTGACCAGCCTTCCAACAGGAGGGAGCTGACCACTGGCCTCCCCTGCAGGGAGCAGGTGCTGGGCAGAAGCTGCTGTGAACATCTGTGGTCAGCACTGGAGAACAACTCACGCCTCGCTTGTGCCACGCTGTTCACAGCTAATTCATCACCGGGGGTTTTTGAAAGGGAGGTACAAAAAGGAGGAACAGGAAGAGAGAAAAGACAGCATTTATCAGCATTTAACCTGAACCTCCAGGGACAGTTCTACCACAAGCCTGCGAGGAGCACGGCTGGGAATTGCCCTCAGTATTGGGCTGAGAACTGCTTCGGAGTGGCCACTCAGAGCAGCAAAGCCTCAACTCAGAGCTTTGCCAGTGCAGTGTCAAATAAAAACACCCAACCGCACATTCAAACCACATTTAAGTTACTACAGAGCCTATGGTTCAGAATTTGCGGACACGCATTTTCAGCGATTTCAGCCTCTCCCACGTTTTGGGAAAAAAAGAAAAATCGGGTGCCACATTTTCTGTCCACACGGGGGCAGAAAGGGGCCGCTCTCTCCAAACCCTTCCCTTTCTAACCAAACAGGTAATTGCACGCAGTTTGTCACCCCTTGTTCTATTCCCTTAGTTCTAATCAGGAGAATACGTTATCCAATTTTCCGAATTACCCTTAGCTCTTTAATATTACATATAACAATCTGATCATATTCTCATCAAACCACTTTAACTAATTCAAGTGTTCCT
Organism: Falcunculus frontatus; assembly: GCA_013398115.1. NCBI lineage: Eukaryota > Metazoa > Chordata > Aves > Passeriformes > Falcunculus > Falcunculus frontatus. Next base: position 279,884 of record VZRV01007869.1, on the reverse strand, counting down.
ATTCTTTACTCCTCACAATGCTAAATCTTCCCCTTTGGCTTGTTTCTGTTAAGTTCTGTGAACTAATGGTTCATGGATGAAGGGCAAAAATGGTTTCCTTTAAGTTGTCTGTGAAGTGCTTTAGCAACAAGATGTGTATATGGAAGGCTTTAATTACCCAGCAGCAGTACAACACAACCTAAACATACACATAATTTTCTGGCATAGCTTATAAAATTACACTGGACTTACCTGTATCACCATATATCCCAAAATACAGTTCAATAAATTGCACATTATGTTTACAGAGTTTAAAGACTGTTAAGAATGCTTCTCCCTGGATGTTTACTTTCAGGAGAATTTTTCTTTTTTTGCAAAAGATTCATGTTTAAGGTTTAATCACACATGTATAGCTGCACAGAAAATAAAATAGTTTGTCTCCTAACTATCAGAATTAGAACTGATCTACTGGCCTTCCTGATTACTCTCCACTCATAGATATGAAAGAAGCTTCTCAAGAACATATTTACTAAGCATTCCTTACAAGTGAGTAAAAATTTGCTGCTGATGCTCAGAACAAACAACCAAAAGTTGGCTGAATTTCAAGACGTTCATGTTTTCCACTGCACAGTGCTACCTGAAGCTCACTCTGTACTACACAGCACTAGGCACATTGTCCTAACAGTTCACAAAGCTGAGGTCTTTAGCAAAGGATGCTGTCCAAACATCTCAAAGCATGAAAAACACCACAAAGTGAGAAGAAGGGCAGAAAAATCCTATAATTAGACAACCAGCCGCTTGTCTATTCACAGGTGAAAATTACAGTGCACAGAAAGCCACTAGCTGAAAAGAAAACAGTCAAGTTCTGACAAAGAGCAGAGGAGAACTCCAGTCTCTTCCCACAGGACTGTACTTTTCAGTTTAGGAAAGGAAGGTGAGAGCCAGAAGTGAACTTGTTTGCAAGCTAGGACCTATTTAACAGCGGGTGTTATCACACTAGGAGGCTAAAGGTGCTCTATTCACGACTGGTTTGAGAATTACAGCAAAGTCATCTGAAGAAAGTGAAGAAAATACTCCTTTCTCCCAAGACAGCGACCTTAGCATTCAAAACCCTTGTTACTTGTCAAAGGCTGCACCAACTGCTTGACCACGCCACCAGGTGCTAACCTGGTGTCCAGCCCAAAAGTTGAGCAATGGCCCTAAAATTAGACACTGCTATGGAGTGGAAGCACGAACACCGGAATTCAAACTCAGAAACAGCTGAATTATCATCCTGCCATGAGTCCTTACCCACATACAGAGCCAACATGCATCATCAGTGACTGCCTACAACCCAGAAGCCCTTCCTCTGACTAACTTTGGCCACCACCTGGACAAGTAAATCCTTCTGGGTTGACACCACCTACATTTCCTGGGATATTTGTGGAGCTATCAGAAATTAAGAAGCAAGGACAAAGACAAAACTATCCCCAGCCAAGCCCACAGATGCCCATCATACAGATCTCCATGCCAGGACAGGCGATACCACAGTGGTCTTTGGTGGCACTGAAATGCTAAACAAGAATCGAGGTGTTTTTCTTAAGACTGAGTTTTGAACACATCTGCAGTCACCATTAATGCAGCCAGTAATATTTCAGTGTACTGTGGCTCACAATAAAACGGGAAAATGTATTATCCTAATAATCATCTCAGTAAACTACAGGGTACACTGACGCATCTTGTCAATTCACATCATTTTCACTGACATTTCTGGTTAGCAAAAAGAAGTCTTCAGGCAAAAAAAGCACACTCACAGAAACATCAGTTATAACAAGCGTGTGGCCTTTTTCCCCAAAGACTCAGCGCTATCTAGCCATTATATTTGTTCAAGGCATCTTTTCCCTGAATTTGCTTCAAGAAAAAAAGCTTGATCTTCATAGTGACTTCTCCGATCAACTTGCATCTAGATCACTTTCACATGGTGTGCAACCATTAATTTTACTGGATTATTCAATATCCATTTTCAGCAAATTTCTCTATATACAAGAGAAGTGCACTTAACTGAGACGTCTCCAACACCATTTTGATTGTCCATTGCAAAGCTTAGAAGCAATAAGATTTAGCAGTAGCAGAATAACAACACTTCAGCTGTAAAGCTCAAAGCAAACACAACTGAGACATCAAGATAAGACTAAGCTCACCTCAAGCATGCAGGTTCTTTCAGTTCCCATAAAAATATTGATATTTTGAAGCCCAACTGAAAAGAAGCACTTAAGCCTGCAAGTCTAGAACAAATCTCAAGTCTCGATGAGATCTCAAGTCTAGATCTTCTCTGCACCCAAGTCACAGAAGAGTAGCAGCTGTTCTGCACAACCTCGGCCTGTGAAGCGTTACTCACATAGAGCATTTCATGTGGAAATGCTGCACTTGGAAGTCAGTGGGACTTGCACATACCCTTAAGGCTTCATAGAAGTGAAGTCTACAGAGAATATAAAGCATATTTCCCAAAAACATATCTGCCAAAGCACAGGGATCCACCATCAGACTTGTTCATTCAGGCTTCCTCTTCTTTGCTATAAAAACCTCATCTTCAGGGTTTGGTTCTCCTAGAAAGTACGACATGTACTCTTTTCCCAGAACAATTTGTGACTGAAACATTTTAATTGCTGTTCCACTGAAGTGAGCTAAGGCATCACCGTACACCAAAACCACACTGCACTCCAGTGACTTGTCTTTGCCAAGTTGCCTTTGCTGATTTTTGCTCCTTAGCAAATCAAGTTTGAGAAGCTTTTCCCCATTTCATAAGAGTGAAGGAATTACTCTTGTTTTGTAACTCCATTTTACATCTAGCACGTAAGCCATTAACACTTACTTTGCACCACAGCGTTACATAATTAAGTCAGATTAAATTGTGTAGCTGTGATACTAGCAAAGCTACATAATATTCATTGCAGCATTTGGACTAATCCTTTCTCCTATTCCCTTGCCTATCTTGGATATCAATAAAACACATCTGAGTTATAACAATTCTTGAGTTGCAACTTAGCTGAAGCTTTGCCAATACTTCTGATCTCTCCCATTAATTACCTAAAAAAATGGATGATATCTCGAAGCGTAAAATCTTCTATGCCATTTGGATTCCTTATCCGACACAAGCTATACATACTGATATCAGCTAGTCCAAGGGCTAGAAGTGCTCCCAGTCTAAGCAGGACAGACTGTCCTCTGAAAAATGTATTTGGATAGAGGGAGAAGACAGAAGCATGGAGCCTGCCATCAACAGAGCTTCCCTTTGCAGATCACACACCAGTTTCAGAATGGCAGCTCCGTTCAGTCTCTTTTCACATCTAAATGCCCTTATCTTGGAAAACAAAGTGCAATATAGAGAGATGAAGGCTTCCTTGATAAACAAGCTGAATGCAGCCCCTGCAGGCACCAGGAAAAATCACTGGGAAGCTGAGCCTTACAAACACATGGTGCAAGACAAAGGCACCCTGTTCAACCTCTTACCAACAGCATATTTTTATTTTTCTTCCATAAAATCCATCAATATTTTCCTAGGTGAACTTAGTTACCTTTCACCCAACACTCAACATTTCTTTGCTTAACCAAAAGCCTCTGGTACAGTGGAAAAATCGTGCTTGAGGCCACTACGGTACACTGGGTTTGTTTGTTCAGTCTCTGTGCAACTGCTGAAACATATCAAACTGGGGAACATTTTACCACTTGGAGAGAGCAGATTGAAGAAGTAAATTACAGAAATAGTGTCCACACACCTGTAAACTCTGCAGATGTCCAGCAATAGCCTGGCACATTGTATTCCCATCCAACCTGGTGCCCACTGGTTCTCTTGTTTAAAGGCACCATGGGATGTGTCATGGAAAATACCAGGCATGCAACACCAAGCAGGTTCAAGTTCCAATCTTTTCCCAGTAGTCATTAATTTTGCCAGCATCATTTTCCAGGTCACATTTGGCACTGCAGTGTCCACAGAAGCAATGAATGGGGACAAGATGAAATACCTGTGTTTGCAGTGGTAAAGGCCACTGAGTTTGGCTGGGCCACTTGAATGAGCTTCCAGTGCCATGTACCAGTGATGGGAGCAGTGGTCCAGAGGGTTTATGTCAGCAGCATGTTGGGGAACACACAGCACCAGTGCTGGGCTCCATCAGCTGAACACTGCACAGAGGTGACCACCAGCACTGATGAGATTTAAAGTTCACCTTTCTCTAAGTTGCTTACTAAGCATGACTTGGTTAAACCATTTCCACAGCGGGGCCACCTCACAGGTGAAACCTTGCTGTGAGTACACCTGCTTAGTGGAAAGCCAACATTATTAACAAAAACACTGAACAGTGATGCTCAAAACCTGTTCACAAAAATAAATATCTCAACTACTTCAAAATTCGTATTTTGTAATAATCACAATCTGGCAGAATGGGATCCTTTAATATATTTGTGTTTTAGTCTTTTCTATCCTTAACACAGTTCAGGAACACTTAAAAAAATTGTACATTACCCATTTTGATGCAGATTCAAATATGATTAAACAGACTTAGTCTAGGTATGTTAACAAATAATGCTTCTGCGCAATTTATTAAGTGAAGTTACAGGCAAAAAAAAATTAAAAAAATTTGAAAAGGCAGAAATTAACTACCCTGGATTGGAACAGAAGAAAATGCATTTTCATCAGCCTCACTAAAAGAAGGTATAAACTTCCCATGCAGGAACAACAAAGGAAGATTTCATGTGTGCCAACACTGCACAGGATCAACAGTAATTTGCAGGACCAGCTTCACAGGGTCCTTTCCACAGGGAGAGAGAAGGGGCATGGGAATATAAATGTGACTCACTATACATTTACAGACATTAAATATTATACATTATATTTACTGCTCTTATATTAATACATTCATCTGTATCCATACTTTTTTAAAAATGACTATTATTTTCAAGTCACTACACCTTTTTCATATACAAGTAGCTCTTGGAGACAGGTGGCATTTACTAAATAGATACATAATGGAAGTCACACATCACACATGACAATAAATTTACTAACCTTAACTCATGGATAACGGTTTATACTGCATCATAGCTGATGCCTCTTTGATACTTACTGGCCTGCAGTATTTCTTTTATAATATTGTGGCTTATCTTTATATTCAGAATGTACAAACATGAAGGGTGGGAAAAAATTAATCTAAGAGCTTCAGACATTTTTATTATTAATGATATTGTATATTGGGTTGGGTGCTACTAAATTACTTGATTACTTGAGACACTGATAACGGCTATCTTTTCGCAGGACGAAGAAGTATCCTGGTGCTCTTCCATTGCTTCTGATTGGGGTAGACCCAGAAATCCTCTATCACCTCTAACAAGCTTTTTGAAGCAGTCAGAAATTCTGGGTCCGGTACATCGCACATTATCACCAACTGTGTCAAACTGACTGCAGTGGTCTGTGGTATTAAGCTGTCACTTAGGAAGCTCCAAAGGAAAAACCCCAAAAGAAACCCACGTGATTTCACTGTCAGGAAAGAAGAAGGAATGATGGCAAGATGTTGCAAGAAATTTGACTGAACGTTTGTCCCCCTCCATACTCTCCTTATCCCCTCAAAAAACCCCAAGAAAACCAACGAGGGTCTTTTTCTTTGTTCCTACCCTCTATTCCCAGCCTGAGGTGTGCAGTTGATCGGAACAATAAACTGATCAACTTGAGCAGAAAAAAGTGATCTTTCTGCCAGATCATTTCCTTCCTGATAAGCCAAACAACACACGAACAGTGATAACAGCATAAGGAAGGCAGGAGTGAGGGACCACAGAGTGGAAGAAGAGTAAGGGCAGAACTGCCTTTTTCAACAGTAGCCATATCTCATTAAAATGGTGGTGGGACCCCAACCTGAGCACATCTGAAGGCAGAACAAGGCTCCAGGTTCTGCACCTGGGATAGCTGCAAGGAAGAAATGCACAGTCACACGGAGCTCCAGGAGACAACTCTGCTCTGTGGGGATGTGCCAATCTCAGCTATGGACTTTTCCCCCTCACCGAGCCTTCAGGTTTAACAGTGGCAATCACTGAGTGTATCTCACAGTCCCGCCTCCAGAAGCTGAATGTCATTCACAAAACCTAGAGGCAAAGCATAATATTCCCTTGGCAGATGTCAAACAGTACCTCCCACAATATCCCACATACATCAGCTCTTCTACACTCTAAAGCCTATTACCAAGTAGGCTTCAACAGGCAGAACACCCTAAAACTGCTTAATCATGGACCGTGTAACTTTATTTTCTGACCTTCTCCACAGCCAAAATATTAGGCAAAGATCAAGGTAACTCTTCCCTTGACAGTATTGTATCATTCAAGTATTCTTTACCAATTAAGATGTCCTAAGTGCTTGTAGGACACACTCTGCTCTCCCAAATACATATTCATTATAACACAGTTTCCTTAAAGCTACTGGACTGGGCCAGATAAAAGGAATATATGACCTCATGAGCCGTCAGAATCATCATGGGGAAGGTGAAGGTGGATTACCTGGTGCTAAGGAACACAAAAATATTCCAATGTGACAACCTACCTTCATATTATTAAAATTTTTTACTTTTTCCCCCTTTCATCAGTAAATTTTAACAAATTCTCACCCAAGTTTAAAGATGAAAACTCTATTTTATTTGCACAAGCACTTATCAGAGCACAGATCCACAAAGTTTCTTAAGCCCTGAGTCATCTTCAAAGAGGAAAAACATTTACCAGCACCTGAAAAGCATTCTTTTCAACTCAGTCACTGCAGAAGAGAAAGTACTTACATTACAAGCAGAGGCTCAAAACCCCCCAGATAAAAGGAACTAGAAAAAGGCAAACAGAAGGCATAAAACACGTGATGTGCATTTCTGAAAACAACTCTGATGTAGAACACTGGGCATCTGGGAAATAAACCTTGATAAAGAAGGGGAGCAAGAGGAAAGACAAATACTGCAAAGAAGGAAAAAGAAGCGCTAAGGGATTTGCATCTAGAAAGGACTACAAGAGAGAAGCCTGAGGCTATTGCAAAACAGAGAGAAAGAAGGGTGGGGCTTGCCTAAACCACAGTGAAGAAGAGAATTCAATTTAAGCACAAAGGAAAAAAAAATCCACCATGCCGTCCAAAGCAGACCTGGATTTCATAGGACACAGACAGGAGAGAACCATAAGCACACGATATGGGAGGATTTTCCAAAACTGAAGATAAATTGGGGTCAAAGGGAGACAGGCAAGGCAAGTGGTCAGTATTGAAGCATGAGACAAGAAACAGGCACCCAGGTAATACTTCCTCCTTTAGGGATATAATCTTCTCTTACTGAACATGCCACATCTCTCAAGATTCCACATATTAATCTCCCCATATATATCCTGCTGTGTCCTCCATTACGAAGCTATCTATTATATTGCCCCTTCAGTCATATTTAATTGACTTTGCCAAATTAATCATGAAAAGCATAATCTTCTTACATATTTTACATTCTGTTATACAGTCTTAAAGTATCAATCATTGTTATACATATATAAATAAAAGTTACAAATTCCAAAATGAGAACTTGAATCTTTTCCTTTGAGTAGGAGAGATCTGCTTTATCCTGCCTGTTACACTAAATAATTTCTATGCATTTTGGTTTATTTTTTGTTTACTTCAAGAGCAAAAGTTTTCTTGTGAAAAGGACATGGCTGCATCCCAGTGGTTCTGGGTATGCAAATGTTGTGTGTGGTGGGTTTTTTTAGATGTTCCACTCATTCCTGTAAGTTTCCTATCACCAGACATTCTCTGGTTTTCTGATTAGCACATTCAGCAGAGAAGAATTTCCACTGAACCGGAATATTTCATCACTCTTCCACAGATTTCATCTGTGGCTCTTCTATCTGTAGCAGGTAGATTTAGTAAGTGCAACTATCTGAAGCTGCCTAAAATTAACTAAGATTTACTTGTTATACATATATAAGACTTCCTTCTAGATTTGGAAGCCACAGTGTGATCCAAAAGGTGTCTTTTGGGTGTTGTCTGGAAAGAGAAAAGTTTCCTGAAGGTAGCCAAGGGCAGTTTTTCATGTTTGGCAATCAGTCGCCCCCAGTCTCCAGAGGTAGACGCTTCGCTCCCTATTCACATGAAGCTTTCCCTACAGCATTACTCACAAAAACTCCCGAGGAGGTGTTTGGTGAACTGGCTGCAATGTAGCTTCCCTGCTTTCTGAAGATTTCTTGAGGAAGACCAAGGAACAATATTGCTAATTACCTAACTGTTTGACTGGTCATGGCAAGCTGATGTTGCAACATGCCCAAATTGCCAGACCATCTTCCTGCCCGCCAGTTTGCTTGTCTGCCCGATTTTTGGCGTTCAGTGTCACTGTCTGACAAGGCTTCCCAGCAGTGCCTGTGAGTCACAGTCCTTCTGCAGGGACAGCTCAGGCCACGTGAAGACAAGCGCTCGCCCACCTCAGCATTCGGGGGCACGAGCAGCGGCTCCCAGCATCAGCTTTTTTCTCCTCCTATCTGGCAGAATCTCTCTCCTTGATTTTCAGGCCCAGACAACATTTTCAGCTCAGAGGTGTCCCCGTCCTACTGCTGTGCCAGGACTGTTAGCACTGCTCCGAGCCACTGCCTCAGCAGAAGGAAGCCATCACATTTTTAACTGGCCTGGTTTTGCTTGCAATTTTGCTTTCTTTTCTTGCCCACTGCTGAGGAAGACTTTGTAGCCCAGCACAGTCACAGATGCCCTACCACATCTTTGGCATTCAATTTCCTGTTTGCTTGTGTGTCACTGACTTGTCATTGCATCTGATGCTAATCTGAGCTTGACAAGTAATTTAATTTTGCTGTTTTGAACTACTTTCATGTCACATATATGCTATCTCATCCTCGTGAGTCACCACTGCCTGCCTCCTGAAAATAATGCACTTCTCAGTGTAATGATTTCTTCTGCTACAATTACTCTACTCTGCTGCTCTGAGAGCTATCTTCAATTATGCTGCTTTTCTCTGCTGGACCCAAGTTCCAACTTTCATGCATTATTTGTCTGTACTTGTACTTTTACAAAGAAAGTAAGTCCTGCAGCCACATTTTCATCCTCATCCCACAGCATCTTGTGAAATTCCTGTCTGCCACATTTACTTTGTGCTTGATGTCCCCCATTGTCTTTGGGTACAGCTTAAGCACATTGCTTTCATCTGGAGCTTCTCAGGACCTTTAGCATGATTTTTGTTTGCTTTCTCAGCCACGTTCGTGAATTTTTCATTCTTGTTACAACTTTCCGTGAATTAGCTTAACTTTGATGAAGACATAATTGCCTAAAGCAGCCACTCTACCCAGAGTAGGGAGCACAGTGCTCTATTTCTCATTTGTGGATTACAACAGTTCAAGAAGTGCCTCTCGTACACATTTACATAGAAGTGCATATTTTGTCCCAATTTTTCTACTACGAGGATATTTGAACACAATATCTTTCTAATATTAAGATATTTAGAGAAAGCTTCCTGAATTTTGTAAAGCTTTTCCCAGCTTACTGCCTGTGAATCGCACACTGACTTTAATCCCTCTCAACCAGCAAACTATCCTTATTCCTTCTGCTTCTCCCAATCCACCAGCAGTCCATAGCTCTCATGGTTTATATTTCTCGCTTAGCTGTCTGACCTACAACATGCTGCCTGTATCAATTTCATTGATAAGTTTTGCCAAATTATCCTTTTTTAATTTCACAAGCCTCTTTTGGGAGCCAAATCACAGCTAAAAAGAGCCCTTGCTGGGCTGTAGCAGAAGGTTTGTTATGAGAAAAGTTCTTAGCAATATTTCAAAGAATGTTTTGCCTTTCTTCTGCTGTTTGTTATAAAATCCCCCAAAGTGGCACCGATTGCAAGAGTATTGGTACACAAGGAGAAAGTCAGATGTTTTCAGACTGCAGCCAAAACAACGTCACCGTAAGTTTGAGCAGTTGTACCCCTAATCCACAAGATTATGTTCCTAAGCAAACAATTCCCATTGCTGAACTAATTATTTGTAAAGGTTTAAAGATGGTAAACTGCAGTTTCAGGAGGTTTGTCCATGTGAGAGCTCTCCCTGCTGTGGGTAGGTGCCCTGTGAGCGATGTGGCACCACGTGAGTGTGCCCTGCTTGGAGCAGCCACCGGCAGCCCCGGGGACAGCGCGGAGGATCCAGCAGGATCCCTCACCACCCACGCCAGGCAAGCTTTTGATTCACACTCACCATCCCTGGAGTACAACTCAGGCACTCGTGGAGACAAACAGAAATGTATTCTTAGCTCCGTGCACGAGTTCCGTACAAACCGTCCCAACCTTACAGAGATTTCGGGGGTTAGGAATTTCCACCTCACCTCTGCATCCCTCAGAGTTCCTGAGGATGCTGAAAATGTGAATGAAAACAGAACCACATCAAGCAGGGAGGAGTATTAATCTAAAATGCACATAAGTCTTCAGGGAATAAGCATTTGATAATTAAGACTATGGCACTGAACCAGCACAAAACTTCAGCTATAATACTTCGTATCTATGTTTGTGTTGCCTTTTCAACCCCCCCCTCCCCAAATTACATTAGCTTGTGACTCAGATACAAGGAGGTAACAGACACATTTTAACACAAAAGGAGATGGCCTAAACCTCATGTAGCAGTACTTGAGAAAATCCCGTACCATTTACCCTCTACAGACTAAGGGAGACATGAATCGGGACCCATTTTAAAGAAGCCAGTGTGCCACACTGATAAGCCCATTCACTGACTATAATCCTTATCACCCAAATACATATGGTATGAGCTGAGACAAGACCACTCTCCTGCACTTGTGTATAATTTCGTGTTGAAAAAACTAAAATCACATCACACGGTAGCCATGGTTACCCACAGAAGATAAGAGCAGCGTTTTTCATCCAACAATGTCAGAAATGTGCATAAATTCAGGAGCTGCACTTGATGTTTTTTCAGGCCTCCCCATCTGCACATTCATTTTCTGCTGCCTGTGTATATCCTTTGACATACTAGGATCCTGGGTATTTCAAGGAACACTTCCTTTTTGCTCTCCTTAATCTAAAACGCAGTTTTCAGTTATCCCTAAAGCACAAATTAATTCAAATCTATTCTGAAAATCAGAATCTAAGGCTTACAGAAAACCTTTTAAAACAATTGCCATGCTGATAGTAAGTGTCAAGTGTTAAATGGAGTCAGCTATTTACTGAACAAAACTCTACTGTCACCTTACCAACTGGTATAACACTGCTTTCTGTTGTCGTCACATTATTTTAAAAAAATCCCCAAAACAACAAAACAAACAAAAAACCAAACAAAAAAGCCACATCTAAAAAAACCCCAACCCCACAAACAATGCTAAAAGAAGAAATTAACTTATTTCTTCTACCAAAATCATGTTGTTCTGTTTCATGCTATTTAGTAAAGCTCTATGTTGTTTCACGGCCTAGCTCTTCATAAAAGTAAAACACTCAAAAAAAAAAAAAAAAAAAGAGAGATTAAAACCAGATTAGCCTACTGCAAATTTTACAAAAACAAAAAGTGTGATTATCTAGTCCAAGCAGTGCTGCCTTAAATTTTGGGTGACATTTGCAAACCTCGGACACGGGTCATATTCTTCCCATGCAATTGTTCTGTAGGGCTCTTCCCTTTAAAACAAAATAATCTAATTCACCAAAAGCAAAAACATCCTGCAGAAATGGACAAGCTGCAATTACCATGCTAAGGACACACAGGTTAGAGAGTTTGTACCAAAGAAATGTTAAATAAGACTTTTAGAAAGATTAAAAACCTCACCTGCCAGGGATATCCACTACCAGCTCACCCCAACCAGCTCTCCAATCAAATTACTGAGATCATCACCTTCAAATCAAGCTCCCAGTGTTTCTAAGATCTCTCACGAAAACAGGATTCTCAGGATTTAAAACAAAACAAAACAATAAAACCAGGCAGCCCAGTACTCAATGGCCATGTGAAAGGCACTGGCAATCCTATCTCAGTGGGCACTGATGTGCCAGGGACACACACGCAGCTGCCCAAGGGATACAAAACACAGAATAAACTACCCTGCCTCAGAGTTTTACCTCCAGGAAAGGAGTGATGGCTGTAGCACAATGCTGCTCTCATAAATATTTTCACAAAATATTAATTTCTACATCCTTTTTGTGTGGACCTGTGTTTGTAAAAGATCCTGAATTCTTCCTACATTAACATTCGAGCAGATATTGTTTTATTAGGCCTAGTAAAGAAAAATATGATTTTTTAAGAAGTCACAATAAAGAATGTTACAAAAAAAAAAAAGTCCATATTTTAGACCTGCTGCAAAAAAAGCATGTGTTTTAAGGATACCTACTTTAGTTCTAAACTGGAGTCATAACTGCTGGAAGAGAAATCCATGGGACCTATAACAATTCCTGCACAACATTCATTCTCCATCTCACAGCCGTGAAAGTGAGGCTCACTCAGCCTATGGCATTTGTTTTAATTGAGCAGATTTTGGCAAGAGACAAAGCTTTATAATATAAAAAAAAAAAATCAAGATATTCATCATCTAAGCCTAAACTCAGACACAGTGGCGTTAATATCTGTCAATAAAAAGATGCAGATAAAGATGGGAGGGATAAATATGAGTGTTAACATACCTATTTCAAATGGCTATTCATACCTTTTCTGCACAGAAGAAATCAGGACAGGACACAATTTATGCAGTAATTGCTACATAAAATAGCTTGATGTTAAAGATGATGTCAGAATGTGGAACAAAGTGCTCACAATAATTTCTCACAAACACTACCAATTGCCTTAGTCTCTCTCTAACTGTAATGGAGAACATACTCCATTTTTAAAAATATCAACTTAAATGCCTGCAAAGATCTCCTGTCTACTTGAAGATGTGAGATATCTTCAATTTACATTGTGACATTTTTTTTCCCCTCCAGTGATAAGACTTTTAAAATATTGTCTGTATATATCAACACTTTGGGTATTTAGGAAAATTATTATTTGTATTGTGCTGATCCATACAGTGCTATGACAGGTCTGTACTGGAAATCATTTGGAGACAGAAAAGCAGCAGCTTATTGAAGTGGTGGCAGACCAGGGCTCTTTAAGGTTAAGCACCCCTCTGTAAGATGCCAGAGGGATGAAAAACCAAAACCATTTGTACTTCTTGAAAGCTGACTACCGGTATTTATTATTGTAACAATAGTGTTAGGCTACTGAAATCTAACAAAGGGTATCTAAAGTGAGACAACGGTAGAACAAATGGGTTTTTTTCTTTCAGGTATAGTTCTCCAAGGGATGAGTCAAATAATTAGCTGGTCTGTTTTTTGAGAGAACAAAAGGCTCTTTAGTGACTCCCGCTAGAAGCTGCTGCCCAAGTCTCAGTGGTGTGTGCACACAAGGAGGGCTGCAACAGCTGCCAGGGGCTTTGACACGACACACTGCAGAGTAAAACCTCTAAAGCTAGAACAATGCCTTAACATGATCCTCCCCAAAAGTACATTGTGTGAGCTGAACAAGCAACTTCTGTAAGGCAGCAGTGTACAGCAACTGGAGAGCAGCAAAAACACCAGCAGAACTGTCTGCTCCACAACCAGATCCCGACTGGAGGAGGAGAGAAAGAGGACTTCTGAAATCCCACTATAATAAGCATATTTCCTTTCGTTTTGTCCTGTAGAAAGTCTTAGTAAAATAGCTCCATAACTGGAGTAGTTTGAAGCTTCTGTCCCTGCTACAAAGCACATCAGCCAACATCACAGCCCTAAAAATGTATCTTCAGGAGCCTTTAGCAAAACACATTCAATAATAATGACAGTGTAACACTGGCCTCCAAAAATACAAATCACAGAAATTTCTTTACATCAACTTCTCCAAGACTGCAGTTTTCAGATGTGTATTGAAAGCATCAGGTGCTTCAACTGTGACTCACTGCTCTACATCAGGGTTTACCGCTTGTCAAACTTTATTTGTCAGAATCTGCAAATACAATAGCCACAGTACAATCAAAATGTCAAGCAGGAATGAGTCACGATAATGTCAGAGAGTGACCTCAGATTTTTTTCTCTTCAACGGGTCATACATATGGTGAGTCTGGTTTTTATAATGAAAATTTATTTCTGGATTATTTGTTTATTCAGAAATAACATCCTCATCCAGAATGACTGAATTAGGAATGGAGTGGCTGAAGATTCAAGACAAAGAGCAGTACTTGAAAGCCAAAAATAATTGGTCAAATATGCTTAACAGCATAGTAGTGTGTGCTGGGATCCTGTTCCCCCAGCAGGGTTGTGCTGGGTTGGCTCTTGGGTGTGGCCTGGAGGAACACCTGGGCACTCAGGAAAATAGAGCAAGTCAGTGCTGAAGCAATTCCTCAGAGCAATGTCAGCATAACCATCCTGCTGCAGCTGTAAATTAAACACAAGACAAGGTCCTGACCACCTGTGAGATTACAAATCCCACAGCATCTGAATGCCAGTTTCAGTAATCAAGACAAATTCCAGCTTAGGAAAATCCAACTTATTTTTTATGCATACTCAGTGAAGTTTCATTAAAGTATAATAATCTTCTTCCCTCCTTGCTCGAGGTTAACACGTTCAGTGCCACACGGAGTGAGAGCACTTGTTACATTCTTGTGGTGAGTGAGGTCACTGCTATACATAGCTCCCAATCAGGATGCACAGCACCCAGCCCAAGGATAACACAAGTATAAGGTGTTCCAAGAATTCCATTTCCAAAGGAGTACCACAGAAAACCAGCACGACAATGATTTAGCAATTTTCTTCTTGACTCTATTCGTCACAGAAGAATCGTGCTATAATTACATTATTCAGTTTTACAGATCTCTGCTGACATTTTTCTAGAACTTTTTCTTTTTAAATTAGATACCTACAAAAAAAATGTTAGAAACCACCCTCTCTCTCAACACCATGCACAAGTAATCAACTATAGGACAGTCTGCAGAGAATTAAGGAGTTAGAAATACAGCACAGCAATTACATACAGAACTCGCCACAATAAACTTACAGGGAGCAACTAGAAACAGAGAAATTCACTTTTTTTTTTTTCCTTCTAAGAACCACAGTATTTTTCTACTGCATCAGAAGGTCCTAAATACCTCAGGGCTCAGAAATATACAGGGCTACAAGACAAAAGAGAAAGCTGAAAGGTTGCCAAAGGTTTTATAGATCAAGAGCAAGAACACCTGGAAGCCACTCAGACCGAGCCTCGCTGGCAAAGAACCGCAGTCACCCAGTTCCAGTTGGCACAAAGACATCAGAGTTCAGCATTTATAAATTGCCAGAGTGGATTGAGAGTAGTGGGAAACGTACAATGAAAGCAAAAACTCTAAACCAGATCACAGCAAAACACAAATCAAATACACATACAGAAACATCTGCTTTCATGTAAAACTACAAATAAAGCACAGATCTCTATTACAATGCCCTGACTTATACGAAGAATATGATTCATCCCATCTCACAACTCCAGGACACTGTGGGGAGAAGGACAGGTTTTCAATGTACAGCCTAAAATGTTTGCACCTAATTGCCGACATTAAAGTTATATCCTAACAATTTGTACTTTCAAAGGGAGGTAATCAGTGAAATGCTGTTTCACTGCCTCGATTAAATAACCCAGGCAGGCCACATTCACCTGCTCTAACAAACATTGCTGTGTTGATTCTTTTTCAGTTTATTTGTCTGCAATAATTAAGGTGCTTTTTCTAAGCTACTCAGGGCAGGAATTACCCGGAGTTATGTTCTATAGGCTAAATAAAGGACATTGCCCCTGATCTGCTGGCAAATTTTAAGAGTGGATCATCCCGACCCAATTAACTCGTCCTGTTAGACTGATTGTTTCTGCTGAGAGATGCAGACAAGAATAGCTTAGAGCCAGGCTGCACAAAGCAACATGTGCTGGCATCCTTAGCAGTAAGGATTAAGAAGAAATGCAGAAAGCTTTGTGTATTTTATATGTCCCTTAAGGTCACGAAGGGAATGTCCCACTCGGCCACCTAAATGGTAGAAATTACAACAGGCAAAGCCCAGGCTGTATTTAGTTTCGCAGTTCCACAGCAAATGAGCTTGTCCATCTTCCTTCTGCCAATAACAAGCGGGTGAGTCACACACAGCAGATTTGTGTTACAGTGATAGATGTGACAAAGGGAGGCGGCTACACAGCGCATTGTGTGCAGCACAACACCCTGAAGTTACAGCTGAAATATATATGTACAGCTGTATACAGGAATACATCCTAATATACTGGAGATATTTGAAATATATATGCATGGAACTCAGTAGTGACTGGCATGAAAGCAACCCTGGGATCTTCTTACCCCGTGTGTGCATACGCAAGAGGGATCTGATGTGTATTGCCAAAGTTTGGTTGACAAGGAGAGTTTCCTCCTGCAGATACCTCTCAGTCCAAACTGTGAGAGTGTGAGCAAGAGAAGAGTCATGACAAGTGCAGCTGAATGGGCTTAAAACGTAACTTCCTGCAATACCAAAGGGAAGAACAAAATCCTAGGACAGCTTCTCAACTGCTATAAAGTTACCTTCGATCCACTGCCTGCACCAGGCTTGCACCGATTTTAAACTCGGACATCTCCTGGACCTCCTGCTGTTGCTCTCAGGCAAAGTGCAGGGATAACTCCCGTGGGAGACGCTGCCGAGGGAGCCACAGGAACCACAGCTCGGGGCACTGCTCCCTCAGGACAGCAGCACAGAGGCCAGGGATCGGTGATGCTCGGTTGCAGCCATCGGACCCGGAGCGAAGCCGCAGGGCAGCACCACGCTGCTGCTGCACCGCACAAAGCCGAGGGCAGGGCTCTCCTGCCTCCACCTCGCCCTGAGCCCGGCGGCAGCTGCTGCTGCAGGCCCGCTCCAGGGGCTGCCCTCGCCCACGCTGCGGCCAAGGAACCAGGATTTAATAAACCTGGCCGCAGGCAGCGCTGGGGGGGATCCTGCGCGACGAGAGCTCACTCCTTCTCCAGATGGACGGGGCAGCTGTGCCCAGGGCCGGCAGCGGAGTCTCTGCGAGGAGTGGAGAGGGCTGCCTCGGGTGGGGATGGGTATTCCAGGAGATTCCAGCAGGTTCTAGAGCATCTCAGCCCCTGAGCACACGGGAGGTGCCTCAGGGGAGCAGAGGCAGAGGAGAGAAAAGGCCAGCGGGAGCAAAGGCAGAGGAGCTGGGAACAAAGGAGGGGGGCCAAGGTGGGGAAAGGGGGGCATTGCCCACCCATCCCTGCCACTTCTGGTACTGTTGGGAGAGCCACTACAGATGGATGAGAATAATTTCTGCCTCTATCCATTCCGAATCCGTGCTTTTTCAAAGGCAAGCAGCATATGCCATTTGTATCTTAGATTTTTCAAATTATTTCTGAGCACAAATAGAGCACAATGGCATCTCTGAGGGAGGAAATTTGCTTCCTGAAACAGAAGACTGTTTTTAAGAGTGAGAAAAGCTCTTTGTGAATTCATACTCACGAAGGAGACCTGAAGCTCTAGAGAACTAAAATAGTAAAGCCAAATCCTGCCAATAAACATACCTTCTTCAGCATGATAAAACCAGCGAAGGAATTAGCTGATTATTTAAAGGAAAAGCAGATATTTGAGTAAGATAGTAACTCTGAGGCGGTAAACATTTAAATTTCCCTTGTTCTTTTTTCCCTGAAGAGAAACCTTTCCAACACACACACGACTTTTGTTTCCAGAGTAATAAAGCACTGAGGACAGTCAAAAGCCTTTGGGTGATTTCCATTAATGATACACCTTGTTAATGTCTCAATTCAGATCATACATACCTGGTAAAATTATAGCAGTAAGGGCATTTCTTTGACAAAATAGTTTACCAAACCATGTAGTGAACTCTGTCACTTGAAACTTCAAATAAAAGTTAAGACTTTATAACAATTGTGCTCCCATTTAACAGATTTTGTAATGATAATAGATGGTGCTTTTACTGTTGCCTTCCTTCTTGCTTTCTGCTGTGAACTGCTGCCCACTTGGTTTTTAACCTCAGACATCTTTCCACGTCAGGTTTAACAGCTCAGTGCCTTCCCTCTACCCCAGGAAAGCCGTGCAATTTATGATGAAAAGCACAAATCAACTTCTCAACACCCTGGAAAGCACAGCAGAATTCTTTTGGGAGGATTTAAGCCTCAGCATTCATAAACATTGATCCCTTCAGTAAAGATTCACATTGCACTGCACCTTCTTGGCAAAAGGGCTATTTTCACATTCGCTGCATTTGCACCTTTTTGAGAATGAACCTTTTAGAGTATTTATAACTCGTTCCCAAAGCTGAGGGAATTTCAGAAAACACAGTGTTCCTTCCAGCTTTGCACAGACCTTGTGTCCTGTATGAGAGCCCTCCAAACCTCACTGTACACCTTGTCCATTACAACTTCAGTAGCAGCAACAACACTGTCACATCAGTCTGAACACCCTATGGCTTCTTCCTCTGGAGTTTTCCCCCATGTCTGACCAGGAGATTAATTTTAGTAGCCCAAAAGCAGAGCCACCAACAAGCATGGTGCCAGCATCTTCTTGTAAAGACCTTCCTCTTGGTAAGAGGTCAGTAAAGGCAGTTATGCCTCTTCCATGGCTATTGATTCCCATGTTTTGCTGCTGTGACTTTCTAGCAAAAATTGAGGATTAGTGCTGTCATGTAAACCATGCATTAAAAGAACAACTCCTTGAACTTACATTTTTCTAGCTGAGCTAAAGCATGTTACTGGAATACCAATAACACATATAAACCACTGTAATACTAAAAATAAAACATCTGTAAGGATATGCCTCCTCCACCTAATTGCAAACAAAATTAGACAGTGTATAATCAATATAAAAGTGTGTTAGCCACAGAGGCTATTTTCTACCAGTATTACCTAAATGCAAATGCACATTTCATTTTAAAATCATTGTATTTTTATGTCACCACCATGGAAAATGCTATGCCATCATTATAAAATTAAATTCTTCTCACAGTCAGAAACGATGGAAGAAAAGACAAAACCAGTTGCAGCCCGTAGTCATGCTAATTAAAAACCAATCCACTGCCAGTGTCTTACACCAAATTAAATCACAAAGTTAAGATGGTGTGATACAGTAGCAAGACAAGAACTGCATTAATTAAAAAGTTAAAGGTGAGGCAAAATCCCACAAAAAGAGGGTGAGAGTCGTAACTGTCTCCAGTACTGGAGCTGAATGCTCCTCACACGTTCAACATGAATTGACAGGATTTTCTAAAGCTCTTCGAGGGAGCCCCTGCAGTGCCACAGGGGGGGTTTCTCCTCCTCTGTGGGGATCCAGCAGGATCCTGAGTGCACACCTTGGGACAGAGCTGAGCCCAGAACAGCGAGCATGACAGGGCACAAGCAGATATGGCACTGCCTTTCCTGCTAAAAGCAAAGATTGAGTGTTAATTCTCCTGCTCTGAAATGCATTTTCAGTCCCACTTGTCCTTACAGCAAGGAAGCCATTAACACTGTGCCTCGGGAACGAGGGCTAAAACTTAAATAAGACAGAGTCTCCGTGGCAAAGACCAGATTAATGTATCTTCCAAGCCTTGCCCTGAACTTCACCCCAATCCCCAACCTACACAATGCAGTGCTCACCTTATCTGCTCCCCAACCTCACAGGGCTAAAGGGTAAGGCTGGAAGGGTTTTACCACTTTAGTGGATAAAGGTAGTCCTATCTTTAAACAAAAAAAAAAAAGTACTTTTTTTTAGATCTAATTTTCTATTTTTGTAATTATCGCCCAAATAAGCAGAATACACACACACAAGTTGCTGAGAATATACAAGTCATGTAATCATTATGTTAAGTTTACAGCTGAGATTTTCCCACCTCAACAACTTCAGCAAACACCCACATGATTCCCAAACAAGGATCTGTCAGTATTTTTACTGAAGGCTAGAAGTTTACTGGAAAACATCCTGAATTGGCTACCTCCTGCTTCTACCCTACAGAAAACAAGAGAACAGAGTGCCCATTTTTAGTATGGGCATCCCTCTAATGCAACAGCAAGGATATAAACTGATAGCTAAGATGTGATCATAAATAATGGTGATTTTGTATATGGAAATACCATTAATACAGTGGAAAAGAATAATGAAGTAACTAACTGCAGAGGCACTTTCAAAAATAAGCTTAGAGTGAAATTCAGCTAAATGGAGCACTTGCAAATTATCTAACCAGCCATTTACACCTAGAGAGAGCTGGGTGTCATTTTTCTAGAATGAAATTTAACTACTGATTTATTCATTTATCCTTGAAAGATCAGCATCTGCGGGGTCTGGTTCTCAGTCTGCAAATTTTGTTCTGGAGCTCCAAATTGAAAATAGGAAAAGAGAAAAATAATGAGTCACACAAAATCTCAGCCTAGCCTTAAAGGACACGCATGACCACAGAGCCGAAATAATTCACAAGCTACGCCACCAAAGATCTCAGCCAGGAAACAGGTGACCTCAGTGAAGTTTCCACTCCCGAAGCAGTGCTGACATTCAGCAACTATCAAAAGATTCTTTCCATTTTCACTGGAAGTTACCTATAGAGTTGATAGGACACACAATATAAATGGCCAAATTTGTTTGTTGGTTTTGTGGTTGCTTTTTTTTGGGGGTGGGGGAACCAACCAACCAAAAATCCCAACCACAACTCAAGATAATGCAACCCCAGTTTTGACACCTTTATTGATGACAGCTTCTCAGGGGTTTATTCTACCAACAACTGCAGAGTCTGTGTGTTTGTGCACGTTATCAGATAAGCATTCTTAAAAAACAGACTTCTGAATAAATCTGTCAGTCAGTTCCGATGCACAGTTAATGGGTATCCAGTACACAGTTACCAGTCATTCACAAATAGAACTTTGCATACGTAAGAACAGAAAAATGGACAAAGAACAGGCAGAGCCTCAAAAATAAGTACTCACTTACAATTCTTAATGCAAATAGTAGCTTCCACTAAACTCACGTTACTTAGTAAAAATTAATGTTAATAAATTAATACTTTTTACAAGCACAAAACAAGACAAAGAGGATGAACACAGGCTAATTTCAAATCTAAACAGTCTGCTTGATTCCGTATTTAGTACTAAAGGGATGTGTTTCAATCACGTTTACATATATAATCATAAAGCCAAGCTGTATACCGAGTTACCATGACCAGAGCGGATCATCAGAAGACTTATTCCCAGAATTGTGAACACTGTTAGAGAGGTAACCAATGAATACATCCAGAAAATGACAATATATTTATCAATTTTGGTTCCAGGGATTTGCCACTTTGCCATGTCCTAGTGAGAAAAGCAGGGAGCAGTTCAGACTGGTGACAACCTGAATTTCTAATGTGACAGCTGGACAGGTGAGCCAGGGCTGCTCACCAGCGTTAGTTACTGAAATGCAAATACTGAGGTACAAATCCCTGCAAGCTGTGAACCAGCCCTATCAGCGTGGCCAAACACACCGATGGTGGTGCCCAAGAACAGAGGTGCCCCGTCAGACTGGACCCCACCACATCCTCCACCATCTCCTGACCTTGCTTCTCTCCCTTTCCTCAGTACTACCTCACTCATGTTCCCGTTGATCAAGCCAGCTAGTTTTCTTCCCACACACACCCTTAAATTGTTTTACTCCATCAAGTGTTTCCAGCTGGCTGTCACACTTGACAGCCTCACAGCCCATGTTTCATTATAAACCCTTCCCTTGGCATGATGTACACATCAAAGGACAACTACACAACTTCCTGACATATTACAGAAGAGGGCAGGACAGTAATTGCCCGGCTGGTTTTGGGACCTCTTGTTTCTTTCATTCACCCTCAAAATATTAAATAAGAGAGAATAATCCAAGCTCCAGGAAAAAAACAAACAAACAAGGTAGTTTCACAAAAGTGAAAAATTTAACTTTTACAATCAATCTCTAAATTTTAACTGTTCTCATAATCCTGTCCCAGACATGACTTGTGCATGTACTAAAAACAGCCCTAAACATTTTATAGCATTTTGTGAATCATACAAGTTTTAAACAAGGAGAGATTATAACAGCAAATACCAAAGGCTTCCACATAATGTAAACCACCTATTCAACAGATGCAGATGATATGACTAAATATTCCAAAACTATAAATATTATTTCACTTATATCCCAGGGGATGGGTTTAAACCCACATTTGTACAGAAAAGACTATGTTATGCAAATATATTCACACATATATGCATATGTGGACTGACAAGAGAAAAAACATTCTGTAAAACAAAAGGCTTATGAACAAATAACTACCCCATAAGAACTGCAGTAAGGCATTCAGGGACAATGAACCCAGGTATTTAGTTCCTCTACTCATTTCCTTACAAATCTATTTTATATTGTATTTGATACTCTGGTATTTTATCTCCCCTAATGACTCTGGAAAATGGTTATATAAGTAGTTTTAACTAATGTTGTAAACAGGTTTTCAACTATTTTACCAAATGTTAAAGATGACAGAAGATGTTACAACAAGTGATGAAATTCATTCACAAAGAATTCGTAGGGTTTTATGCTCTAAGGGTAGGAAATCATTTTGGCTGTCTCCCAGAATGAACTGTTTAATCAGAAAACAGTTGCACTGAATTAACTAGCAGTTCCATGCAGCACATCTCACTGACTCTTCCCATCATCAAAATCTCATTCAAGAGATAAACTTCCTCTCAGTTAATTGGCAGAAATAAGGGTTTGTGCAGTTGCGACTGCTGAGGCTACACAATATTGTGACAGACACTGATGTATCAACATTGCAGGAGTTCCTTTTAACCTTCTGAACATCCCAGGAAAACTCCCCATTTGCCACTGCCACTAGACTGCGGAGGAAGCATCCCAGCGGTGGGCAGACTGGCCTCTGCAAGTGTGAAAGGCAAAGAGGAACCACGAATTTTTATCCCTACAGGAGGAAGGGGACTAATTTGTCCCTTTGAAAGCATAAACTCCTTAGAATCCCTCTGAGCAAAACAGGGACCTATAAAAGGGACATTGGCTTTTAAAGGCAGTCAGTCAATATTACCGCTTCCAGAGATACTTAATAGAAAACACGGCATTTAAAAAACCATCCTGGTAACAGCCCTCGTTCGTAAGGATTTAAGCAGACCTGCCCAAAGGCATTCATGTGTCAGGCGATGAATAGGTGCTGCTGTAGACAGCAAAACACATGATTGCCTTCTCTGGAAATGCAGCAAAATACTGAGCTCGCTTGGAACTCCATCTGCCTTAACACTGAGATGAACAGCTCATTCTTTTACTTTTCCTTTGATTACCAGTTCACATCGGTACATTTACACTCCACCAAAAATCTCCCTGGCATTTTGCATCTCCTGCAGCACAATTAAAGTATACCTGTAAAACCTGACTAATTTCCAATTTATAAAAAGTAATGCAATTATCTTGCTCAAATTCTATTTAATTACAAAGCCTCTGAGTGATCTAAGAATATTTTTGGATACATGCTCAGCTGAAAACTCCCATCATTTTCAGCAGGGAACACAACATCCATTTCTGGCTGCGTTGCTCCCCTTCCAGTTTGATCATCTCTGGTTAATTACACCACCCTGGCACATCTCCTCAAATGGGATCTGGTTTCCAAGCTGAAACATCCAAACCCAAAGGAAAATGCTAATAACCTTTCAGAGGGAGCACGTCCAAACCCCCTGCGATCCAGGAGAAAAACAAATCCGCAGAAAACTGGTACCCACCAATCCAACAAAACATCTCCCATTTTTTTCCTCCCTCCAGCAATGCCACAGAGAGCTCGTTTCCAAGAGCACAACAGGCTGCTGCTACATGTCAGCGGCAAATTAATCAAAATGCTATCATGATGTAGGTGAAGATGGAGAACATCCCACTTACCATCTCTCTCAGAATATACACTCCGACAGCATCCACAGTACCTGCATGTCAGTATTCTCCTATTGCTTTTATTGTTTTCACTCCATAAATTGGCATCAGAAATAAGAGCCAAAGAAAGTGATAATAATGTAGATAGGGATGCTGAATGCCACATTCACTTACCTGCAAAAGGAAAAGGAGAGGGTTTGAGCTCACTAATCACACTAGTTGGCTTATCTTATTAGATGGCTGCTAATTATCTCTGACACAAAGAAGGATTACACAAGGCAGGCAGAGAAATGGGGTTTTTTAATAGATATCGAAATGTTTTTAATAGACATTGGTTATACCAGGGAAAGAGACAAATAATATATTTATCCAGAGATCATAAACATTTCCCTTTCTGTTTGCTCAAGAGCAGATGTGACAATGAAACAGGTGGTGGAAATAGAAACCCTCCTAAAACCTCCAGGGTGTTTTCTCAGGAAGTGTCTAATGATTGTCACTGGATCTGTTGCAGCGCTTGCTTTATAGGCTAACGTGGTGCAGGGAGTTGCTGGGGTTTTGCCAGTGATCTCCTTGGCAACTGGCTGCTCAAAGGAGCCACAAATAGAAGCAGTAAACCCCACTCCCGATCTCAGTCTCAAAGCAGTTCGCACTTCTAACGTTCACCGAGCAAGAAAATCTACATCCTACAAAGGCAGGGTGATCACAAGAGCATGCATTCCCTCTCTGAACATAGTACAGCCACAGATGTGGGAATAGCAACCGGATTCGTGCACCAGTCATGACAAAATAACTGAATAAATTATTTTTAAAAGGCTTCCAAGATGATCCATTTTGCAAGGAAAATTTTAATTAACAACAGTGCAGTGTTCACACAGATTTCTCAGTAATGCAACATACTCATTTGGGCTCCCTGAGCATCAGAATATGAGAATTTATTCTCATCTGTTTAAAAGATTATAGTGATTTGATATGATTATTTCTGTTTAGCCTACAATACAAGCCTAAATTTATTAAATGTAGGTCACCCATGTATTTTATATAGTAAGACAATAAATAGCAAACAAAAACCTAGAAAGAGTAATCTGCTGTCAGCTGTTCTAAATAGCCACTTCATATATTATTTAACTACATCTCTCCAAGAATAGCAATAAAACATTCATGCTTTCTCATTAAATATAAGTTTTAATTTCTTCTGCATTTTTCTTTGTAACTCATTGGTTAAAAAAAAAGGGGTATTTTCTTTAATTAGAAAAGTATTAATATTAAAAAAATTATTATAGTTTATCTATAAGGCAGGCTTATTTATATAGGAAACTAAGGAATATGGGAAACTGATATAATTTGATAATATTTTGTCTGCAAAATTACTAATTTTCTGGAAAGACTGTGGGAAGAATTAAGATTAACCCTGACAAATAAAGTGAATCCTAATTTTAAAACATATTTCAATATAAAATGTGAATGCCTTCAGAAAAAGGTATTCCCTGAGTGATTCAAACACAAAATATTGGTGTTAGATAACACCAGGCACAGATTCCCCAACAAAGTAAGCACGACCAAAACATTAAAAAAACTGCATGCCACTAACTAGTATCAGTGTCATAACCAAGGTCAAAATTAATTTTAAAGCCTCCTGCAATCTCTTAACAGAGAGAATACCAAAGAAATGCATAAGTAAACACATCAGTCATACAGACACCTTTATAAACAGACACCAAGTACATGCTTTGTTCAAGACAGGTTGGGCCAAATGATCCTTGAAGTCCCCTTCCAACTTGATATTCTTCAAATCTACGTAGTACATGTCACAATTGTACACCATTTAATAGTTTTCACTTGAATAAACACACAGTTCAATTTTAAAACCTGAAGCAGCTTTATGAGCCTGTAAAGGTTTCACCACATAAAAAATGTCTTACATTTCATTTAAGCTTAGTACAGAGTTTTACCAGAACTTGGAACATATTTATCTTTCTAATTAGTTACAAGGATGTGTGGTTTAAAAGGGACTCATTATATGCAGTTCACATGATGAAGATAGAAATGAAGGTGCACACGAGCTGGCCCAAATATCAGACACAGCCCAGGGACATCACTCAAACCCAAGCTCAGTCCAATCTGCTTTTCAGCAGCATTGCTTCTGAGACAACTTGCAGAGATCTTTGCGATGTCTGCACAATGTTGGCACACAGACACAGCCGAAGTGATCCATCAGATCATCTCCTTCAACCTCCACCAACACAGGGTGTGCAGCCTGCAGAGCATATTTGGAATAAACTACTTTATAATGCTCAGAGGCCAAGCTGGGATCCAATCTGAGCAGACACACTCCGTCTTTTGACTGTTCCTCAGATGGAAGTGTTGAGCATTTGGAGGCTCATCTTTGTGTGAGTAAATGAGTTAAGTTCATTAGAGAACGAGCAGCTGATGAGGCAAACAACGTCTCATGAGGCGATTTCCTCCCTTCCCATGAAGACTGCCTTCTGTTTGTAGTCCGGGGTCAATTCACCAGAGTCAATCTCTGTTCAACATCTCATCTGAAAGCTTCCACAGCTGCTGATCACATGAAGGATCTGGGCACGCTGAAAGGAATGGGAGCAGCCAGCTCCCATTGACTTTGAAGAGATCATACCAAAGGTCTCAGCTGGACAAAAGCAATGACTAATGGATTTAAAAGCTTGGCCTCAGGGGCACAAGGTGGTTGATAGCAATTTTGCAGGTATTTCTGTAGAAGAATAACAGACTTGATGCAAGTCTTTACAATCAACAGCAATAGCTAAGAAAAGGACAAGGTGTACATATATTCCCTATGCCCTTTTGAGGAGGCAGCGACAGCAAGGAAGCACAAAAAACCAAAACAATCTTTACAACGTGTTATTAGACTGGAGAGAAGAGCAGCTATCCGAAGAAATTACAGCACAACGCTTCTCCAGGGTTTAAGACAAAGTGCCTGTGACAAGCCCACAAAGAGTTAGGAATGGGAAGTTGTTCTTTGCTATCAAATTTCTGCCACCTGAGGAAACCAGAAGCATTATTTAGGTAAAAAAACTCCACAACACAAACATGCAGGGAAATAGAGCATTGTCAAAAGATGTCCTAAGCGACAGAAGAAAATGTACTCATTAATTCAAAGAGAAATTTATGGACAGACTTTACATTTCTCATTAAAGGGACTAGTAATGAAGTTGTTTACAACTGTTGCAATTCCAGGGCTTCATTGCTAGTAGGGAATTATAAAAACCAAGGGCTCAGGTTATTTCTTCAGCAGCAAACAAGTTACCACCAGATAAATGAGCAGACTTCCCACAAGAGACAAACCAAGAAATTTCATTTGTTTTTCAATGCCCAGTTTTCCTCAGCAAGAGCACAGTGAAAAATGACACCAAGTTTGTCAGATGTTTCCACCTGCCTGAATGTGCTCTGTAAAGGAGGTGAGAGAACCACCAGAAGAGCTGGCCCCAGTTCTGAACCACAGCCAGGCAAGATTAAGAGGAAAAGAATCAAAACCTCATCAGCTAAAAATTATGCAGGAGACCTATGCTAAAATCTCTAAAGGTGTGAAAAGCAAGATAAAAGATACTGCATCATCTGAAAAGACAGAGAATGGGATGGAAGCAGCATCTGAGCTGGTCAGAAGTCTCAGAAATCAGGACACAGAATAATAAGTTCATATGGAAAGACAGAGATTAGGAGAGCAGCATGACAGAAATACATGCCAAACACACACAAGTCTGAGGGAAATAGGGTAGTCAGAGCTGACAGAAGAGGGATGAGCTTACAACAAACGTAGCCAAGAGAAAACCATGGCATAAGCCAACTTTACATCAGTGGAAGTGAACAGATAGTGACAGATTTTAGAACTCCGCAGTATGAAAAGCCAAGCCAAGAGACGATGGGAGAAGGAAAGGAAAAGAGAGACTTCCCAGAGCACACTCAGGGTTAGCAGAGGATGATGTGAAAGAGGAAGACTTTTTTTTCTCCTCCACTTAAGAGCAACCAACTATTTTATAGTGATGTGATATTAAGAAGGCAAGAAAAGCTACACCTGCACAGGGAAAGCAGAGTTATTTAAGAAGTAGAAAGAAGAAAAGCACTAGTCAGAATACAGGTAAGAAAAGAAAAAAGCACCAGAAAAGGAGGAAATCTAGGAAGACAAACATGAACACAAACCACAGACAGGATTTGAAACTATAGTAAACAATTTCTATAGATTAGGGTAGGGTATGAGGTAGGAAGGATGTAAGTGAGGAAGATTCTGAACAGAACGTAAAGGCAGCATGAAAAAGTCCGGTCAAGTGACCAAGTGTCATATCAATGTTCAGTGAAGGACCAGAACAATTTCCAGTTCCATTTAGGTGAGGCATCCAAAAGTCAAAATGATGCCAATGCCACGGTACCTTCTCTAAAAGTGTGCAGGATTCTGAAAATTGGGACTTTTGGCAAAATAAACAGATGCTGACATAGACAGATGTGATATTCTCTGGAACAAAAAAACCCCCAAACATCCAATACAACAAATTAAAACCAGATACACTTCAGGAGAACACACCATCAGCCCCCAGTCCATACATGAGCAGTCGAACCATGCATCGGTTCTACTCAGCTCTGACGTTATAACCCTGGTGTCCTAAGTTCCCTTTTCCAGGTGATACTCTTACTTTCTGCTTCTAAAAGGTTATTTTTATTTAAAATAAATAAATAAAATTCTCCTGCATGCAATAAAGAGGAAACTGACAGGAATCTTTGCACTAAACAAAGTAAGAAACTCATCATATATCTCATCACAATGATTCCACACCTTGTGTCTAAACCAAACAGTCTGGAAAGGACTATGAGCTTCTCTGGTGTCAACAGAGGTTGGCATCAGCACTTCAGCTGAGGCTCCAGACATCTCACATCCCCTAGTCCTGATCTCACCAACAACCAGTGAATTCATGTGCCAGTGCTCCAGCTCCTGCTGCCCCACAGCAGCCTGGGCGTTCCTCTGCCAGGGCAAGCTGTAAGAATGCCTTGAAGCATTGATCCTCATAAAATCTGTCACAGGCTGTAATAAAAATGAGCAAAGCTGTTGATTCATTAAGTAGATTTGGGATCTGATCTCTACAAAATAGTTAAGGTTTCCTTCTGTTCACTCTGATTTTATGACATCAACACACAGTATGATTCCAGTTTTTACTGTCTGCGGTCAGCCAAGACACAAATCTGGGAAGGTTTCTCTACACAAAAGTGAATACTAATATTGTGAAGTGTCCCTTTGCTCCATTTATATTTCAAACTTTATAAAAGGATCTATTGCACCTTTCAGGCATCATTTTCCATGCCCTGCAATTCACTACTAACAAAGACTGTTGAGAAATAAGGGATGTGTAGAAGACTTCAAGACACAAAACCCCCAAACCTTTAATGTTTCAAATGGCCCATGACATTTTTTTGAAGCAACTTCTGTCAGTAGAGGAAGACTTGCATTTGCTTGAAAAGAAAAATCCATTCTTCTTTTAGGAGCAGGGTTATCCACAGAACATGAACACTATTCACCTCATCAAAGTAACTTGGGGGTCACATAAGTCACTCCTAACCACAACTGCTGGAAGCAAAAAGAAAATCTCTAAACCACAGTGCTGCAATCAGATAAAAGCAACTAAACTGAAAATGACCGAGGCAGCTGTTTTAATAAAAAATTCCATCCATAGTTAACTGGTCTCATGCTGTTTAACAGCTAAGATAAGCTGCAGTTAAAACACATATTCACTCTATACATTATTTTTAATCACACATGAACATGTTCACACAAAGCCAAGAAAAACTCAAAGGCTCCATTAACAAAACCTGACATGATATTTTTATCCTCCTAGAAGAGGGACAGGTAGCTCATGAGTGCTGCAATCAGGGTAAAGGCAAAAAGCCTCAAAAAAAAAATCCAACCAAAAACCCTTAACAACAACAAAACAAAGAACCCAAAAGCAACAGAACCAGAGAAAACCCTGAATAATTCCTGAAAGCAGAACCTCACTCCATATATATAACTCCATTGGCATGAGAAGAAAAAAGTCAGCAAATGCTTTTCTAGAGGAAAATGCACTCATTCCAATTCTCAGTAAGCAACAAGGGCAGGAAAGTGCCTGTCCTTACTCTTTGGCTAAAATGAAATGTAAATCCTGTGAAGGCACACCACAGTAACAGATGTACAAACAAAAACAGTGTAGTGCTTATCTCCCAGAGTTTTCATTTTTCAGCAATTGCAAATGGCTCCAACTTTAGTTTATGCAAGGTTTTGACAAGCTGAAACTATGAGAAATTGGGAAAGAAGACAATTTATTTCACAGTGAAATCCCTGACACAGCAAGCATTAATTTGCATTTTAGCAGAAATTCATCATCTGACCATATCACAGATAACCCCCACGCACAGTCTCTCTCTTCTCTTTGCTCTTGGCTGGGTATCTTTAGGTCAGAACTCTGGGAAAAAAAAAAAAAATTAAAAAATGGAGGCTGTTGCGAGGGTTGTATTAAATGGAAAGAGTGAAGAGAAAGCTGTGGCTGGAATCGGATTTTCCACATGATCCCTGAATATCCCTGAGCAAACCTTATGTCTTTTCACTATGCAACTCTTCAGGGCAGTTTGAAAAGGCAAAGACTGAAAACATGGTGCAAGGATTATCAAGGGCTCTCCAAAAATCACAGGCATGTGCTGCACATACTGACAGCAACACTTACCTGAGAAGGCTGATAGAAAACACAGCTCAAAATTTGATGAAAAGAAAAAATTTTGCACATTTGTCAAAGTTTTCCCTCCTACCATTTCTTATTTATTTTTTCAGAAAAACAGTAAGTAGCTCTGTAGTAGTTTTAATGCTTCCTTCACTAAAATAATTCCTATTGCTTTTGGTACAGGTCCAGAAAATTCCACAGCTAGGGAAAAAAAAAAAAATCAAAGAGATTGCTTTTGGTCCACTATTTATTTCATGAAAGGAAATACCCTTTCATCACAACACAGACATTGTTTTCTATGAAGCACCGTACCTTATTTGGCATCCAGTCAACTCTTGGCACTTTATCCAGAAGTACCAAATTTCACCTCATGGAACTGGCATTCACAAGTGTTATGTATCCCACAATTATTTCAACAAATACCAAGTCAACCTCATTAAACAGCAAACACAAGCACATCATAATGAATTACAGTAATGCCAGAACACAAAAAACCCACCCCCAATGGACACTTAAGGGCATTATTTGGTAGAAGAGACTGATTAAGAAGTATAATACATACTTTCAGAATTTTAAAATCAAAATCAGTCACCCTTCTAGAAGAAACATACTTCTGTTGAACTACAAATTATGGAGCTGACTAAAGAAATCAGAGTGAAATTCTTTGCCTCATGCTGTGGAAGAGTTTAATCACCACGTTTCTTTCTAGCTCTGTGTGCCATGAATTTATGAATTTCAGGTAAGTTAAGCATGCTTTACAGATCCTGGAACAGACTGAAATGCTTGCCAGGTGTTACCCCTAATATCTGAAACCAGCAGAAGCCCAGGCAGTTGCTGTGCCCATCTCAGCAATTTCAAACACAAAAGCATCAGACAGAAAGAGTGGGCTGAATTCAGGGGCACAACACTCTAAGAATCCTGCAAAATGAGACTTGGACATCTCTGTACCTGACCTTACAACAATCTTCCTGCTAAACATTCCCCAAAAGGTGAATTCAGCTCTGAACATTTATTCACATCAACAGTCCTGCTGAGATGTTATGAAGTAATAAAGCATTTGTGCTTTCGTGCTATTGTCAAATGCACAAAGGCAATTGTGCAGCACACTCAGAGAAGGACTACTCATTTATTGACTGTATTTCGCCATGGTTACCTGGATTTGTGAGCTACAGGAAAGCAAGTATTTATTTTGGTGCTGTAGGAAACCCAGCAGGGTAATATGCAATATTGATGAACTAGACTAATAAGAGTATTATATGAGGACACTGGAAGTTGCTTTGGGAAGACTTGTGGGGCAAAAAACAAAACCAAACCTGCTAAAGAGTTTTTCAGAGAACTGACCTTTACTATTAATGGAATTAGAACACACGGCAATGAAAAGTGCTATGCTGGAAGAGCCCTGCAATTTACTAGGATTTTAATTTCTGTCACTTGGAGTACCTTTATCTTGACTTTGCCAGCAAAGTCCTTTAAAAATAAACTAGCATTCGCAACCCACTGTGCAAAACAACTTATCTAGGTCTCCTATTTTCAACTAGGATGTGCATTACCACATGTGAGAAAATCACAGTGGAATTTTTTTGGTATCAGTTGGATGTTATTATGTAGATTAACAGGTAATTGCATGTTTCCATCTCTCAGTTCTCAGCTAGGTTATCTAGTTTCTTTCTCCCTGTTACTTAGACTGTTACTCATGCTTTTTTTCATAAAGGAGCAGCAATTCAAGTTCAGCAATACAAACATTCTGCAGGTGAGATTCATATTAGAGGCACTGTTAGTAAAAGGTGACACATTACACATTGTCACTGGCAAATATTTCTTATTTGAGTGAGTCAATTAAGAGCTCTGCACAAACCAAGTGATCTCCACCTGAAGAAAGGGCACATCACCTTCACCTACCAGGCAGCTTTGACAAAAGATTTTGCCAAAAGTCTGGTTTGAAGCCAGTGGTAGGAGGTGTGGTGACACAAAGTTAAAGGTCACACAAGGTTTCCAGGCGCAGCACTTCACCAACACGGCTGCAGAACTTCCACACTTCAGCAGCCAGGTCAGACTGAACAGAGCTGCCTGCCCCACTCTGTGCAGACACACACCTGGAGTCCTAAAAAATGAGTTATTTCAGAGTAGAAGAATAGGAAGACAGTGAAAGTTGAGAAAAAACATTAAGCCGCACAGATTCAGTCCCCCATGTCACACTGTTCTTTGGAAAGTTGCAAAGACTCTTGGGGAAACTCCACAGCACGTTCAAGAAGCAGGGCTGTACATATCAAACCCAGCCTGTGCTGGAGAGACCTGGCAAAAGGCTGGCAGAGAAACACAAACACCAGGATGCCACTGCAGCAGGCAACTCCAGTTATTGACAGTAAAGAAGGAAGTGTCACTGCTTTAAGAACTTACTTCCATTCTCCTAATAGCTACTGGCTCACTGATCACAGCTTGTGAAACAGCTTGCTTTTCAGCTTATAGCCAGAGTGCAATTCAACTAGGGGTAATGGAAGATTTCATATGAAAAGCTCCAGCAATGACAATATGGACAAAGTTTCTGTCTCCCATTTATTTCCATCCTCACTGTTGACAGAGAGGTTAGAGCTTCCCCAGGGGCTCTGGACATCAGGTCGAGGTCTGCTGGGTAAGCAGGAGCATGAATTTGCCTAGAAACTACATAAAAGATGAGAAGAAAAAATAAAACGATCTAGTGAGCCTCTTCACCCTGCAGATTCCCTTCAAAGACCCTGACCCTTCAAAGACCCTCAGCTTTTTGGAGGAAACGGAGCTGCTCTCAGCCTTTCAGAACACCAGGATAGTACCAGTGCTACCATAGTCAGTTTAGGCTGAACTCCAGCCCTTCCAGCATCTGGTTGACCATTTGCTCCTCCTGACCCCTGGAAGTTCCACAGACAAGTTTTCTCTTTGTTACTATTATTACTGCCTCCATCCTAACAGGTCTTCCAAATTCGTGCCTTCGGTGCAAAATAAATATTTAAACAGTAAAATTTAGAGACAAAAATGGAACCATCATGGTTATTACGTTCTCCTCAAAGACATATTTGCTCCCCAATTCCTTATCATTTAGATGGTGCAAAGGTTGAAGACAAGGACCAGGTCCTTACCTCATGCAGACTGCAGCATAAAGGGGCACTGATTATAACTGTGGATTCTGTACTACTGTTAAAAATCAATTTACAATTATACTTTGCTACACAGGAATTTCTCATCTCAGGCTCTTCAGCATTTCAAAACAGCAACTGACACTAAAGGCTGTTATTTTTCAGACTGTCTTTCCTTCCTTGACTGTTTTCTCACTATAAGCACACCATCCTTTCCTCCCAAAAGCATCCTACGACCACCCTGCATTGACATTTAATATTTCATGATTACTGTCCAGTGAGTGGCATGTATGCAAAAGATAACCAAGACAACAAATAATTAGCAGGTTTTGGCTGGCTGAATGCCTCCTGTGAAGAAAACAGCAATTTATCTCCTCCCAAGAGACAAAGGGAAAGACTGAAGGAGCTCTAAGACATCTTGCATTAAACCATTATATTCCTTCCCTACAGTGTAATTGCTTATTTAAACACATTAAGAGAAGTAAGAGTTTCTGTGCAGTAAACAGAGACAGTGCCCCACGCCCCCTCCCTTCTCACTTAGCTTTAAAATCAACTGAAATAATGCAAAAGTAATTGGAGTGATAAGTCAGAGCTATGTTTTATTTCTTTTTCAAATTAAACGGTTTCAGCTTTAACTGGTGACAAAAACTGAATTGGATTTTTCAATTTCTTAGATTGTCATCAATTGCTTTTTCACTGTTGTACCCTTTCTGAGCTTCCTTCATTTTGCCTGGACATGATTGAAAATTAACTGGAACACAAAATGGAAATGTTCCTCCTCTCTATTAGGAACATTTGCCAGTGTTAGCTGGAAGTCTGCATTCCCTCTCTGCCTGTCATCCCCTCATACTGAATGTGGAGACAAAAATGCTTTCATTTCCATCTCAGGCAGGAAGACAGCCCTTCTTCTATGCGGCTGCAAATCCCTCATCTCCCCTCACCCTACCGCACAGCAAAGATGGAGAAAACCATTCCCAAACCTCAGTGGCTTGTGGAACTGACAGAGGGAGAGCATTTGGGAGTTAAGTTGATCTTTTACAAACCCATGTCAGAAACATCAACAGACTAAATACCACAGGATCTCCCCTCTTCCCATTCTGGAGCCCCAAACCCAGTGAGGCCACACAAGGACACAGTGGGATTAAGCTGGAGGGGAAGTGTATCTCTAACACTGAATATTCCTGAAATTCTGCCTGCACTGCCCAGCTCAAACTTATGGAATAAGCGGTTGGAAACAGCTGGGCCCTTCCAAACCAAGATAAGAGCAGGAAGCACCTTTGGGCAGGCTGCCACTGCTGCTGACAGCACAGCAGCACCAGCTGCCCTGCCAGCCCTGCCCACCTCACACCAGTGTCTCAGAGAGCCCCAGCGAGGTCTGCAGCTCAGACTTGGTAATTGCTGCTCCTCAGCATCCTTCACGCCTACAGCATCACGTGCTTTTGAGTTCTGGCTCCTCAGCCACTTGGGGACTGCCCAGAAGCCACGTGTGGCTCCAGAGAGGAGCTGCTTTCCCCAAACAGGAAGGCTAAGATTAGCTTCCTGCACCCAAAATGCCTGCCTCTAGGGATGAATGGTGTGCTCTGAGACGTGGCAGAGGAAAAAGAGGCCAAGCTGCTATTTAAGCTCTCAAAGCTCTTCTAGGAATTGTACTGAAAACAGTACCTTTCCATTGAAGAAAGAGAGGTGTCACATTGAGACTTCATCGAAATTGTGTGCAATACTGGAGAGCAACAAAAGGAAGAAGTTAAGGCAGAGGAGCGAGAAGATGGGCAAGTTGTTACTGAATACATAAACACTGCCAAGTGTTAATCAAGTGGGTTTCTCCTTGTATCAAGTTCATGGCATAAAGAACAACATAGTGTGAAAGTTTTCACACTAAGTGCTCTTCATTGTGAACAGAGAACAGCAGATTTTTGTACCAGTGAGCAAGGTCTTCTTTGAAGCCTTTGCATCTGACAAATTATCAGAGAGAACAAAATCACTCTTTCCATCCTCTCCCGTATTTCCACACTTCTCGAGAGAAAGCCAGTCATTTCCAAAGTGTTCCCAGTGTTAATACACCCGATTCTTTCAAATAAGAAAATACATATGTATTAATCACATAAAAAAGCCTCCAAACTATACATAAAATCTGCAAAACCTACAGCAACCCATGCTTATTAGCACATCTGTGCCAGTTTAAGTGGATGCCATTGATTTAGCTCATCAGATAAACATGTTTACCATCAGCTATGCTTCTCCCATACTTCCAGTATAAAACTCAATGACAGATACACGATGCAGAGTCTTAAAAAGGACAAAACAAGCACTGATGACTTGTCATCAGTGATTTCATGCAGAAGCTTCCAGTCCTAAGTCCCTATTTGCATAAATTCGAACTCATGAATAAAGGAGTTCTAAGAGCAACTCCCTCAATAATCAGTTTTTCCACTACTGCCATTTTTCAACAGCAAAATAGACCTATTTCACCGTGGTCCTGAGGAAAATGTGCTCATTGCCTCATGCATCTAAAGAGGTAAGCACAGATTATCCTAAAGTTGGTTTAAATATGTTATTTTTTCCCTTGAAAATTCCATTGAAAGTGAAAGAGAAAATGCAAAGGGAAGGAGTGCGCTTAACAAATTGAAGAGTTTCACATTTTTCCTTTAACTTTTCTTCCCCTCTGAAAAGATCCTCCTCTAGCAT
The DNA here is from genome assembly GCA_013398115.1 of Falcunculus frontatus. Lineage (NCBI taxonomy): Eukaryota > Metazoa > Chordata > Aves > Passeriformes > Falcunculus > Falcunculus frontatus. The sequence goes on along the minus strand of VZRV01007869.1, from coordinate 243,554 downwards.
GTCCAGACTGATTTTTGAGACGCCAGTGAGAGGAAATAACTAACATCCAGGCTAAATCCCATCAGCGCCACTGTCCCACAAATGGTGGAACCCACAAGAGAAGACAACAGAGGCAAAACCAGGCAGTATGAACTCAAGTACCAACCTGCCATAGCAGGGATCCAGCAAGGTAACTAAATACACCCTGAGCACATGCAGCAGCTTTTTTTGGCTGCTAATCCTGAGATGGTGTCAGTTTTTGATAGCTTATGCTATGAAACACATCAGTGCTTGAAAAGCCTTCCTGGCTGGCCTCACTGTGTTGCTGCAGTTAGATAACAGTCAGAAATCCCCCTGACCAGCTTTCTTTCTGCTCTGTTACCCTTCCACTTCCCCAGCTCAGCCTGTTTATTGCAGACTTTTCTGGGTCAAAATGGTAACATCAAAATTATAAGGGGTTTGCTACTGTTAAAATTGTTTTCTTGCTAGACTACAAATACACAAACAACTACTTTCAGAGTGCACTCCTGCAACCCTATTAAAGACTTAACACTTTGGAAAAATGTTTTACATTTTACCAGCTTACCTTGAGGTCAGTAAAGGGCATTAAAAACACTGGATGAAGATCTCCAATATGGGAAACAACTTCACTACAAGCTCTGAAATACATCACCTGCAATATTCTGTACTACCTTTGAAGCTGCCAGGCATGGAGCATCTCTGCTGGCTGGTTATGTTGTGTATGAAAGTGGTTCCAAAGTTACAGCACAAGACTACAAATTGATCCTTCCTGGGTTTATTCCCAGCTTTATTTGTGATGTGCGGTGACACAAGGAGTACTACAGCAACTCTGAACTACCCAAGGCTTTGAGCACAGAGACCAAGCAAGGTACTCAAAAATGTGGAGCACTGGGAATTGCAGAAAAAAACCTGATTTTAGCTCTCCTGGTTATTTGTTACTGTGAAAACCTGCATTGCCTGACTGAGACTAAGTCAAACACACTGAAACATGCCCCTTCCTGCAGCAGCACAGGGACATTTATCAGTGGCCCCTCCACAACACTGTGGTAGCCAAGCAGTAGATCCCATGCAGGATGTGCACTACTCCGCAAGGCAGCAAGCAGCATCCTACATTTCACATTAAGGTAGATGGGATGAAAATGTTTTAATCATTTATAAACCTTGGTTTGTGTCACCCACAGCTTCCCCTCTCTGTTTTGATCGCCAGCTGGACTGTTTTTATTGCTACCACATCATCTCTAAGCTTCCTTTTGCTGATCAGAGTCCTCTTGTCACTCCTGTATTCCCCTGATTCTCAAACCCTGCCTATGCCCTGCTACTTTAGGCCTCCTGTGTTCTGTTCCATTGTCATTTTTCCTTCCTCTGTTCTCCTAGGAGATCTGCCATATTTCCATTTCTGTGCCCTATCACCTCTATCTGACAGTCCAATCTTGCAAACACAGATTTGTGCTAGGAGACTCAAGATGGCAAGCTAGCTCATTCAAATCTGTGATATTTAAGCTCTTACTCAACAAATAACCAAGCCACTTCTTTTTCGCTTTGGTGTTAGCTGCTTTTGCTATCGTTACCGCACCTGGCAATTAAAACAAAATGTTCCTTCTTTGGTGAATTTGCTAAAAAATAAAACAAAGAAAGTAGTGCCATGGAAGCACTCAGAAGACCAGATTTTGATAATATTAATTCAGTAATACTAAATATGCTTATTTCCACAGAGGCAACAATGCCATATATACCATGCCATCAGAAATAATTTATGCAACTATTTATCCAATATACAGCAACTTTATTTGAAAAGGCTGTTTCAGCCTGATTAGAGATGCATTTGAAATTTGATGAGTAATTCAGCTGGAAAAATAATCATCATGCCATACTGACATGCTCTTCTTGTCTTGTCTGCCTTTGGCCTTACAGCTCCACATCCTACTCGTGAGGATTTGAGAAAGACAAGTACTCAGTTTCCTCTCCATGAAAGGATGTGAACCCCCACATCTCCCAAAAGCTTCAAATCTCCGTCCTGAATCAGCAGATTGTGGATTAAGTACGGAATTTCAACGCTATCTTGAGGTGAGCTCCTTTTGAGATCTGTCGTGAGGATTATTCCGTTTTGTGAAAAACATTTCAACATGGTGGGGGGAAGGATGGGAGAGATGGCATTTGACTTAGGGATCCCAGAACAGAATTGAAAATCCCTGCCATGTTGTGTGGAAGGAATTATCATGTGCTCACACCAATAAGCAACCAAACATTGATGAATATGTGCTCAGATTTTTTGGGATTTTGTCCTGTACATATTTCTGTGGTCATCTCTTCCAGAGAAGCAAACGTTCCTCAGCAGATTTATAACACCCCAGTCACACCCTGCACTGGCATCTCTCGAGGCAGACTAATCAGCTCTGCTTCCTGCCTGCGGCACATTAGGTCATCGTTCCCTGCTCTCCAGCCACGCTGGGCACCTCACACAGGCAGCAAGGAGGGCAAAGCTGCTCTCCTCCAGTCAATCTATATTAAGGGGCTTACACTGCAAAGCAAAGGAAGTGCTGAAAGAGGATACAAATAGATTAATATTACAGCTCGTAAGCAGTCCTAGGAAATTAAAAACAGTCTGCCTGAACAACACAGAGACTGATGTGCTACGGGCACCCTCCCCAGCTCTCACCATAGTAACCAGGATAGCCAAACTGTCTGTGTCTGTGAGCTAGGGCATTTATAGCTGAGAACATTTTCCTCCATTTTTGTAACACAATTTAGCAATTGGGTGAAAGACTTCAAACAGCTCCAAAGAAATAACCAAAACCTAAAGGAAATGTCCTTTTTCTAAAATATATATACAGAGCAAAGGGAGAGAGAAAGCTAAGAGTTCTGTAACATGGTTTCTTCAAACAATAAAGCCTTCTCACTATAGACAAATCTTAATAAATAAGATATATACTACTCTGAACATTATAGATCTTGCATTCCATCACACATCGTAGATATTTCTGTATTTGTGTGCAATGAGATAATTTATTTTAGTAGCTATTAATTCTAGCAAAAACGCTTGTCTATATTTAGGTATTATACTGAAATACTATTTTCCCAAAGTTCTTGTACTTGAAACATAAATAATCAACAGCCAGAAGCCAAAATAAACAAACAGATAAATTACAATGAATACACAAGTAAATTTTTTTTAAATTCTTCTTTTCAAGCTTTATGGTAAGCTTTCTAAATAGAGCAAGTTGAGCAGATAAGAATGGTAACTGCTGTGTTTATACTCCGTGTTGAACATACTCCTTTAAGCTCACTCTGGAAGGTCAGGCTTCAATCACACCCTCCAGCTTGCATCTTTCCGGCAGCTCACACGGATTATTTTGCTGATACCACCATGTCAAAGGGACCAGGCTTCCATCTGTACGTTCCCCTAATATACTTTCAATTCCTAAAAAAAACCCTCTGCTCTATTTCTCATTTACAGGTCTTTGGTTGTACTAAAGTTAGCCAATGTGAGGACACACACGAGAAGCCGCGCAACGATCACCTGCTACAAAGTACAGAAAAGATCATTCAGGATCAGACTCTCAGTGTCATGTCAGAGGAGGGAAACAAACCCCAGGGATCTTCCATCAGACCTCCTGGCTGTTCCAGGAGATGAGAACATTTGCATGCTACAAATCCCACGCTGAGGCCTCAGACCAGTGCCGAGCCCCTCTGGCCACACCTTGCCCCCAGGGCCGTGGCCCTACACAGGTCAGTACATTTGCATGAGGGATTAGTGAGGTCCAGCTAATGCACTCCACTGTTAGAGATATTTTTTTATACACCTGGGATCTGATTCCTACATTTCAACTGCAATAGAATGTACCTTTCTTGCTTCTCCGTGAGCATGCAGACCTCATTTCTCACAACATAATTCATCACAAAAAAGGCTGCCAGCACTGCCATTTTGTGCTGTCTGCCACACAAGATTTTGCTGAGATAGCCATTAGTGCTAATGCTTATCCTGGCAATGGATCACACTACTGAATAGATTTACTTGCTGTAATTACTTGAATTACTTAAAATTAGTGAAGTGCCAATCATTTGTTCGGCAGGGAGGAGATGCATACATTTTCTAGCAAAAATCAACGCAAAGTTGTCATAGTCAACCAAAATGGATTCCTGTCCTTAAATTCCTCTTAGGGTTACAAAATGTTTTAAATTAAAAGCCACTTGGGCCTTAGTTACGGAGTCATTTAAGAAAAGTTACGAAGAACTCTTATGAGACAGAATGAATATACGGCAATTCTAAACACGGACGCGCACATGACTCACGAAATTCCCCAAAACCACCGTAACTCACTTAGCACTATTTAGGTATTCAACAAACCACTGGGATATACTAAAAATATAACACCTGGAAAGAGCAACTGAGTTGTGCACTTTGGTTACCACCTCTGAGTGCAGCCTGCAGTGCCTCAGATGCACACCCCTGGCCCCAGGAGGCAACGGAAGTGCTGGAGATCAGTCAAAAATGTAAATCCTCACCGGATGAGCCAGCAGCTGAGTTTGAACTCACTCTTGTTATGCACCCTCATATCATGTTTACAGGTCAGAGGAGGTCCTGGCTGTAAGCAAGCTACTATTTTCTGGGGGTTTAGAGAACCAAAAATCAGCAAGGGAACCCCCCCAGAGATTCCTCAGCACACAGTGAGCGGCTGTTCTCTATTCATGGTTGAATTTCTGCTTTTACATTTAATGGACAGTTCAGATACAAAGGTACATAAATACTGCAGCAAAATAGCTGTAAAGAGTTTTACTGCCCCTATTAATTTCCAGTGAACACAACTATAAAAAGTAAATGAAAGTATAATTACAGTGATTGTTGAATAACCCCCCACACACACACATTTTCATTTCCAGTTATCTTTACTTTACAAACAACTACAGCCTGCCTTGAAATGCTGTATCCTGTCAGGACCCTGCCTCTGCTTTTATGAGAACTTGTATCCTGCTAGCCCCACCACCAGGGCAGCAAACACCAGCACTGAGGCGCCAACCCTCGTGTTCCTGGTAGATTTGGTAACTGTTTATACCCATTCAGAATGAGTACAAAGGAAATGAATGGCAAATTTGGGTTTGGAAGCAGCATGTATCCACTTTTCACTGCAATAAATATAGATGACAGAGAGACGGCGACACGTCGGGTATAGAAGATAACCCACTTTCAAGGCAGATGCCCCAAATCTCCTCTTTTCCATTCCCCTCTGTTCCCTCCCCAAATCACTGACAACATTTTTCTCAAGACTGGGTTTTTGCAAGGACAGACTTGTAACAGCTTCTGTTCGATTCAGGTGAAGTGTGAAGGTCCCACAAAACCTCAAACCCTCAAAATTGCAAAAGCCTGAAATACTAACACTGAAGCTGGAAGAGAAAACACAAAATGCTGTAACCTTAGGTTACACATCATACATATTACCCAAAGCATATTTTATTTTTCCTCAGTGGCACAAATACAATGCTATTATAGACAATAATAATTTAAGTTCATTCTGTAAACTGAGGATGTTACTCTCATTTCCCTGCTGTAGTGGTAGTCACATTTCTGCAAAGGTGCCTACTCCATTTAATCCTTGTTCTGAGTTTTCTTGGGGGGGGGGTCTTCTGTTTGATTTTTTTTTTTTTTCCCAGAAAGCAAAACAGGGACAGATTGCCCATGTATCCTGCTGAATCACACAGTAATAGCTCAGGATCTCTTTTATTCTTGATGGTGTAATATGCTAGACATGTGTTCCTGGTTAGGGATAGAGTCATTTTTCCTTTGAATTATTTGATTAAGGACTAAGAATGATGTGTTTATTTGCATCATACTACCATTATATGGAAACCTGACCTTAGAAGAAACGTTATTAACAACATTGAGTGAATAAGATGACATTTCTTTTTTGGACCACTTCAATTTCTGCATTAGTGACTAAATCCAAGCAGTGTACAATATGAATCAAGATATGATTAATTCTGCCATGAATTAATATGCATTAACTTAATGAAAAAATCTAAAGGTTATTTAAAAATCCCACCAGGGTGTTCATGTTCCAAGGATAAAATTAATCAGACTACATAAAATTTCAAGCCAATCTCAATCCTATAACAATTGTTTTCATCTCTTCGCAGCTTCAGTTTAGACGTGAGGGTTGAGTGCCTGGTAACACTTCGCATGGCTATTTTTCACATTGGCTGTGAGGAAACGGGAATTCTGACCAGGAAGAAATCAGGATTTCTCTGTAGGATCCCTTGAAGGGGATCTCCACAAGGCCCAAGTTGCCCTGCAGAGCCCATCCTGCTCCACTGTCAGCACCTCTCCACTACCTCAGCCTCAAAAGCAACAGGAATTCTCCTCAAACCCTCTGACCCAGCATGACTTTTATACTGACAGCCATAACTAACCCAGCCCAAGGTGGCATCGCTTTAAATACTGGGGGGTAAAGACCACAGTGCAATAAAAGGTACAACTTGCACTCTCCTGAACACTGACAACCCTCATCAACCCCATATAAAGCACACACTCACGTGCAATTGCCACTAATGCAGCATCAGGAAGTTATTTACTTAGGAAACATGCAAAAATAATACAAAAAGCCTCTCACTTCTGAACAGTCCTAAATGAAGTGGCCACTTACATTCGTGGCCCCTAATTAACCCACAGAACCAATTAGTTTTTTATTTTGCGGTTTCATTTCATTATACATTCAGCACCATGATTATAAAGAGGAACAGTTCAGATATGCAATACTTGGGGTAGGTTTTTTAAAATACACTTTGCATGCTAACTATCCACGTCTTTGAGGCACTATTCCTTTCTGCTGAAATGCACATCCCAATGATGAGACGAATGGTAAAACACATACAAAGTCACATGTAATAGTGGCGGAAAACTTTTTAAAAAGAAAAAAAATTGTTAAAATTTCTGAAGAGAAAAATCAAGCCAACACGATGACTGAATATTTCAGCCTCTATCCTGTGCACGAGCAGCTCTTAACTGCAACAGAGACCTAGATTCAGTTCATGAGAGTATGACTGCTACAAACCAAGTGAGAGAAGAGCTACTCCTGGGATAGAAGCGGCTGTGAGAAGAGGATTTGTCAGAACATTCCATCATTCTCTTCCCAACCGACTGAGCACAGATATTGCTTAGCTCCAGATGGACATATCACACATTTTCAGAAATAAAGACATAAAGTGAAAATATGTTCCAAATAACAACTTTCTCTCCCCTTCCCCCCTGCTCTAATTATAAACCTGTTCCCAGTTCTGTGGGATTTATCTCGGCATGCACCCTGCAGTATGCCTATCATTATGAATGGCAAAGAATTGCATAATGGCATTGTTAATAGTCATTCACAGAAGTGTGCTGTAATGCATTTAAAAAAACCTCACAGGCTAAGTCGGGCCAAACAAGTAGCCTGATTTTAAAACTGCTGAACAGACAAGCAACTCCCACTCTTCAGTGAAGCTGCTGAGTGCTCAACACTTGAGAACTGGAGCGCTCTGCAATCTCTGCTCCCGGTTTGCCTTCTGAAAATTTCACCTTTCGACAAAAATCTATTCAGTCTTAATCCTTGCCACGGGAGTAAGATAAAGAGAGACAGGACTACTCTGGTTCTGTGCTAAGTCTAGAGCTTTGATGGCAATGTGCTGGCAGGTGTAAGGGGCAAAGATTTGGGTGCTTACTTCCAACAGCCTGTATAGAGACCTGGATTTCGCCAATGTTTTCTACGTTGCATTCAGGTAACCTTCAGAAAAATTATTGTATGCTCTTGTTTCTCTTGAGTTCTCAACTGTCATCCCTTCAGAGTTCCAAATCTTAAACAGTAGTTAATAGTCTTTTTTGACATTTTGCACTACAATCCAGCCCTGCATAGATTAACATTTTGTTTCCTCTTTTAGAACAAGTCCTGTCCCTCACAGCTGTGGAATAGCTTCAAGCACAAGTAACAAACATCAGAAGACAAAACAGTAACTGCATTTGACAAAGCCCTCAAACTATATTTTACAGTCTCACAGGCAAAGTGTTATTGTGTATTTATTGTGCGGATTTGCAATTAAAGAGATTATATTCTGGATAATAGGAAAACGCATAAATTCAAGTACTGTTGGGTTTTCCCCCTCATATTTCCAGCGTTCCTCATTAGACTGACTGGAAAAACACCCCAAAGTATTTTCTGTGCCTATATAAATCCTTTTTCTTATTTCCAGGCTTATAAGGACTTCTGGAAAATGAACAAACAGAAAGGATGACATGTTCCCACTTAGCTCCTGTTTCAGAGAGGAGCATAAGCTCCTCTTTTTATGAACTTTGCTCAATAAAAATCAGTATTTTCGTCAAGACTGGAAAAAGAAAAAAACCTTCATACCAACCCAAAATAAAGCTTAAATGACTACAAAAGTGCTGCTGACATTAGTAACTCAACATATTCCTGCTGTTTGCTGTAATGTGCTGTCCTTTCAGAGTGCCCTACAGAGACTTGAACAAGATGAGAAAAAAACACTATTTCAGGACCACTAAGATTGGGATCAATGGTAACCTCGTCATTTTGATTTCTCAGTGTGCTCACAGTAAACTTAAAAGATGAGAAAAAAACCTAGACTGTGATACATAAATTTTTTCCTAAACTTGCTGTAAGCAATCCTACTATTACTGTGAATATTTTTTATATATACTTTAAACCTCTAACAATACTGTAATGTAGCAAACTGATCTAGCATTATCTGAAATCTATTGGTGTCCAAGATAGGACTGAGGAAAAAATATCTGTAAAATATATGCTGACCATTCTTCAGCCACATCCTTTGCAAGCAGATTTCCCCTTCTATTTTGGAGTATATTACAAAAGAAATGATAGAATTTTAAGTATGTGCAGGACCTAAAGAACAGAAAGCAGTAACAAAAGAAGTGAGGTCAGCACTACAAGAACAGATGGCTTTTTTCCATCTGCCCCATCCCACCCCCAAACTGTTCTTGGTCATTTTAATAAATGATGACCTTAAAAGACCCAAGGACTAGGGTAGCTGGCTTGTGCCTGTTCCTCCTTTTCCACAGTGCAGCAGCTGGAGTCACAGCCAGCAGCTTTACAGGTCAGGAAAGCACCTCTCTCTTCCTGCACTGCATGACCTGCCAAAAAACAGAGCAGCAGATCTCTTTTTAAAGGCAGCCAGCTTGCCTGCCTCATACTCAAACTTTTCTAGACTGCTAACCTCCTTTTCCTTACTGCTACTGACGTTTGCTGGTATGTGCTGGAAGCAATCTACCACTATCAAGCAGATAGGTCCCTTCCATTAAATGTAATTTCTAGAAAATGAGCCATGCTTAGCCCTGGTTTACAATCAGGTGTAAATACCAGGCTCTGCAATCCAATGACAAAAACACCCACTCCAGAAATTAGGCAGAATCTGTGCTGCCTTCTCACTCCAATTTTCCACTACAGGGAACAGTTGGATGCTGCAGCCCACGGGAGCTCTCTTCCTATCAAGGTCATCACAAAGGGCTGCTGACTGCCCCTCCAAACTGGCCCTGCCTGCTTTGCATTTAATTTGACATTAGGGTCAGTTCTGCCACAACAGAGCTTCCTCACGAATACATATGTATGTGTAGAGAAGTGAAAAACAAAGTGATGGGCCACATCTTAATTTTGTTTTCAAGATCTTATTGCAGCCAACACCTAAAAGCAAAATTGTGAGTGAATAGAGAAGTCAAAGGCTGGCTGTACAGCTCAGAGTGAAATATTTCATTGTAAAGACATCTTTTCATTTAACACAGCTATAGATTTTCACAAATGAAAAGCCTGAGACATGACAAGGAGTAGGAAGGACATCATTCTCTGCTAAATACGTGTGTGTGTGTGTAATACAAAGGAGAAGGCATGGAGAGAGACAGGAAATCCCTGCATTAGGAAGTCAAGCCATGGCTGTAACAAAGATGTCTGGAAAGGGTAAGTAGAATGTTTGCAGTTGTGGACACCCACTTTACATCCAAGTAGACAGGGAAAGCAGGGAACAGAAGCACGCAGTTGAACTCATCACGTAACAGACATTGCATCAAAAGTACAGAGGTTTGGTGCAGCAAGGCAAAAATTAAGATGGAAGCAAATAACTCTTCAGTTTCGTTGCATTTGTTTGGGTTCTTTTGGTTTCTGTTCTAAAGACAACGCTAGGGGGCAATGCAGAAGGAACCTGCATCCAGCATTAATGCCCGGCTGGGGCTGCTCCAAAGTCTTCATGCAGCACCCGTGGGCTCCTGTTCCTGGGGCTTGGGAACTTTTTAAAGAAAATTTCAGATCTCTCTCCTGAAAGATCATTTTTCGTGTTTCCAGATAGTCCGCTTGGTTTTTATTTTTTCACAATGCGAAGTTGCCAAGTGATGTGGTAACGTTAGCAGGCTCAGCACAAATCAGGGCACACCACCACCTATGTGGCTGCTCCAACTGGTACATCTGAGGGATGGATAAAAAAAAGCCTGCAGTTCTTCAGCTCAACTACACTCCTACATTCAATAAAAGAAGTTATTCTCCTGTTTAAGAGTTAATCTGAAAAGTCAGCCTTGGATTTTCTCTTTGATTTCTCCTTAATAGCATCATAAATTAGAATGTTTCAGGCCACTATTCCACTTTCAAAGGTTCAGCTTTCAGACAAATCACTTACAGCCCTGACTGTAAATACGATATTTCATTATTCCATACAGCTTCATCAATACCTGTGGATGAACAGACATTATCTTTGGTTTTATTCTAATTGCCAGCAGTTGATCTTCAAATATTTTCATTTATTGAGCTACTTAGTTGCTAAATTTAGTGCATTAGTCAGTATGAGGCTCCATAACAAAATTCTTACATATTTTTAAAACTCCTCATAATTTTCACATTTTTAGAATATTTGTCTCATACTGGATATTAAAAAAAAAAAAGAGAGAGGTGGCTGTTGAAATCTGCTTTAAGAGAAAAACTGTGAAAACCCTATAAACCATATTTAACACAAGTTTGCCACAGCTACTTAGGAACCTTTTCTCTCAAATAGTTTGCCAGTAGGTGATGACAACGTTACCACAGTAAGCACCACACTCAAAATAGCTTTTATTTTCATGTTAAAATATCAGTAAAATAAGCCAGCTTGAATCACCTAACTCAAGCTGCATTTTGTTTCAGATCCCCATCTTCCTTGCTATACACATTACCTGCCTGGTTTCTGTTACCTAAAACTATCATTACACTTATGCTCACAATATTTGTTCCTTTAAAAAAAGGTCAGTAATATCCTTTTATCCTCTATGGATGCATTCTAAAACAATATCCAGCTTCATCTTCAGCTGGGACTGAATGATGAATGATAGAATGACTCTTCTGGCTACGAAAGCAAAGTTATTTACTTATTTCACCTGCCTAAGAAATACTTTTTCTTATTTTTGCCTTCCAAAACCATTTCAGCTGATGTTCCTAATGCCAAAAAATTGTTTCTTACCAAGTGGCAAGGAATGCCAGGACATTGCATGTAACTTCCATGGTGTGGAAGGGGCCGTAAGAAGAGATACAGTGCAGGATAGGGAGTAATGAAAGGAAAGGAGTTAACTGCTTCTATTGTCACTCGTACTCATCAGTTCACTTATTCTTTTGAAGGAGCTGTACAAGATTCATCCAATGAACAAACAAAGAGCAAGAAATGCTCTAAATGGAACTTGTTTGAATTTAGACAAGAAAAGTGATGTGAGAAACCACTCTGTACCAAACAGGCTTAAATTTGTGGTGCCTGGATGACTGAAATAGCTAAATCTACAGTGGTTTAGGGCAGACTGACAACCCCTGACATATTTAGGCTTTTCTATAATAAAAGGACTATTAAATAAAACCCCTCTCTGGGATGTGTCCTTCAGAGTCAACAGAATGTGAGTGGAACCAGCTGCCAGAATTACACAGACCATCTTCGAGAACAAATTTTCATCTGGAAAACCATTCCAAGTGACATCACTCCATGTGCTGAGGCTTTCCCCTGTGATAACTCCACGCTGGCTTTCTACTGCAAATATTAATTACTAATTAGTAGTGATACTGCCTCCCAAGCAAGCACGCACAACAGTAATTAAGTAAATGAAATTACAGGTCTGTTTAGGGGAGCAGGGAACAGGAGAAGAACCCTTTGCCTCACTTGCACAGCATTAGCCCCATCTGAAGACAGTACCCGTGCATCCCACGGCACTCTGCCTGAGGGCTCTGTATTCGGCATTTGCATCCCTCACACTGGGCTGAGATTTTGCCTGAAGAGGGCCATCTCCATCAGGATGAATTTCATCCTCACCACATACAGCACCGCCTGTTTTAGAGTGCTTTAGCAAGCACCATTTATTCTCACAGGCTGCAAGACCAGTATATCCATTTCTCTTAGGAGGCAAACAAGCCCAGGCACCGCCCCAGCCGAAGGAAAACACTGGGAAGGAGCAGAAGAAGGTGAGTGTCCTCTCCCTGCTGCTGCCCAAGGAAATGCTGCCATGGATGGACTTTCTGCTTCCACTTCCTCCACCACCTCTCCCTCATGTCCCAGATTCTCCCATTCACCTCCCCCCTCCCCGATACAAATTCCAAGATAATTAAAAACTCCCAGCACACAAGAATCACTCAGATTAAAAAGGTCTTATCAACATGTTCAAGAGCTTTTCAGAAAGATTCTTACTTTCTAATTTAGAAACTGACTGACACAAATTAGTGATGGGACCTTGTTTAAAAGCAGCAACCACTCCTTGGCTAAGAGGATCGCCTTAAAAACACCATCCGGGGACATCACACAAGCACCAGGTAGTAGAGCCAAACTGTACTGCTGGTGTTCTTTTTACCTTTTGGGCTCCATATTATTTCATTAAGACCAAAATTGATAAAACTGTTCACTACAGATTATTCCATGAATGACACACCCAAAACCAGAGGAAGAACACAGTGATCTGTTTGACATGAATATAAACTTACACCAAACTAGAAGAAGGTCACCCACACCCCAGCCATACATAATGGTTATACAGCCATTATAACTAAACAAATATATTATTCCCATCAGACAGCAGTTTTAAACAAAACCATTAAACACATTTACTGGTGAATATGAAGCACCATAGTTCTTTATATTATTCCCTTTCTCAATGCAAAATACTGTAAAAAATGATTCAGCCAAATCAATCCTTGTTTACGTTCACAAATTGCTAATGCGCACAGAGAATTCTCAGCACACACAATCTCTTGTGAGCACAAACCTGAAATAAGTCTCTGATGGTAACACTTTAAGTGTCTTAAATATACTTAGCTGTGCCATTAATTTAGGCATAGTAAGACATGGGATGTATTACACGAAGAAATGCTGAAGAAAATATCCATGTGTAGTTTTACCCTACCTAGCCAATTAATTCCTCACCTTCCATGCTAAGGGAAAAATGCCAGTTTGCCCCATTCCGTTTTGGGAACGAAAGGATAGGAAAGTTCATGTTTGTTGCCGTTTATCCAGCAAATACTTTCAACTGACTGAGCCAGCAGCTGGCAGTCAATGGAATGCAACAACCTGCACCACCATTAGCAAGTTAGAAAATAACTGGGAGACAATGTGGCAACTATTATTGCTTCTGTAAAAACACGTTACTATTACACACACTCCAAACTTCAAGTCTGAGGTCTTTAGAAGAGTGATCAATGAGAATTCATTATATTATTGGCTTGATCAGATAACAAAAAGCTTCATCAAGGACCTAGCGCCAATTTAATAAAATGTTTTTATACAGCATTAAGATTTAAATCCTGAAGGCGAACCTTTGTGACAAGGGAAAGATCCAACTGCTAGGCACGGTGTCCCGCTTTCAGCACATGAAATTAATAGGGAGCTTCAGCAACATCTACTTCTTCAGCTTAAACCCTTTAATTGCCTTCTTCCGTAATTACCTCTTCCCCTCTAAGATACCTTGGTACTTTTGAGCAGAAAGAGGGAAGAGAAGTAGTTCCCTTCTAGAGAAGTAGTTCCCTTCTAGCAGGGTGTTGGTTCTCTACACCCTGGAACTCTGCGCAGCACCATCCCCTACTTTACCTGCAGTCAGCCAGAGGTGGAGGAAAGCTGCAGGTTCCAACACCACCTCCACAAGCTGGAAATGAGGTGAGGAGGCTGAGGAACAAGCCCATGCTCAGTCAGGATTATGTAGATATACGGGCTCTTGTTAGGAATTCGAAGGGGGATGCCCAGATGCAGTTAGTTTTCTCAATCTGTGATTGACAGATTGATCAAAGTATTTTTAGCATAAGTGACAACCATTATGTAACTGTGATAAGCACTTCAACACCTACCAGACCTACCTAGGCGCTATCACTAAGACCTACTGAATTCCATGGCTGCATCAGTCTTAGGGTTTGGAAAAAGGAGGTTGAACAGAGACCTTTCAGGTTCTAAGGAACCTGGGAAAGGTCTCCATATGATCCAAAATAATGTGAAGTTTACAGAGTGGTTTAATAAAGACTGTTACAGAAATGTTTATATTGGTCCCTGTCCCACTGATGACTGCAGAACTGCAGGATGAAACTGGAGCCGATCCACTGCGCCTCCTGCAGCTCAAACCCACTTTCTGTAATCAAATCTAATTGTAACCTGATTGTACTTAAAACAATTTACTGCAAAGGAGACAACCTGGCCTGCACAGTAAGTGCCCAGCTTGTGGAGCAGGAGACACTGGAAGTCCTCCAGCTGAGGCGCCAGCACTGACCCAAGTCACGCTGGAACACTGCCCACTGCACTCCTGCTCTGCCACCCTGCACCCAGCGAGGGCCACCAAGGAAATGGACTCCTCAGGGGGCCTCAGTCCTGTGGGTGACAGAAGGCGTGAAAACACATGGGCTCCACTCTTGGGAGATGGAAAACCCACTGTAAGGTGGCAGTGGAATGTGAGGGAAGTGTTGAGAGAACAGAAGGTTCAACCCACAACTGGACTCAAGGCCATCAACTTCCTGATGGAGGACATGCAGTGACAGGGTCATTCAAGGGAAGGAACAGCTCAGAAACCCAGTGAGGAGATGATGAAAGACATTTGAAAACAAAAAGGGAGAAGGTAGCACAGCCCTTAGAAAGAAGGCAGCATGGGGTAAAGACTGCTGCTACAGCAGCTGGAAATATGGCTCATTGAAACAAGGGGCAGATTGCCACAAGAGGGGCAGAATTCGGTGAGGAGGAGAAAAAAAAGAAATCAGCTGAGGCACTTTTCCACAGTTGTGCTTCAACTCCTTAGACCTATCCATCAGAAAGACAAGAACTATTCACACATGAATTTTCTGGAAAAAACTCAAAGCTGTAGGATGAACTTATGTCACAGGATCCAATAATCTCACTCAGGTTTCATGTTCTCTCACAAACTGCAAGATTCCTCTATTTAAAAAAAAAAAAAAAGGCATGTTTAAAAAAATCATTGTTTTTTTCAGCAGGAGTGATAATTGAGCAGCAAGATGGAAGGACTGTCACTCAGGTTACAAGGTCTGTCACTTACCCAGAGTGAATTATGTTAAAAACATGAGTAACGTAATACACCATGCTGTTTCAGTTCATATAGACTGCAACAACCTCTCCTTACAATTTCTGAACCATATATGCCTAGGGGCTAGGAGCTGCTGACTAATACCACCAAAGTTGGAAAATGCCAATTAGAGTATTTTCTCCAGGCAAAAGGGACATTTGAAATGGGTACTTTCAAAACAGTAAGATTTTTAACTTTCCATTACATATGCTTTCATTTGTTCCAGTATGATAAAAGACAAACAAAAGTATTACCATGTACCAAAGTGACTCCAGTCAGGGTGACAGGAATCAATACATTTTAATTTTTCTGTGTCAGTTCAGAAAACTGAGATGGCAAGAAAAAGTAAATGTGTTTGATTCGAGGGAAAACTATTTTAAAGCCTAAAGTTTTAGAAAACAATTAGGTTTAAGAATAGTCATAATGATCGAAAACTACTCCATTCCACTCTTCCTGGGCATTGATGATTTGGACATGCAAATGAGGAGTATCTTCCAGAAGTTCCAGGGGCTCTTTGTGCTTTGTTTCCTCTTTAATACATCTGCTGAAAATGTGAGGTTAAAAATCTATAACATCAATAAAATGGATGCTAAAGCTGAACAAGTAAAAATTTGCAAGCAAGGCCAACCCAAATGTATTTATCCTACAGCAAATTCAATTTTCAGCACAGGATGTATTGACACACTAAGGATTAAGACTATCACCATATAATTAAATTCAAATCTATAAGAACCATTTCTCATCCATAGAAACTTGATATTAACAACATAGTATAAACTTTATTTACCGAGACAAGAATAGATATGGTTTCCTTATAGAGTCTATTTGCATTTTGTTCCACAAATCTAAGCAGATTTTCATTTCTCAGCTTGTCAGGAACAATCCAAATTTAGAAATCAATTTACACTCCACGTAATAACTTAATTTTATGAATAAATTAAAAGCTACAAAACTATTCATCAGAGTCTACCATGAGCATTTGCTTTACCATCAGCAATGAGTGCTCCTCCAGCGGGAGCAAACAGCAGTGAACACTCTCCCCCGACAACAATAATGTGCATGGGAACTGAAGCAACCACATTAGCAAATCTCGTGGTAATGGCAGCTCTGAAAGAAGCACAACACCACCACGAGTCTCAGGAACAGGACACGGCTGCTCATCTCGTCATGACAGAAAGCTGGTGCTCACAGGTGCTGAATTGTGAGCAGCAGAAGATCCACTGCCACCGAGCACAGGGAGATGAACCATTTGACCATACAAAGAGCTCAGGCCCCCTGATACTGGCTCCCCTGAAATCAGTGATGTTATTTCAGGAGAGACAGGCTTTGTTTATAAAGGACCTGGATCCAGCTCCACCAGAGCCATGGACAACTCTTCTTCCAGACCATACTGCAGTGGGGATAGCTCATCACACCCAGGAGCCTCTGATCTCTCAGCACCTGCCCCCACACAAATTGAGATTTCTGCCCCTCAAAATTTCTCATCCAAAGACACGCTGCTGACCAGATTTTCAGCAGTGTGCCACAACGGAAGAGTCCCCTCTGGAGACTGCCACTAATGCTGCTGAGTCAAACCTTGGAGTTACGACAGAGCAAATGTCCCTGGCAGAGATTACAAAGTGTGTTCCCAGTGCAGTGAGCCCAGGGTGTTGGCTCAAGAAAAGTGGATGGAGCTAAACTGCCTATTAGTCTAAAAAACAATGCTGGCTGCCCTAAGCAACCTGATCCCAAATGCTGATTTTTCAACCTGCTGCATAAGCTGGCTCTTCCCTGCACAGGGCATTCATTCTTGATAGAAAGCAATGGAACACAATGCTGAAATCATGCTACAGTGATCAACTAAGCAATGCAGACAGGTGAATTAATAAACAGATTAGAATGACCTTAAGAGTTCAGCATGAGCTCTCTTCCTGTGCACGTTTAAGAAGAAACTCTATTTACACATCTCTCTTAGGAGTTTCCACCACTTATTTACACAATACATACACTGGGAGACATCAGCAACAGTGATTGTGCAGGTTTTCTAAAGATCCTGGAGGAGGCAGGGGAAGAGCATTTTCAGCAAAGCTTCTGGTACAAGAGTTTAATTTGAAATTTCCCACTACTCAGAAGTGACTGGTGCCCAGCAAACAACCATGAAATGAAGTGGAAAAAAATTTACTACAGAAGTTTTGAACTGGTCTAATTTATTTTTTATTCCTGCACTTCTGATTATCTTTTAAAGCTTCAGAGGACCGAAGAATTTTCATGGCTAATTCCATTCCTGCAGTTTGAAGGGGAAGAGGAAAGAACACTCTTTTGTTAAAAAGCAAAACACATCTTACATCTCTAGTGACAGTTGAGTTCAATGCTCTCCTATAATTGAGATTCCAAAATTTACTGGAAAGTGATGACACAAACACACAGGATAAAGCCCCTCCATAACGCCTTGGGATTCGACTTGACACTTTCAAAACAATGACTCTGTGAAAGTGTGGATGGAAATTGCAGGACAACTGAAGCTCAGGCACAAGAGGCTGCTGGTAGGGAGGAACCCTGAAGGATGAAGCAGAGAAACTAATTAGGCTTCCTATTCCATCAGAGCTAATCCTGTTCAGTGTAGCCTCAGCAATAAATATTGATGTGATACCTTCATCATCCTTTGAAAGCTGTATCCCCACTGAATACCAGAGTGCTAAAACAAAGTATTGTTCTGCTTTCATCTAAATTGTCCATCCTTCATAACAAATCTCAGTGACACCTCCTGGGTGGTTTCTCATCTTTATCCTCCCCACCAGGACTGATATTTTCAGCACACTTGCTGAAAATCTGTTACTCTGGCCAATCTGTTCTAAAATGCACAGTTATTGCACGTCTTGATGCTCAGAACTGAGACCCTGTTTGCCAGGTCAAGGTTTCTTTTTGAGGTACAACCTAATCACACAACTCTGGAAAATCTGAACACACACTTCCGATTGCATTTGCCCTGTAGCAAATGGTGTGACCTTTTCCTTGCTGTCCCTCCCACATATTTATTCCAGAAATTGTGTAAGAATAGGAAAACCAAGAGTGGATGAAGAGGGAATGGGATATGAGCACCTCAGCAGTCAAAGAGCAGAAGGAAGACTTGCCACCACTCAACTCTAGAGATAAACGAGACAGAAGGCGAGGGAAAGGCTAAATGTGGAGAAAGCACAGCTGCCAAGAAAGGAAGTATCTAAAGAGAACAGGAAGGCAGGAAATACCCATTTCAGGATAGCTTCTTTTAGGATGGACAGGTGGTGTAACTCACTGGAATCACAGACCCAGTTAAGTTTTCACCTGGCTCAGGAGTTTACAGGCAAATACCATTTGTTTATCCAACTCCTCTTGGTTAGCTCAGGAATGCTCTTCAAGTACACCTGGCCATTTGGGGATTCATCTTCTGAGACAAAATAATATATTTAAAACCTTCCTCCAAACACACTGTGAAAAAAGAAGGGCAAATTTCTGCTAAAACCAGGAAAAATGACTGCTGCCTATTTAAAATAGAGTAGTTCCCTTCCCATGGGGCCATCCTGGGCCAAGCCCATGTCTAACACTGACATGGAAGCAGCCTTAATGTGCACTAGTCATGAGGGACGTGCTCCAGCCCGACACAGCACATCCCAAGCCGCCTCCAGGATCCCAAGAGCACGAAGGAAAATCAACCTGAGGAGGGGAACACCACTTCCTGCAGGTTTAAGAAACCTTCCGTGTTGAAACACAAAGGTTTGCGGTCACACCCTGGGGTTGGCTGCAGCTCTGGGGCGAAGGCTCAAGGCACGAAGGCAGCCTTTGCCATTACCTCACAAGACATGGAGCGCAGGGGCTGTGCCCTTGGCTTCCCCCTGCTCACAGCAGGAGCTCACAAACATAAACATGTCCCATTGCTTCCTCCACCCCTCCCCAGAGACCGATGACACTGCTCCAGTCACCAGAGAGGGGATTTGGGCAGGGCAGCTGTGCCCACACAAACATCACCTCTTCCAGGGCACAATACAAGTAAGACTGTGACCAGCCATTGATGGAATAGCAGGTCAGAATCCAAAGTTTGCTTAATCCCAAATCCTCTGGGCTGCTCTGTCTTGTTGGCTATTGGGTTGGTCCTCTAGAATACATAGGTCTGTACTGGCTTCTGTATGAGCTTCAGCCATAAAAAGTGGTGTGTGCTATAAAACTATAGCTACATTGCTGGGCACCATAAAAACCATTTCTGTAACACTGTAAAAATATTAACAGTCAACATTTAAAACCCACCCCAGAATTCAGGTGTAGATGTATCTCCTAGTCCTGAGACAACCTATGACGCCTGACAGAAACATTTTGTATGTCAGGAAGGTATCCTAATTTACCATTAAAAGTGATTTCAATTATATTTTTCCATGCCTCCTTCCAAAGCTGCTCTTTGCAATTCTGGGAGACTAGAAGGGCCAGTATGGTTTAATTTGCTTTTCCAACAATCTATACTGAATCCTTCACCAAGGAAATGGATTAACTGTGAGGCTGTCATACACTTTCATATGGTAGGAAGGCAAACACATGCTCAGAAAATAAAGGGTGGGAGTCTTAATATATTCTCTGCAATAATGATAAACCCTTCAGATGTCTTTTTCTACAGTAGTCAAGGGAATTCACATTATAAATTAAGATACCAAGTTAATATTTAAAACAAGTTAGAAAAAGCTAAAGAAGTGTACTTCCTAGATTTAGCAATCTGGTTTTCGAGCATAAACACATGAAAATCATCCATTTCCAAGTGGGAGGTAGAAATTACATGGATATCAAGAAAGCAAAAAACTGCAACATAGAAGGTAATAATGAAATTTGTCTTTTAAGCCCAGTTTCAGGCAAAAGGCTTACGCCATAAGAGAAATTAGTCTCACTGAAACTGGAATTTTATTCCAGAATTTAACTGACCACAGTATTTTCAAGCCCTAAAAATATATAAAACTGATCAAAGTGATATACAGCAAAAACCATAGCTTTCATAAGATTAATGCTTATTGTAAACTTGTTTTGCTTAGCCATGTCCATAATATTCATTTACATGAGCACATGTTGATTACCAGTCTCTCCTTTGAAAAAGGCTTCATTCAGATACCTGTTTGTTTGGAATACACTATGAAAACTATAATCACATTGAAATTCTATAACTAACATATATTTAAAGCCAGGAATACTGAAATAATGCAAAACAACCCAGTTGCAATGGTAATACTGATTCCAGCAAAGAACACACCCATCAGCATCTAGCATAAACAGAACCATCCTGATTCTACCACCATCCTTATTCTAAACAAATTATCAAACCAAAGCCACTCCACACCCAGAAGCAAGCAGCTCGAACACAAAATGATTCAAAAACAGCATTACAGCAGATTGTCTGTAAAGGGAGTTACCTTTTTTCCTTTCTTTTTCCTGTGAGCTGGTTTAGCATTTTTCTCCTTTGCTTCCTCACTCATTTTTCAGCAGGTTAACGTACAGGGGAAGGGGAATAAAAGAGATCACTGCTTGTATTCCAACATGCAAAGCCACTCAAGTATTCGCAGCACTGAAACCAAAGTCCATCTGCTGACGCTTCTCAGACAAGTAACAGAATAACTGCTTTTAAAGGCAGTCTCTGCTCCTCCTGCACAGCCTGGAATCGCTCATAGCCTTGCTCTGTTTTCCCCTGTGAGAAACGGGCTGTTCTCACATCAGTCCGGTCCCTCTAAAGAGAAGCAAAGGCGTTTTCCTCTCTCATTCTCAGCCAGTCTTTACTCCCGAGATAAGAGCTCGTCCACGTTTCCTCGCTTGGTCATCCAGAGCGCTCCCAGTCTCTCGAATGGAGTTGATGAGCCACACAGCAATTAGCTGCAGCCGCTGGCAGGTCTCAGAAGGGCTCACCAGCGGATGATTTGCCCTTTCTCGCAGACAGAGAAAGTGAGCCCGAATCGCTCGGATTGCCGGTCGCGTACAATACCGACATGTGTTGAATGCATCAGGGCATACCAGAAAAGGAAGCCTCCAAGAGTGATAAAAGATCAGGTTACTGGATCTTAAAGCCACTCCCAGGCAGACCCAAACAATAAAAGGCACAACACGCTGCTGAAGAAATTGCTAGATGAGATGTTTACGTTTCCAACAGCTCTGTATCCCCGTCCAAAGGACCTGAAAATCGCCACTCTGAACAATAAGCTTTGCAATATTAATTATTCATCTGATAAAAGCAGCAACAGCATTTCAGCAAAACACACATTTACAACTATTCCTGCCTGTGCGAGCTTGCTCCTCCCTTGTTCGCCTGTTCCTATGGCAGGATTTGCACGGTCCCTGCAAAGGCAGCTCTCACACAAGTGTTACGTGCCTCATGTATGTGCACGACTGGCAAGTCATAGATCATGTTTCCACATGCTGCCACCTACCCCGCTGAATGCTCTGGCTACTTCCCTGCAAGTCTCATGGAAAAAAAAAAAAAAATCAGGAGAGGCCAGAGACTTCAGAGCAATAATTCTCACCCCTCTGTGCCCATTAAGACACATGACACACAACCCACACGTTACCAACAGCCATGACAGCAGTCGTTCAAGACATGCCTAAATTACGTCATTGCCACATTTCAGGCTGTGCACCTCCTCAGGCACATCTAGGGATTGACCCTGCCCCTCAGGATCCCCTTCAGGGAAGGTGAGAGGGTGGAACAGGTATCAGACATCCTGCAACAGCCCCATCCTCTGTATTCATGCTGCACGCTTGAGTTAGAAAAACACTAATTTGCCCATTTCTGAGGTGAAATCAGTCACATCAGAGGTTGACAGAAGTGACAATGAGAGGGTTTGTTGTGTTATTTCGCTGGGGGGGTTAGGGGGTGGGGGGTGATATTTGGCTTTCTGTTTGTTTGCATGTTGATGTTTTCCTTAAACAGGCAACGACCAATTAATACATGCATTTTGGGGGTGGTTGAGGTTCATATCGGGATCCTCCTGCCTCGCCTCTTTCAGATTTTCTCGCCCTTCACCCTCCTTTCAGCAGCATTTCACTCACGACAAACAACATGCGTTCCACAGACTAAGAAAAGAAGATGTAATGCACTGATTCATAATGCGATTTGCCTGAAAGCTTTCTCCTTGGATCCTTCCCTACAAATGAATTTCAGCGAGCAACCACAACAGCACCATCAGATGGAAGCTGTTCCGTGTGCTGGCAACAAGTCCTTGTGCTCGCCGTCTCCATGGGCTGGAAACAAACTGGCATCGCCTGACCCTGGGGTTCCAAACCAGGGAGTTAATTCCCCACATCAGCCTGGCAAGGCTGGCATTCTGAGGAACTGCACCTCACAAGGGCAGAGTTTAAATAAACGCTGTCAAACACTACTCAAAATTTAGCTTGAATCTTCACTTAAGTCACTGACACATGATGAAAATTCATACTCACAGACAATATTTTGGTACAAAACATAAACACTGTCAATAAGGCACGAACACAGGAATTCAATTTTCACAGGCAATTTGTTTTTAATGGCCACCTTGGAGCATGAAAAAGCACCCCAGCCTTTCCTAATTTCACTTTTTCTGTATGTTATGTTACAAACTAAAGTGCTCTCTGCTGGTTAACAGTGGGTAAAACAATGCTTAAACAATCAAAATAACATCCTATCCTTACTGCACGTAACAGAGCAAACCTCCTCTTTTCAAGACTATTTTTTACTGTGTGTGCATCCCCCTGGACAACACATTGTTTTCTGAATTAAGTCCAAGTAGGCAGAGTTCAAGTACAATTAACTGTGTTCTTAAAAATAAGCTCAGGCTTGGATGCATTACACTGGCTAGCTAAAAGAAAGCCTCTAATTTGTGGCATGCTTAGCTAATTGTATGCACAGAAAGCGATTTTGCATTACTTTTTAAATTAAAATGTTATAAACAGTCATGCTTCTTCAGGAATAACAAAAGAAAAAAGGTCTCTTCCCAGAGCAATTTGTTGGCTCTCAGATGCTGACACATTCAAACCATTCCCTGATCTCAGGCAGCCAATGGAGGAATATCACAGGCTCCCACTGAACTGTGGTTATTCCAGTGGGTACCTCCAAATCCAGCCTATGAGATAGAAACTGGTTTTTTAGGTTTTAGGACACATCACATCCTGTCCGTAACTCAGGTAGCACTGAAGATCTTGAATTATCAGTGCTCTACTTCAGAACCCCTTTAATTTTTCATGTTTTCTCTCTCATTTTAACAAAAAATGAGTAATCTCCCAAGCACTGGTATATTTAGAACATGAAGGAAAAATCTAGATAAGCAATAGAAGAATTTTATAGTCACAAGATGCTCAGAGAGGTAGGGAAAACTCTCACACTCCTCTCCTCCCATATTGCTCAGCTAACCATAGCAACCCTGCTGAAAAGAAATGTAATGAATCTCTCTTCTACCACTTGAAATAATCATTCATCTGTCAACATTTAGACACTCTTATGAGGTCTTGTTTTTCATTTACTCCTTACCTCAAAAAATTTGTCAAGCTCTTATACTCCAGGTAAGGAGGCAGAAGAGGCAGCTAAGTACTAGATATAAGAGTACTTAATAGAAATACAAAACAGATTTCTTAGGAAAGGCTTTTAGGAAAGAAAAAAAAGCAAGAAAAAATTATTTTTCCTTCTTCAAATCATGCCTTTCAACTTTATTCCTCTGCAGACCCACAATTTAACTTTGATAGTAAAACTACTGCTGACATCAGTCCATCTCTAAATTATAGTATGGAAATTATTCTGATTAACCTTCTTCCATCCCCAGGCTTTTAGCATGCTCAGTGTAACTCTGTGCATTTAAATGCCTAAGGCAACTGAAGTGGAAGGAGAAAAGCCAAACAAGACCGCCTGGAAAAATTAAGATTTTCAAACACCCAAGAAAAGTCTCTTATGTACATTAAAGTGCATCACAAGCAAAAAACCTGAACTTAAAAAACCTGTGTATGTTTAAGGAACAATAGAAAACAAGGAAAATTTAAAGTTTTAGAAATTAGCTGAAAGGAAAAAAGCAAACAAAACTAAGAGCAAATACCAGGGCAGAATTACCTTAAAATATGCTAAGGAAGCATTGGCATTCAGAAAGAACATATGCTTAAAGACACTGCAGTAATGCTATGATCAAAAGCAGCAGTCCAATAAATTACAAATTACAGCTACTATCTACTGTCTGGGCAGCCCTTGCTCACAGAAGCATTTTCATCTTTCCAACATTTACTTGTTTGTGGAGGTGCACATATTTTGGTGCATTTTGTATGTGATTTGATAAGCTACAGCAAAGGAACAACACGCAGAAATCTAACCCTAAGCAACTGCACGGCTCCTTGGAAAAGTGAAGTTAATGCCACTGTGCTTGGAAATCTTTGGGTTATTGATGAGAGTGCACACACTGCTGCCTGTAACTTGCTGCTTAATCACAGCGGTGTCTACAAGTGAACTTTCCCAACCTCCTCGATCCGTATCAGTTCTAGGACAGTTCTATTTTTAAATCAAAATAACTCGCATAAGAGGACAGGAGGATGGGCCAAGTTCTGTCTATCAGTACAGTTCTATTTATAAGCTGGAGTGACTTGCATGCGAGAAGCGAGGGGGACACAACTTGTTGTTGGGAACCTGTTTTGTAACCATGCAATGGGTTTTAAAAAGAACAGCTACAGCAGCTCCTTGCTTTACCAGAACAACATCCAAATCCAGGCGGCCAAGCAATTGCAAAGCCTGACTACAAGGCTAAGAGCACGGAGAAAGCAGGCCAGCCAAAAAGCCAGCTTGCTCCTAATACGTGTGGGAACCCACAAGCTTAATTTAACAAAAGCTTGTGGCATTCAGCATTAACTGCAGGATCACTTTGCAGATGGACCGCTTAGTACTTCCTCGAGCTATATCCTACTCTATAAACAGCCAAAACTCAAGGTTAAACCAAGTATTACCTAGACAGGAATGGAATTTGTGCTGAGAGTATGGAAGGCAAATTAACTTTACTCCTCTTTCTCTTACAAAATTAAAACCGAAAGTCAATGTACAGTGTCTATTTTCCTTTCAAATATGAAAGGAAGTACTTTGGGAAAACATTATAAGCTAAGAAAAACATTTTGAGCTCAGTCTTGATTCCTTTTCCCCATAATTTGAGCAAAATGGCAGTTTAAGAAAATTACAGTTTAAGTATTTACATTACTGACTTCATTACCTTATACTGGACATCTAACCCAGCCTATTTGTGAATCTCCTCGTGTTCGCAAAGCTGCACGTGTGAGAAGGTCCACCATCCCATGTCAACATAAAAACAACCCAAAACCCACTTATCTTCAGGCCAAAATCATGAGAATATAGATCATGAGAATACGTTACCACGTAGCAACCATGCCCAGTTGCTGGCACAGTCCACTATAGACTCAGCTACCAACCTAAAGATTTTCTTGGCCTAAAATCCCACACTGTAGGTTAGAACTGCCCCACTATCTCCTTCCCCTCTGTAAGTGGAAGTCCTGGAACGATATCCCAGGGTAGAAGCAGAAATCAACTAAAGAAATAAGAGCCCTCTGACCAAACTCTTGATGAAGAGAGCTGCACAATCTCCCGTGCTAGCAGAAAAGAACAACAACTCCCTCAGGAGGACAGATACCTATATTAGATAAAAGATTTATTCTCACCTTAAAAAAGCTAACTGAGAATTTAATACAAGCAATGGCAAAACAACTCAGGTTAACAAGTTAAAATTAACCTTTGTGGTAAGTCCAGAGATGAACATGAGATGCTAACACGAATCAAAACCACGCCGTCTTGCCTTCACAATTACTTTAACATATGTTAGCTAAGTGAATTTAGGAGTCTCGAGGACAAACATACCCCTTGAGGACAGAACTGAAGGGAGTCTGGGAGTGAAGCCCAGAGTGGCTGGGAAGTTACTCTCAGGGAGAAAGAAAGCTAAGAGATTAAATTCCTTCCCTCGCTCCCTTCAGGGGGTAAATTAGCCTGCCTTAAAACATCCTTCAGTAGCTGAAGTTTGCAAGAACTCCAGTCCATTAACAAGGGAATACCAAACCAAAAATTAGGTAAGGAATAAGGAATCACATCACAGAACTACTACGAAATTTGTCAGCACAAAGTTATTTCTCTGCCAACGGCGTTTGAAAACACAGTTACACAAAGAGAACATAGTTTATATCCAAGCTCTATAAATTCTTATTTACCAGCTGAGATACTTCGTGAAAGATTCTGGTTTTTACTCCTGTAGCATTTTGCAAAACCTTCCCCCCCCCCCGTTTTTTTAGAAGTGTTCGCCTAGAAAAATAGACCATTTTGCTAAGCTAAGAAGTTTTATATGAAGCACACATACTGCTGTCAGGAAAATCTTGTAGAGGAAGGATGGGAGTGAGCGCAGCCCATTTTGGACAAACCTCCACAGGACCAGAGCGTGGGGCAGAGAAGCCCCACCCTACAAAGCAATACTTCAGAGAAAGGTATCTCAATGTCCCTTCCTTTCAGCACCTTGGCAGGGTTTGGAAGGTGGCCTGCCAGCACAGGGTGCTCCCCATCGTGCAGTGTCTCCCCGTGTTTACATTCAGGATGCAAGAGGGCAGCACCCAGGGCTGGTTCTCCATGGCCAGGGGCAGGTGTGTGTCACCTTGCCACAGTGCCACCAGGCCGGCTGGCCAGGGCTCCTGTCCTCACAGGGCTTCACCACGCTGTTTATCAGACAGCAGTGCCTCACAAAAGCTCATCTGCGGGCAGAGCCTCCCAAATCCAGCCCAACAGCCCATTAAGAGAAGTACGTCGAGCAATGGAAGGTGGCCCTGGAGCAGATCCACACACAGGCGCAGTGCAGCCTCTGCTCCCCAGGCCAGCGCTCACCGTGACAAGCACTGAGAGCAGGACAGGAGCTTCACGAGCCAGGGAAATGCTATAAGCCTTCACGACAGATTATTCACAAATTCACTGAACTACTAAGTGCTGAACAACCCAAATTTAGCTTCCGATTCTAAGGCCCCAGGCTGCAAGATTTTTTTTAAGCCAGACGCTCCTCTGAATTTTCACTGATGAAATCACAGCAGCAAGAAAAGCTGTTCTTTTAAATGTGGGGGAAAAAATGTTGGAGCAACTCTGCTTTGGGAGCACATTTGGAGCATAACACCACAGTAAGGTATCTAGCAGCTTTTTTGCCTAATTAGTGAGAAAAATGTGCCTCGTGACATTCTGGTTAGCTGAAAATTTCTTCATTTCTTACCTTTTCATTTAAACCATAATATCACAAGTACCTCCTGTAAACACGAATTTAAAACTGCAGGAGAAGCACTAAGGCTCAGCACTAACTGAAAAATTCTTAACATTAAATCCTGAAGTTTCCACTGAAGAATAAAAGAAAAATTATTTCTGGTTTCATGACTATTATGGCCCAACAGTTCCTTAAATGTGTATAGGAGGTGTTTAACAGTCATCTGCCCAAGTGCCTTTTAAAGCCAAAACCCCCAAATTTGATACCCAAATCTACACTGTCAACAGTTACTGCAGTACTATCTATAAAAATCTGTTTATATTTGCACATAGACAGCTATACTACAATATGTCCTGAGGTAAATAAGCTTATATAAGCTATCAAATTAGAATTTTTGCCCTCCAGAGATGTGTTTCAGTTATTTTGCATTCGGACAAAAACATTACCAAGAAAAAAATACTTGGGGGCAGGGGAGGAAAAGCAAGGGCATGTTTGCACTCCTGCCTCTCATACAGTATCTCTCTCCTGCTCCATGTTTTAGGAAGGAAAAGGTGCCAAAAAATCGGGCTGTTTTCATGGAAAACAAACTATAGGTTTGGGAGGTTTTGTTTGTTGTTTGGGTTTTTTTAACATCTCCAACAAGAAAAGCAGTATTTTTTCTGACCCAGCTACAACACATACAAAAATAGGTGAAATGATGGCCATAATTATTTCACAGAGCACCAGATGATGGGGCCATATCCTATTTACATTCAAGGCTGTATGCTGGCCATGATTAGATTTCTCTCATCAGAAGATGCGTGGATGGGAATAAATTCTCAGATAATGGAGAGACAAGAGAGACTCAACTGGAGGGAGTGTGTAAGAGGTCAAACAGCAACGTGCATTAAATCTCATCACTCAGTAATATAAAGAGAGACACATTGCTATATTAACTTTCTCCCTCACCCTGTGCCCATAATTTTTGGTGTCCCAGAGAATTTTAGCATCTCATAGCAACAAATGTTTTTTGCTGCGGTGTGATTTTTTTTTTTTTTAATCTCATATAAGGAGCAAAAGTAGTTTGAAGTTTCATCCCTTCCCACCATGAAAATAAGTAAGGTTTTTCTTTACAAAAAACCAACAATCAATCCATCAATCATTTCAGGCTGCCCTAGGTCAATGCCTACCAATTAAAAATATACACTTTTAATTGAAATGATGAAGTTAATTTACACACAGCTCAAAAGGAACAACTTCCATCTATCAAGATCTGTCAAATATTTGCTTCAACAGACCTGAATCAAAATTAAGAGTTTCTTCCTACAATCTGTTGATCTATAACATTATAATAATGTACGGCTTTGTGCCTAACACACATTACAAAGATTTAAAACAAACACCATCAGTAAACTCAATTTTTCTATGTCTATAGAACTTCCAAGAACCTTTTCAAACCTGGAACTACACAAAAGACTCTCTATTGAAATGTACAAATAAAAAAACCAAGGACAAGCACCACCTAAAACTGCCTTTCCTTTAAGCTCAGACTAAGGAATAATGTCCACCAAAAAAAATCAGTGAAGCACTTGGGGTGGGGAGGGGCAGGTGAACATGACTCTATCCTTGTCTGGTTTCTGCAATAACAAATCAAACTGGTCATAAAGAATACAGATTTTCCATCTTAGAAAGAAAATAATCTTCCCCAACTCTTAAGTGGTTTTGCCCATGATGGTAATTGGCAAGTGATCTCCCTGCCTTCAACCTCCATCCACAAACTTTTCCCTCTCAGTTTCTCCCCCTCTCCTATTGAGGGGGAGCAGTGAGAGAAGGGCTGGGTGGGCATCGGGAGAACACCAACCAAGGACAATCACTGCACAGGCCTCATGGCCAAAGCCAGATACCTCTGCTGCAATATTATGCTCTGTAGAACTGAGCGTAAGGGAGGTCTGACATTCTGAAACCTTCACCATGAGGATTAAATGGGTTTGTAAATCAGGAAATCCTAAGGAAACAGAAGAATTTTTTTTAAAAAATGTATTTGGATGGATCCAAAAAATTGAAAGGAAAAATGTCGGTGAAAAATGGCTATAACCAACGTATTCTCTTTATCCCCAATATATTTTTCTATTCCTCTCATCAGCCGGAAGGCGAGTGGGAGAAAGAAGCCTCTTCTTGAAACAGCTGAAATGTTAAGATGCACTTTGTCATTATGGCATTTCCATCTTATGCAGGCAAAAGCAATACTCAGTGTGCACTTAAGGCCTGCAGTCTCACATCTGCACCTTTCACAGCAGCACTGCAGAACTGCTTAAGTGAACGAAAGCAGCAGGAAAGGAAAAGAGCTCTGTCTGCCTGAGAGCAAGGAAAAGAGCTCTGTCTGCCTGAGAGCAGGGAGAAGAGCTCTGTCTGCCTGAGAGCAGGGAAGCTGCTGCACAGAACACAACAGGAGTGAAATGATGCACACCGTGCTCATGGGGCAGCTGTGACAGCAGCCACACAACTCAAAAGGGACACTGTGGTAGTGTTGCCAGGCTGATGGAAACGAGAAGTTTGTCTGCTGCACTTAGAATGTACAGCCTCGCCCTCTCCCAGAAACGCTCTCTTTCAAGTACTCCAGTAATCTGCTGGATAAAGAGCTGAAGAGCCGTGCAAGAACAGAAATTGTGCAGCATGACATTGCAGAAGGTAGTCCCCTGGGGAAAAAGGGCTCTCTTCTCATTATCCACACAAAACAAATAACCCTTATTGCTGCTGAACAGCTCTTCGTAATAATTCAGGCTCATTTTCACTTCAGATTAATCTATACCGTTAAAAGCATGAAAAATGCAGTAACTCTAATGTAGAGGAAGAATTAAAAATCTATAAATGAGCACCACAGGATTCAAAGAACCTTGGAAATGATGCCAGAGAATTAAAATACAAATGAAAGCATGTTCCCTGAATCCAAAACTCCAGTAGTTATAACTCAGATCTCTCCAAGAAGCTAGGAGGAGGTTTATTTAAGAAGCACCCTTCATGATACTGTATTATTTAATCGGCAGCCATCAAAACTCACAACAAGTAATATTGATGCATTACATGCAGAAACCTCAGTGCTGGGACTCCAGACTCTCTGCAGACTCTAAAAAGATTCCAACACTCCTTTTAGGAAATACCTTAAAGGATATGGTACCTTAGCCAAAATTTGAGATAGGAAAAGATCATTACACCAGACCTTACAATCCTACTGCCAGCCTACTGTCCTATAAAGGGATGATAACCTCCAGTTTCAACAGGTTCCCAGGGTTAAAGGAAACTCGGCTATTCCTGCTGCAAACACCAGGCAACCAGACACTCAGTGGACACAGAAAAGTTTGCACCCCCCAAGGCACAAAAATGTTAAAGGAAACGCCTTCTGGTCAGGAATTTTAACTTAAAAACTGTTTATTTTCTCAAATACCAATCCACTGCTACAGTCTTATTCAACCAGTCTTCTTCCCTAGGGCTCTACACTGCATTTTACTTTGCTGTACAAAACATTTACTCCAATACTCTTCAGTGCTCACCAATCATCTAATGGACATAAAGCTCCCTTGGGAATTTTCTGCAGTGCCAGTTGTAAACTCCCACGAGGAGTCCCAGCCATTGTGCTGATTTAAGTATCGGCTGGAAGGACAGATGCTTGTTTTGCAAGGCTTTTGCAGAAAAAGGAGAAGTTAACATAAGGACAACATGCATCATCTGAGCCCTTCAATGTGCCAGTGGAAGTCAGGGGTCTGCTGAAGAAGTGTCTGACAGCAACAGCACAGCAGCCTCTGGCTCCCACAGAACTTGAAGAAACTGACTGGAGAGGTAAACAAGGAGCTGAAAAGCTCTTTCCTTCTCCCCAGCTCGGGATCCTTATCTTGCTCCACCTCTCCAAGGGCTTTCCATCATCTCATTTCTATATGGGGAGCTGCTAAGCATCATTACCAGCACCTCCTTAGTCATACCAAAAAAGATTCATACATGGAATATTCAGAAATATCAACCCCTCTGGCCTCCAAAGAGCATTTTACCATCACGTTTAGTATCATTTTCCATGGCAAATAAAAGTCACAATGCTGTCTGGAGCACGTGAGAGTATAATTTGCTGCTTTCTAGCCAAAACTGCTAAAAACTTCTAATTCACAGGTGCAAGTAATCCATATGATGGCATAAGTAAGAACACTGGCATTGGTTTCAACACCAGCAACATACATTGAATTTGAAAAACCAAAATAGTTAAACTATTAACCTGAAGGGCTGCCCAATCTTTCCTTATTAATTCAAACTAGAGAGCTCACTTCCCACTACTATTACAAGTGGCCTCCTTCTCTAATGACTTTTAGGCTCGCAAGTTGATATTTGGTCAACTTTCAGTTTCATGTGTAACCTCCTCAAAGCAAACACTGCTTTTCTAAAACTTTAAATGTGAGAAATTAGTATGAAGTTTTTTCAAGCTCAAAATTGGTGAATTATTACAGCCATGAAAGCACCTTAGAGAAAAGAAACCTCTTTACATTCATCAACAACTGAAATTGCCATAGAGCATTAAAGGAGACCTACTGATAAAATTTTTACTATAACAACTATGAACTAAGTTCTTAATTTCATTTCCCTATTTTTCTCATTCAGCACTTTGAACTTCATTGTCATTAATCTGGAAGCTCTCAAGAGAAGCAGACCCTCAACAGTAAACCTGAGCTTCAAGAAAAAAAAAAAGTACCCAAAAATTCAGTTAAATGTTTGGTTTGAATACCTATTCCTATTCTAAGCAGGAGAAACAACAGCAAGAAAAGACTGAAAGCTCTGACATTGACCTTGAAACAATTTGCTTTAGTATTACTTTTCACTTAGCTCACTAGTTAAGCCCTAACAATGCAGTGGATCATTACCAGAAGGAAAAATATTCCCACTTTCTGGATATTTTGCTGTGCCACATGAACTAGCATTCCTGTTTAAAGGACCTTTCCAACCCTCTGGTTTTTTCCTCAGGACAAAATCTCACACATTATCCACATGCCATTTCCACATTGTTTATACAACCACACTTACAGGATCATCTTGCTGCAAGAAGGACCTCGAGTGCCTCCAACACCAAAACCAATGTGTGTTCTGATAACAGAGCCAACACCAGAAACAGCTTCCTGTAAGTTGCATCAGTAAGGCTCATATTTCATTATCTGCATGTGGCCTTGTGCTTCAGAGCAATTTCAGCTTCTATTTATACAATTCTGTTGCCAGAAAAGCAGTTTAACTTACATCGAAAGTCCACATGACCATTAGCTAGGAATGTTACACTTACGATGCCCATTTTCAAAATCTTTACAAAATCACTAAGTGATTTGATCAACCCCATCTGATTCTAAAACTCCAGGGGAGGTCATAAATGCTTCAGGGCTACATCATCATTATTAACATGTAGAGAAAAAAGTGAAGGTTTTTAGCATATGCAGTGTATGCAAAACCTTTTAAGCACTGAAACAGTTCCAATTTACGGAACTATTTCACTTCAACCTGCAAGAATTCACTAGCAAAAACTGTTTCAAGTTGTCAGTATTTTTAATAAATTCAAAATGGACAGCATTGATCACTTTTTGTAACAGTTTATCAGATGATTAATTCTAACCAGGCTGAACAGATAGAGGAATTGCTCTAGAAATACAATCCCATCTTTCCCTTTGTATGAGTACCCAATTACACTGTATGCATAAAGGAGAGTTGCCATCGTATTTTTCTAGTCCCATACATGATCCATTCTCTGTCTCTGACATTCCTGTTTCCAGCCATTTCAGCCCCTTCTGCAGCTGGACCTTCTTGCCCTCCATGGCAGATCATTTCTTGGTCACAAACTACCACTGAAGAGCAGTTACTACTTGAATTTCCTCCTCACAGGCTCCAAAGCTTTGGGTTCATCCTCTATTAAACCCCTCTGGGACCATATTTTTTCAGTTTCTCATATTCTTTGGATTAGCAGCAATCTTCTTCCTCACCTTTGTCTCAGGGGATAATAGGAAGGAATGAAATCCTTTCATGATTCTGACCTGACTGAAAAAAAATCCCAATAAAAGTTACACAGCTTCTCTCTGTTTTGACAGAAGACTTCCCTGTCTCCCACTCCAAGGAAGCCAGGCAGTTCTGCTACTAGCAGGATGTGAAAATTTAGGGTAGTTTCCATTCATAAGAAGTACAAAGTCATCTGCTTGTCTAAAGCAGAGTGCCCCAAAGTGACTGGCACCCCTGAATCTTGAGGCAAACTTCACTAGTTCTCTCTCCTCCTTTTGGGTGATCTCTTGATGTTGCTAAAGACAAGGTTTGTTAGAGTGCAGGGGGGGTTTTCCCCTGTCCTTGGGGACAGTTTCTGTGAGCGGCCACTGCTTGCAGTGAGGTTTCACTTACTACCTCTCCTCCAACAGGTGCTGCCCAGATGGAGCAAAGTGATCACATAATGGAAGTTTGGAGGCCAGCCCAGCTTTGCCACCTTCTGCCGGGGCATCGCTCTGCCCTGTTAGCTCAGGAGCCAGCAAAGTATGTTGGAATATAAACCTCCTGCCCAGCACTTTGCATAGGAAATTGCTGTATTAGGAAATAAAAATGGTCTTGTAATTACAGGAGAAAAACTCAAAGTGGTAATCTGTTTGCAAGAAAGGCAGAAAAGTGCTAACAACTCTTACTGGGTTGGGATTTTATCCCTACTGAAAAAAACCCAAATCATACAGGAATACAGAAAGTAACAACCAATAGAAAACACTTTTAATTTCAAAAGGCCAAATAAGTTAAGAAAAATCCCCAAGCCATAGGTCACCGATACTAAGAGAAGATAAATGGGTAGGATTCTGCTGATTGCTGATGTTATTGATGGCCACTACCACAACATTTCTGTGGTGCTTAATTACCAAGGGGCTTTGCAATGTTTGTTTCTATTTACAACATGATTGTCTGATTGCACGGAGTAAGACAAACCAGATCTAGCTAAAACTTGAAAGAACAGCCTGTCCTTGCTGAGAACCATTTATGTGATTTATGTATTTATGAAAATGTTCCAAAAGGAATAGTGTACAGTAAGTTCCCAGCTAAAGCCATATTCAACTGTCAGAAATAGCTGTGCTAGCTCACTATTTTATACTCCAAAATATTGAAAAAAGATATCTTCCTTCCCCCCATGGTTAGGAGTTTTCACATTTGCACAGCAGACAAAACTTAAATTGGAACTCACAATTATGATAATGCTTTTTAAGAACACACAATTGTGGAACACTTCCCTGCTTTACCACCTAGCAAATTGCATCTAATTATTCCACCTGTCTCAATTCTCACACATGATTTACATACAATTTTGTGAATTTTTTAAGTAAGTTTTCCCTTTTACATCAAGTGAGGCTCAGATATCTAAAACTAAATTCTTAACTTTGCCTCTACCTACCAATCAGTACATCTTTGTCTTCTGATTGCAGTGCTCTGAGTAGAACTTTACACTTTATAAAATAAATGTTTATTTTACAAGTAAAATCTTGGTTGTAGCTTTTAAGTACAGGAACATGCAAATACCCTCTGTGTTAATAACAGCCTCCTCTGGGACTTCTAATAAGCATAAGCACAAAAAAGGCAAAACCCATTCATTTGCTATGCAGTTACATTATATTTTTATCTTCGTAAAAGAGCTCAAAAGACTTCTGATGCACATCAAGGCTAAGCATGAACACAGCTAAAAAGGCAATATAAAGTGCACACTGCTAGAAGCGGTTTGACTATCAGCTGAAGAACCAATGCTGACACTGAATTTTTCTTCTTTCCACTGGCTGACAATAAAGCTTAATTAATTTTGGAGGAGGGACCATCTATTGCCAAGGCACAGATCCTAGCTACAAAACATTACATGGCAAAAGTGTAAAAGACAAATACTACATTTTTAAAGTCAGCATATTTTCCTGAAAATTCTTTTGATGGGGTTTTTTTTGTGCCACAACTTCTTGTGCAGAGACTCCAAAAGGCTCCTCAGTTACTCTTACATCAACTGCTACGTGCAAGGTTAAAAAAACCCCCAAAAAACCAAACAAAACAACTCTTGCACTTCCCAAATTCCAGGGTCTGGCAGTGCACATACCTGGATCAGCAAACACCAAATAAAGGTTAACAGTGCTCAATCATTCTACAGGGTTTCTGCAAGGCCCATTTGTCCTCCATGGCTCTGCACATACCACGTTGTGCACCACTGCTCGAGTGTCACCTCATGCCACTGTCTTCCAACTCTCAGCCTCAGAGTTTGGGTTGGTTTTTTTCCAGTCCTTACTTCTGGCTATTTCTATTAACTCAATTTAGCTTTAAACACAGAGGCCTACAGATGCCAACTCTAATTTCCAAGCCTCTATACCACAGTCTTGACCAGACAGATAACTGGCACAAAAGACTGAAGTGGTGAACTAGATTTCTAAAATGCTGCCATCTGATTCTCATCCCACACAAATATGTAATTTAAGTAATGAAAAAAAAGCTTTCGTCTCAAACATCAGCTCTTGAAATAAGTAAAATGCTAGAATTTGCATTGAGTCATGACAAGTTAAAGCTGTAACAGTAAGAAATAACCTTCTGAACAACAATAAAAAGAACATCCTTAGTGTCAGGCAAAGAGAAAGCAATTACATTTTCAAAGACTGTCAGTTTAAAAATACACAATGTAAAGAACTAAAATGGTTTTAGCTCTTTTCACAATTCCGTGAAATCTTCATATATTTTTAAGCTTCACCTTATTTATAAAATGTTTTCTATTCCATCTTTCTTTCATCACAAGAAAATTGAAACTAGTTTGTTAATGTAAACTTCCGTCAGTGAAATTTTAAGAAAAATGTATTTCTCTCAGCTATTAAGACATACAGTAACTCACATACTAGTGTAATTCCTACTCTAAGCCTTCAAGGGAACAAGAACAGGAACCAAATATTACAGCAGAACTCAGGACAAACACAGGCCTGAGGGGCAAGACCAGAGGGGAAAAATGGCCATCACTGGTCAGCATAACGTGGAAATTCCCACTATGAGTAGTCTCCAGTCAGTTTTTCCCACTGGGCAGTGCTACGAGGGGATAAGCAGAAAGCAAAAGAAGAGAAATGACTGCTAAGCAGGAACATTTCTGGCTGTTTGCTGGAAAATCCCACTCTTCCTTCCTTTCCCCCCTCAGTACAGGCAGTGCAAGGGTCAGTTTCAGGTTGGGTGTGAGCACAACACAACAGGGAAGCAGCAGCACAAGTTCACTACACAGCACTGCAGCAGGTGCAAGGCTAACAGCCAGATTCTGCTTCCTTAATTCAAAAGCTTTGTTGCACAGAATCCAACAATTATACAACCAACCTTGGCGAAAAACCAAAAACACCAACAAAACAACCCAAACCCATCAAAGAAACCAAAACGAGTTAAAAAAAGGCTTTCCTCTTTCTTCCCTCCTTTCTCATGGGAAGTGGATTACCAGAGCATTCAAAGGGGCTTCCAGTCCCAAGAAGATTAAAAACAAGAGCCATGCTTCTTCCATTACACTCATTAAGCTCGGCAGAAGGCGTCTGAGATTGTCCCAGTTGGAACAGGGAAAAGGGATTAAAGGCAAGTAGTGCCAGCTTCAGCCAGTTACTCCTCTACCCTCCGATTCCTCCCCAGCTCACACTGTAAAATTCCTGCCTTATTTAAATTTATGACACTTTAAAGTTCTAACGGGTTTGCCAAGAGACTTTTGTACCAGTTCATGTCATAGTGTCAGTGTGAGAGCTGAGTGCAGCTGCTTGGAAGGTTTGGAAGTGATCAACAATGTTTATTTTCTGCTGAGATGGTGGCAGCTGCAGGACGAGTCTTCATTCTTCTCAGCTGGATCAGAGTGGCTTGGATGACCACATACAGTGTTTGTAACAGCAAAATTCAGAGCACTTCTAAACCTTCATACTTAGAACACAAAACAAAAACATAGCATGGAAAACTGGGTGACACACTTGTCCACTGAAGCTTGTTGTACTGCTTGATACTTTAAAGATGTCACAAAGTCCAGCGAATCTGAAACTTAAGTAGGAGACAGCTCTGCCAAATGCTCCTATTGAAGAAGAGAAATGCATCAATACAACAAAAGGTATTTATTCTATTAAGCAATTCCCACACCTTAGGAGAAGAAAGGCAGAGCTGAGATATGCAGTCAGCACAAGCACCTGAGCAGATGATCCCACAGGTCTGTAAACACCTGACTCCCACAGCCCCAGTGCTCACATTTCCTTCTGTAGATAACAGGGACAACCAGGAGGAGCAACTTCTGTCCAGTTTCAGTACAAAACCAGAGAAATACACCTTGAAGTAAATCATTCTCTGCTCAGTAAATCATCCTCTGTCTTGCCTTTTAATTTGCCAAGCTAAGATAAACGCTACCCAGGCAGACGGAAAAAAACCCAAACCAACGAGGGAAAAGAAAACGTGAGAAGCAGCAAACACATTCCTGTCCTAAACTTCCTGGAATCAAGTTATTTTGTTCACTTTATTCTAACCTGACATAAGAGAAGGTGGTGTACACCAGAGCATTACTGGACTAAACCCAAGGGAATAAGGAGGAAGCTGCACATTTGAGAACTATAAACTTCTCACACATTTTTCAGGTGGTATTTTAGAGGGAACGGGAACAATTATTCAGATGCCAACACTACGCACTACTAGTACAGGCACACAAGTATAACATACCTTTATTTCTCTTCAAAGTGATGAATAGTTGCACATTCAACTGATGAGGACACAGCTGAACACTAAGATAAAACTGCAGAACTGCTCTTTTCTAAGCATGAACATGGAACAAAATTGCTTTCGACCACAGGTGAGCACAGCTCAAATGACTGTCAAAGGACTTTTGTTTAAGAATAAGCAATTCTGTAGCAAGTGGCCTTTAGTTGGTATGTTCTTGTTCCATCAACGGTGCGTAAACCAGCTCTCCTAAAGAACAGTGTCTTCCATGTGGCTCGTGCGAAGAGTTGCTGCTTTTTTACTCACATAAGCAAAGCAACATCTATGATGTGGAACACAACAGCAACACAGATGACTTAGAAGAGGCTCCAAAATAGTGAGGACGAAAGTATAAGACTGTAGATAAAGACATTCTCTACAAGTACCCAGAAAGATCAGAGAGCCCCAAAAACTTTACTCAGTAGCATTCTGTGTTCTCCAGTGGTAAGCTCAGCATTATAGCAGTACATTGAGGATAAAACCAAGACAAACACTGTTTGTTTAAACATTGAAACCCAGTGAACGAACAAAAGTGGGATTTTTGAGGTTTACCTTTCTAGGGTTTCCTGGAGGTATATCTAAATGTGTGGTATATCTAAAAACAGAGAAATTAGATTGAAGAGAGTTAAAACTGGTAGAACAACCTCCATAGTAGTAGAAAAACACAATGCTTAAATGCAAAGATAACATTAGTAGGGTCTACTGTGGAGCAATCCAAAGGCCTTGAGCGCTCTGCAGCAAAGATCCCAGGAACACACTCACTACACTTCCAGAAAATACAATGTGGAGCACCAGCATCTGAAGTATGAAGGCACAAATACACCGTACCACTGACTAATGTCACAGTAAGTGTTTTACATCCCATTGAATGATGACGTCTCATATCAGGATACTGCATAAAACAGGGTCCTACACAAAAAAACCACCTAAAAATTTGTGCGTCCTGTAAATCTGTTCATACGGTTTTTCTGAGGAGATCCACGCAGTATCATTGGGCAAAAGATAAAGTACCTCAAAAAGGAAAAGAAAAAATAAAGTTAAAGGGTGTGAAATACTGAGATGCTAGGCAGAGGAAATGCCTGCACAGCACCAAAGAGAGCATGACATCCCTGCAGCTCTGCCAAAACCTACAGAGAGGCAAAGAAACTGCAAGATGAAGCTTATAGAGAAAAAAAACAAAAAAACCCACAAGGAAAAAACCCCACAACAGTAAAGAGACAGACCCATGTTCTTCAGCGCATTCTCTTTTTAAGCATTTCTGAGTTTTGCATTTGAGGTGCCACCCACAGTGCTTGACCAAATGCTTTCCAACAAGGAGAGCAGTCAGAGACACGACTGCATAAACAGTTTCTTGGCAGGGGTTGGGAAAGAGGCCAAGCAGATATCATGGAGTTAGGACACAAGTCCCCAGAACCATTCTTGGATCCCTGCAGAGTTAGGACTATCCAACTGCTCAGTTCTTCAGGTGAAAAAGCAGGAAGTTGAACTTGCCAATCTAATGAAGCACTGGCTTTTTATGGAAGTCCATCTGTTCCAACTCTCCGGCTTAAAATACAAGGAAATGTAAGAATCAAAAAAGAATTCCAACATGATTCCAGCAAAGAACATTATTCTACTTGCTCTCCTAAATCTATTTGAAATATACAGAGATTATTTGACCAGCTCAGCTGTTAACATGAAAAGCAAAGGGTTTTTTTTAATTTCAGAAGTTGTCTGGAGTTTGTGGTTGGGTTTTTTGTTGTGTTGGGTTTTTTTAAAAATAGGATTTATGTATTCCCACAGTATAGCTGCTCACTTTGAGGTGTTTAATTTCCATATCCACTACAGAACACTTAGCGAAGCTTTAAATTGCAGACACATCTCTGCTTTCATTGTGAATAAAGCCTGTAATGTGGCAAAATTTAGCTGGAATAAGTATGTGCTTTACTGTCACTGACTGGGCAGACTGAATATCAGCTGAGCTAAAAAACCAACTTTATTATAGAAACAGTTCCACTGAGAGAACACTGCCTAGAACTGCTCATTTTCTACGACTCTCCTACAAGTTACTTAAAACTCCTTTAAGAAACTAAGCTCAACACTTGCTTTAGTTTTTGTCAAAATAGGAATGCAGCAATTATTTTCAAATGGTGGGAATTCAGAAAGTACTACTAGCACTATCTATCTAAAGATCAGCTAATTCTCTGTATTCATATG
Organism: Falcunculus frontatus; assembly: GCA_013398115.1. Lineage (NCBI taxonomy): Eukaryota > Metazoa > Chordata > Aves > Passeriformes > Falcunculus > Falcunculus frontatus. The sequence continues at coordinate 202,907 of VZRV01007869.1, read as the reverse complement.
AAAATACAAGTAGCTCAGGGTATTCCCTTTCCCAAATAAATGTTTTCTGTACAGTAAACCCAGTAACGAAGAATAAAATATTTTTGCATCATGTCTTGAGTTCTTATCCCACAATTTCATTAGAATACAAAACACTTTACTCATAATCAGCAAAAAAATAGAAGTCAAATAGCATTGTTGAACAACTCATTATAATTTTCTCGCTACAAAGACAAACCATAAACCCTTTCAGCAATTCTTTGGCTATAATTCTAAACAAACAATAGGTTCTGCCTCTATAAACACTGTTCTGGTTCTAATTTATAAGTTACGCAAAATATTACACAGATCACTCAACAATCCATCCTTAATGCACCTGAAGAGGTCTTTACAATTCCTAGTGAATAATTCATGTTTCCATTTTGCCATTCATCTACAGCATAAAACAAGCCACTTTAATTCAGCTCTAACTTTGAGATCTGACCACCACCAAAGACCAGTCAAAAACGTTAAGGAGAAATTGTTTTTAACTCCAATCTACTTCCCAAATGGAAGAACTAAATAGTCCTAAATATATTTGAAATAAATCAGCATCTGAAGAGATTGGCCATATGCTAAACTGTCACTCTCCCATAGTGAGTGATGAATTAAGCTGGTTGTGTAGCTGGCTGCTTACTACAATACTGTTCATGTCACTCACATATGCTGCTTTGGCAGTTATTGCAGCTTTTTGGAAGCCAAGCGGCACGTTAGATTTGAGAACAAATTACAGACCAGCTAAAAGCACTGAACTCCTGACCGATTCCCCAAAGAACTGGAAGAAACACTACAAAAGACTGGAAAGGTATAAAGAGAAATTGCAGTACCTTTGCAACCTGCATGATTAAAAACATGAGAAAAATCCAGCCAGCCAGACACGAGTCCAGTCCTCAGTGTCTGCTGGGATCTGTGCAATCTGTGCAGTTCTCTGTAGTCTGGGATACTGCAAAGCCTATGGTAAAGAGAATGCACAGAGGGAGGAGAACACTCATCCACAGTACCTGGGGAATATATACCAGGAATTTAACCAGTTGGTTAGCACAAGCCTCTCACCGATGTGAGCACTTGGAGCTTTTCTCCATACTTGGCACAGAGGTAAAGGAATCCAGTCATTATATGTCAGTGGCCTAATAGTCAAGAGGCTGCACAGTAAAATATGCAAAGAAGCAATGAAATGCTTCTAGCGGATATGTTTGAATCCCTAGACAAGATTCTGGTTACTCAAGAGTTACAGCTCAACCAAACCAAGCAAATCAATCCTTGGAGCACTGGTATCAGAGGAACAAACCATTTCAGCGTGTCTGTGGCCAAAAGGACAAGAACTCAGCTCTTAGTGAGCTAGTGGCCAAAAGGATTAAGAACTTAGCTCTTCACTGTGTTTCTTACATTCCACAGGAAAGTCAGTCTCCGTATTACCCAGAATATGCGTTAGGAAAAAAGGGTTATTTTGACAACTTTAAGGTTCCCAGCATTATCACATGGACATCTATAAAATCTCTTCTGATAAAGCAGAAGTTGAGGGATTTGGGTTGCAGATTTGTGGTGAGGGGAGAAGTGGAATACATCTGTACTTTCTGTAAACACAAAAGCACTTGTAAGGTACAAGGAGTCCTCTGAATTGTGACATTTTTAATAGGCTGGGCTCTTCTTGCTCTTGATTCATTTTCTCTTCATTTACTTTTAAGTTACACTAAGTTTCTGTAAACAACAGAACTACAACACTCTGTTCTTCCTGCAGCTGCCTGTGTGCCTTGTCTAACAGACAAGCAGAGTTTGACAGAGCACAGATGCAGAGATCCTGGCCTCTGTGGAGGCACTAGGCAGCAGATGGTGCAGGTAAGGCACCACAGTACAAGTCCATGCCCATGGTTACTCTGCTGAGTGGTGCTGCAATACCTGGGCCTAAATACAGTGCTCAATACAGAGATGCACACACAGCTGTGAATGGTGCTTTGTGAAATACTGATTTTAAGTTGATACTCAGGAACAGACACCTCTAAACCTGACCTAATACCTTCACTGATGTCTGTTATACTACTTTTTCAGGTAGTGGAGATAGTATGTTTGAGGAAAGCAACTTAATCACTTTCCATCTTTAAAGAGCTTGACTCCAGGTTAAGCATCCCAGACAGGTCTACCCTGTTATTTGCTCCATGATCAGAAGGAATTTGAAATATCCAATGTTTCCCATTACATAGAACAGTCACTACATGCCAGACACTACCAGTTACACTGAAATACCCACAGTCACACATAAAAGCTTTACCAATGCAGTAAAGAGCAATTTGTTAACAGTAAGGCTTCACCTTTTTAAGATACAAACAAGGAAAATATCCAATTTCAACAGCAATTCCAATTAAACAGAATATTTACCTTTACTGTTGGTAGAACTCCGGAATTTTTATGCTAGAGTAAAAGTTTTAGACAATCATTGGATTTACTGCATTTACATTTCAACAATAATAAAAGTGTAACATTGCTGGTAGAGGTTTTAAGAGTCCCCAGGGCCTTTTCTGTCACATACTCCCTCTCACACCCCTCAGTCTGTTCTGAAATCACGTGGGGGCTCAGGTTAGTCCTATTAGTCACTAACACAAGTAGCCAGAGAAAACAGGCATAGATATATTATCAATTCTTTCTGAAAATCCTGCACATTCTGCAGAAGATTACTACTTCTCCTCTAAGTTAGCAGCAGCACCTTCAGCTGAGGGGTGAATTCTGAGGAGCTCTCTGTCACTCAGAACCAGTACATTTTAAATGTTGAAATGATGTACCTGCTCCCGTTTCAACACAAGTTTTTGTAGCATTTTAATGTCTTGCCAGTTAGTAGCTGGAATCCAGCAAAGGGGATACAAGTGCTATTACTGGTACCTAATGGATATTCTTCTTGAGCTCAGTTGCTGAACTACATTTTGAATAAAGGACTCAATTCCCAAAGGGAACAACCTCCTTTCATTATTTCCCAATGCTTAGACTAAAGGAGAATTCTCTGCAAGGGGTAAGTAGGGGCAGTGCTCATATTTTTATTTCCAAGTTCCCACACAGATTGCGTTGCACAATATTAAGTGAATGCAGGTCACATCCAATACCATAAGTTCTACAGCTGGACATCTTCATATTACAGTCCTTTCTTATTCCCATTTCAAAATGGCTTTTTATTCAGAGCATTCTTCTGAGGAAAAAACCCCCAGACTTTAAGAGTATGTAGTAAGAGTAGAAAACTCTCCATTTTGAGCTGTCCCACCCAGGATGTGCCACTAGCTCCCAGCTGTGTGCTCGCAGAGTTCGTGTCCACCTTGGGTCAGCTGCCCCACACAGCGCTGCACTCACACTGCTGTGAGTCACCACAGCATCTGCTACCAGACAGAAATCACATCCTCGCTCAGGTTTCAGGGTTCCCTCAGCAACAAAAGCCACCCTCGCACGATTATACTCTTTATTGATGTAGAGACACCCCCGCAAGTCAGCTTAGCCCTGCTTTAAAGCAGCACTCCTGCAAGATTACACTTGCTTCCAGTTTATCTCTGCATCCGCGCCTGCCATAAGAAAGGGTTAAAACCCCCGTGCTGGAAAGCACATCCTGCATCTCCACGGGCTGCAATCAGAGATGCCAACCCGACCAAGGCTGCCCTTGGCACAGGCAGTCCTGAACACCAGCTTCAAAGCATTGCTCCTCTGCCACATGTCTGCAGCTACTGCCACAAGCGCAGAATGCAGAGCATTCTCACTCAGCCGCCACTGCTGAGCACGCTGCTGCTGCTGGAGATACAGAGCACACTCAGGAAAATGAGTCACCCCATTTTGGAATTCTCTCTAGATAACTGCACGATAGCTAATGACAGATCCCCTCAACACTTCCCTCTGTGCCCTTTCTGTTCCTCCATATACACACACACACACACACACACACACACATATATATACATATATATATATATATATGCAGTAGAACACGGAAGTCAGAGCCTGAAGTCCAAGTCTTTGAAATTCCTTTATGGGTTTTTAACTCCAGTGCAAGCCACGCTTTTAATCTCACCCCAGTGAGGACTAAATGAGAAGTTGGTTTGTTCAGGCCACGAATTCAGGGAAAACAGTCTTCTGTCTCAGAAGTGCTCACCTGGGAGACCACCCAAACCATCTGAAGTGCCCCTAGAGACACCCATATACTTGCCAGGACCTAGGAGTTGTTGACACCTAATTCTAACTTACATTTTAAGTAAGGCTTTTAAAAACATGATTTATATTTTAAGACTGTCGATGAAACGGCATTATCTTCTAGCAAAAAGGACTTTCTCTTAAACAAAAATATTATTAAGACAAAGGGCAACCTCTTTCCTAGTATCATAATAATAAATGCATAAAATGCTTCTTATTTAACACATGACTGCAGCTTCTAGAATGTTGTATGATTTAAGTTGTCTGGGTTGTTTGGCTTAGATTTAATTGCTCAGCCAAAAAAGAAAAAGTTCTTTCAAGACTGAAGCTGCTGCCTTCCTTTGCATTAACAACTTGTACAGAAGTGCTGTGTGCATTAGACAATCTACATGTTTGCTGATACAGACCTGCAAGCAGGCTCAGCCTCCAGCTTGACATTTCATTGCAATCTACTGCCATGCTAATTAATAGCTAATCAAAAAGTTCCTAATAAGTATACAAGATATTTCGATTCAGACTCACTATTTTTAAAAGCTAATGACTTATAGCATTTAGGATGGTGAATAAATCAAAGTCGTCCCATGACACACTATTTACTTCCAGTATTTTTCAGAAAAGAGTAATTAACTTCTACTCAAAATGCACTTGTATGAGAGTATCATCAATATTAGGACAGCAAAAATAATGGCAAACATGAAATTGCATGGGTATCATTGCATAAGGTTTATTTTACCAAATCCCTTCCCCCTCACCCATGCATAATTAACATTTATATTAAAAGAAACAGCTGACATAGCACATTAACAGACTGTGTCTAATGTCATGCAATTAACTCTCTACTCTCTTCAACAGGAATATCTATTTAGATATCAGAGGAATAAAGTCCATGGTTCATTCACTGCCGTGGAGAAAGAAGAAGAAAAAAAAAAAGAAAATTAAGAGAAGCCAAACTGAAACCCATAAAATGGCTTAGCAAACCAAAAGGCCACAGCTGAGTGCCAAGCCCATCTGTCACGGATCTGGAGAGCACCCTGGTCACACACAACTTTCAGCTGTGTCCATGAGAGGTCCAGGTCTCTGTGTCCACCTAGAGACTTCCAAGTTGAAATCATGGAAGTGACAACTCTGCCCCTTTCCTCTCTTCAACAGGAACCTGGACAGACACACTCTGGACTCTGCTGTCCCCAAATGGGCCGTGAAGAGACTTACTCATCTATTATTCCACCAACACTCAGCACACTCACAGTTATATTAAAATTTGACTGATGAAGAAATGCCACAATGAATCCACTTGGCAGGAAGGCTGTGGTCCCTACTGGAAGTGGATAAAGAGTGCACAGGAAGTGTTCCCACACTGTACCTGTAACTTGTTTTATTCAGCACTCACTGGTACCTTCACAGCTGATTGCTAGCAACAAACAGTAAATATCTGCAGCGACAACTAAAGTCATCATGAGAGACTATTCAAAAAGTGTAAGTTATGTAATCTAAACTTAACTTTTCATATGAAAGCCTGAGGGTTCTGTTCCTCCTGGTAGAGAACAGGATCATTCTGTGAGAGCTGCTCATGCTCTGCGCGAGCACTTCAAATCAAATGCACACGAACCACCTACAGACTAACACTATTTCAAGACTGATTTTTGCTTTCAATATATTTTTTTCAGTCGATCAGAAGAAAACAAAACTCACAATTTGAAGTGAGCAGGCAATAGCTTGGGTTATTCACTTATGCAATGGTTATGTTTCTGTGTAAAAGATCACAGACAATAAAATTTCCAAATAGCCAAGCATCAGCTCTGCTTGCAAGGTTAGGTTAAGGGCACAAGAATGCATGTTGGAGCCCAGTTCATTCTTGTATTAGGTCACATATTTTGGACTCTCCTTTCTTTTTGCACATTAATTCCAGTGCTTCAGGGAAAGGCCTCCACAGGCAGAGCCTGAGCATGCCTCTGGTGTTTCTGGCAGAAAACAAAAACTTGCTGAAGCTCTGAAAGCTCTAAGCTTGAGCAGTGTTTTCATCTTACAAGCTACAAACATCAGATCTGCAGGCTACAGACAAGTGTCCCTTGGGATTTGTGTTGCTGTACCTATGAGGATGACTGAGCAGCTTTATACTGTCCTCCTGTATCCTCCTTCTTCTTAATCTAACTGGGAATAAAGGATAGAAAGAAATGCACAGAAATGCCCCACACACCCAGTATCAGCAACGTGCAGAGGTAGAGCAAAATTGTTAGAGCAGGTGATGCCAGTTAAAAACTCCCACAACCCCAGTGCAATTCTGGCAATTTATTCCACAGTCTTAACTCCTTCAAAAGTGTTGTTTCCAGATTTCCAGCAGTTATTCTTCATTTTTTTTGAACTATTTTGCCAGCCAATGTGGGGGGGGAGAAGTGACAGACAGAAAAGAAAATACATAAAAATGAGCTTCCCATCACTTTCTACTGCTCAGTTCTAGATTTTTATATATATATATTATATATATATACATAAAGATGTTTAAATGTCTGCTCATGTTAGCACAGCTCTTCACTGTGCAGATTAATCATACTCCGCTTCCTGCCTTTTCATATAAATCAGTGTTTAAAATCTTTTTCTGTTTATTAAAAAAAAAAAAAAAAAATCCTAGCTAGAACAAAAAAGGACTCCATAAAGAATCAATGGCAATCAGGACAAAAGCAAAGCCTGACCTGGTCATTGCAAATTCCCATCTTCACTGATTCAAAGGAGCCACGTGTTTTAACTGTTGCTACGCCCTTATACAAATTACAATTATTAAACAAAGCTAGCAGCTGCTTTTCACAAGAGATTCTCAAGCCACTGCAAACGAAACTTCAAGCTGAAGATATTTTTTAAATTGATTACCAAATTTATAAAATAAAAGTACATTCTTTTCCCCTCTCATAGTGGTTTGTTTATTTTTAACCAAGCACTTAAAGCATTCTGCTCTTAATCAAGTTTGAGGGTACTGTGAGATAGCATTTTCAGGAGTACTGGTGTCATTCAGGCCATGCTGTCTAGCTCAGCTGGAAGCCAAACCCAATTTGAAGAAACGAAGGAAATACAAAAAGCCTTGGCCTTCCTGGCTCTCAGCTTTTAGTGCATTGAAAGACAGCACTGCTTGAAAACAAACTCAGCTATTTGATTATCAATTCACATTTAATTTCATGGTGTTCTCTGAGCAAGGGTATCAAAAAAGTTTTTTTCAGCACAGACATCTGCAAAGTGAAACAGCTTACAGAAAAGACTCCAAGAAACATCTGAAATTCTAAATGTAGTTAGGAAAGAGGCCAAGGGATCTGTAAAAACCCACCGTATCAACTTAAAGAAGAAAAAAAATGACCTGATAAACTGATTTTGAACATTTAAACCTTTAAAGAACTTGCTTCAACTTAAGAACTTTGTTTAAGTCACTGTTTTTATCAGCTAACCACAACAAAGAAACTATCAGAACCATGACAGAATTAACACAGCCTCTAGGGCTGCAGGGAGCCTTGTGCTCTGTGGCAAAGAAGAACAAAATCCTCCCAGATGTGTCAAGTCATCACTTTTCAGGACACCGCATTATTAGTTTTTGCTACTTGATTTTTCAAATTGGATAGGTTTCTACATCCCATCCAGCTGTGTATTTTTCTATGACTGAAAGCAGAAACTGGATGGACATCTCCCTAAGTGTCCCATCTAAAGAGGCCCCATAGGCATGTTCCCCTTCCAAATGTATAGCACTTCACATCCTTTAGAGCATTTAAAAGACCCACAGATTTTTCACCAGCTCCTTGACTGTGTACATTACATAAACATAAAAATGTACTGATAGAGAACAAAATTTGAGACAAGTAAACAGCCTGGCATTAGCAAGGACCTGACAGATGTTAATTTGTCTATCACTTCTCTGAACAACTCAAACATCAGAAGAGATTCTCCATCAGTGGCTAGAAAACTTCACTGATCCAAAGCTAACCACCTGCAGTGTTGTTCCACACCAGCAATACCACCTTGCTGCCTAAACAAACCACAGCAAGCTGTGTGCCAGAGGGTAATTCGCCTTCTCTTCCCAGTAAGAAAAAAGATGCTCAAAGAGCACAATTCTCAGATGCACTGGGATGTGCACAGGAATGTGGTTACTGCTCAAGGTCATTCAAGGCAGGAGCTGCAAGCTCAGATCCAGACACATGCAGGAACATGTGAAAAATGTAAACAGCCTCAACGCCACGATTTTGTTTTAACCTCTTTAGAGGTCAAGTTATCCCTCGGTGCTGCTTTTTGAAAACAATCCTCCTGCAGCCCGACACTGTGCTGTGTTGTACTGCCCCAACAGCCATAACCTAACGTACCAAACACATCTGCAGTGAGAATCACCTCGGGAGAGGATGGCAGTGTTATTTAAAACATTAATGCTACCCTGAGATCATCTTTGATTTACCCAAACAGATTTGCTAGCAGATCTGCTCAAGGTACCTAATGGTGGAGGTTGCCATGGGAACACGGTACAACTACACACTTTGCCATGACAACCAGGCCTCCCTGGAATACTAATGAGTGCCCATGGCAACGGGAAGCTAAAGACAAGATGTCTGGAGACCAAATATTTCATGTATCATTTATAACAAAAGCTATAAATATATTTGTACGCTTCCCTATGTGAGTTTCTACGGGTTTTGGTACCCTGCAAAACGGCACATATGGGGCAGTATTGCAAAGTGTAAGAATGATGTGGCTGCAGTATAAATGGAAAATCCTATTTCAAGGCAACGCCGTGGCTGAAGTTCAATTCCACAAACAACAACAGAAATATCTGTAGTCAACACACCCCAAGAGTGTGTCGCCTTGCACGTGAACACAATTGCCAGCCCACGGTGGAACAGTTACCTGCACACAAGGCTTTGTCTGGGCTGTGTCCACCAAAAGATGCTCCCTCTACCCAGTGCAGAATCCTGTACCCAGCATGGATCTGTTCTCCATATGGCAGCTACTGCAACTAGTGTTGTGAAGGCAGCAGAAAGCATTGCCTTGGTATTTCAGAAAAGGCTCTGACAAGAGATCCTTGTTACTTTATAGGAATGTTCCAGCAACTCAGTCCATGAGCAGTGTTCTACATTTATTTGTTTACAGAAAAACAATGCACTGTAGCAAGTTACACATCAGAACAAAATGTTGGTATTAAAAGTGATAATCATCAGCTAAGTGACATCTGGTGCCTTTTTTTAAGTGCTCTCTCTACAGATGAATTTCAGAACACTTTCTAGATATTCTACACAGATTATCAAAGTCTGAGACATTTTCAGGCATCCTGCCAGCAACCTCCTATCATTTAAAAAAGAGGCGGCACCAGCTGGAAAGCCAGTGCAGCTTGTCCCAAAAGCACTCTATGTGATAAGCCACATCAAGAGACAGCAAAATTTTAGGTCCCAGGGATCACAAGTGCCAAGATTCAGCTCATACCAGCAGCGCAGAAACCAAAGGTAATAAACCCTACCTAAGATTTTTCCTCATGTCTTATTATTTGGTTTTATTAGGTTATAAAAGTTTATTAGGTTGTAAGTCTCCTTGCATGAGTTCCTCCTCAAAAATACAAAAATCAGGAAAGCATTAGTAAGCATAAGATTTATCTTCTTCCCTCTCTCAACATCCACGATCTGTGATACGTATTTATTAACCATCTTCCAGGTGTAAATAGATCAACTGCTGCATTTCCTCAGTGACAGAGCACGGAGGTCAGCAATAAGGGATAAAGAACTGTTCTTTGTGTGAGATATTTCACAACAGTCCCATGGCTGCAGAGCTGCTCAGGTGCCAGATTCTCACTGCTTTTGACTACAACAACTGACACTATCCCAGTGGCAAAAACCCCAATCCCCTGCCCCTTCAGCAGATCTCCTCAACCCTAGAAGAGGCAGCCCCACACCAGACAGGAACTTCCAGGCCTTGATCAGATGCATCAGCTACACTCACCCATCTTCTCACCTACTGGTAAATGCCAGAAGGAACCTCAAGTACACACACTTAGTAACCCCACAGGAAGGCACAAAACAAGGTCTGCATCACTGAGAGTTTCCTCACAGCTGTAACCCAGACAAAGTCATTCTCCAGTTTGCTGCAGGAATGTCAAAACCAGGAAGTGAAGACTTCTACCCATGGAAGTGGCGGAATCATCATCCCAGGAGGTAGTTAAAAGATGAGTAGAGGTGGCACTTCAGGACACATTTTAGTGGTGGAGTTGATGATCTTAAGGATCTTTTCCAGCTTAAATTATTCTATGATTCTATGACTACATCTGAGGCCAAAGTGCTACAGAACAGAAATATCTCAGTAGCAGTTGAACCTAGCACATGAGACTAACCCAGACTAATCACTGCCAAATCCCTCTTCTGCTTCCAGATGCTGCTGGCTGCGGCCACAGTGTTCTGAATACACGTACACAAACACAGTATTAACACCATCACATTCAGAGTTATCAGATTAGTGCAAGCACTGGCCATGATCCCATTAAAAGTTTTCAGTCAACTGCAATTCAGTGTTAATTGGCATGTTTGGAGAGACCTGAGGAAGAGGTATGGGACGAAAAAGCAACGCAAAATGCAGGCCATGGGCCTTTGCATTGAATTTAAGACCTAGTCACTTTAAGTAGTATCCAAGGACAAAAAAACCCCCATATTATCAGGATAAATGGGCTCTTTCGTTTCACAAACTTCAATCGATACAGATTTAGGTCACAAACAAAAAGAGAAAAAAGGCATGCTGCTTTTTAAAGTAGTCTATCATAGTGCAGATTAACACATTCAACAAACAAACATAGCCCATAGTGGACCTTCAAACAACAAAGTTTCCCAAAGAGGGGCAGAACTTGCATTACTTTTGTTATAAGACAAATCATTACTCTACAAATTTTGTCATCTTGAGTCTAACCTGTTTGCACAGGACTGATTCCAATTATTAATTTTCAACTATTTCAGTTCCTTTAAATACCACAGAGCCCAATACACAGCCCAGCTTTTCTTCTGTCAGCACTGAGATCCAGTTTTAACAGGAGCTGACTACAAAGACAGGAAAAACACATTTGCATTAAATCTCAAGATTACACAACAGCCTATCTAAGCATGTGTGGCAAAGACTATTCTTTTATTCTAACCCTATTTTTCCACGAATATTTTGGGTTGTGGTTTGTTGGTTTGGGGTTTTTTTCCCCAAGCTGATATTTTTCACTCTCTCTCTTGCACTCCTCTTTGGGACTGCTTTGTATTATGTCAGGGGACATGACAGGTAGCTCCACAGTATCTCCAACCAAGAAAAATACAGAATTTAATTGATCTGTGGTCAGCAGCGGCAATTACTACTTAGGGGGAAAAAAAAAAAAGCTGGGATAGGCACTGAGTGATAAACACTGTGTCAATGGATAAGCTGTCCCAAGACAAATCAGTAATTTCAGCATGTCAGGGGGCTGGAGGCCTGGTTGCATATCTGCACTTTATCTCCTCCCAACAGTAAATGCAGTGATATGCACACAGAAGAGCAGTGTTTCATATGTGGAATGCACTTGCACACTGTGACTGCAGACATCTCTGCATCACTCTGAAAAATACAAGGACCCATCTTATACAGGGAGGACTGGCAGCACAGCCAGTGATGGTAGCCAGGCAAGCAAGGCAAGTTAAGAATGGCAACAGGATGCCACTTCCCAAATAAACCAAATGAGAGTGCCTGAGGAATTCCTCCCTACATAACTGACAAGTAAAAAAGGTTTAGTCTCCCGGAAAATATGGGAAGTCCCACAACTCCTATCTAAGAAACACACATTAAGATCCTCCCCACTCAGTTTGGGCTATTAGAGCCTTAAATCCTCTTAATCCTTCCCATGCTATTACTTATTTTGTGTTTCCTTGTGAAAAAAAATCAACACCTTTCTGCATGGTTTTTTTGAAATCCCTTTTCTCAGTTAATATACTTAGCTTGCAATAACCTCTCACTTCCCCCCCTCGGCCCCCCACACTACAGATATTGAATAGCTGTGTTACTTCAGGGACCAGTCATAAATGTGAATGATGGCACTTGAACCTGCTAAACTGATTAAACGCTGAAAAGAAGGATCAATTACCAGAGAAAGGCAAGCTGGGGAGCCATACATAACACACTGCAGACAGAACAAAGAGCTCCTACTGCCCCGACCTAGCACAATCTGTGGAGCAAAAAAAAAGAAAGGAAAAGCATTTAGAAAGGCTTTCTTCGTTGCAGCTGAGGGTATCCGCCTTCCACCAGGACAGTCAGGCAAGAGCAACACACGCTCACAAACTGAACTTCTCAGAAGGAAGAGGCAGAGAAAGGAATTACATGTTTGGGCAGAGGCAGATGTGCTTTGTTCTCTGCAATGTTTCACTCAGCACCTATCTATCCACCGGCACATTAAAATCTATTAGCGATGCATTTCAGATAGAAAGCATTCACTTCCAAGCGTCCTTGTTTAAAAGCATGCACAGGACAGCGCAGGAGATAACACAAAGCTCCAACCTTCCGAGCACGGAGCTACCCCGTTCAGCAAAGCACTTCTAGATTATACACGGGAACAGCGCTCAGAAGAAATGCTTTAAACCAGAACAGCAATCTCATTACTTTTTCGACAAGATGTTCTGTAAAACAACAGCCAGTGTAAAAAGCATAACCTCTTTGAGCAGCATCAAAAAACGAACACACACCCACAGAAAAAAGAAAAAAAAAACCCCAAACCGAACAAAACAACAAACAAAAAAAAAAAAAAAAAAAAAAAACCAAAAAAACAAAACAAAANGGTAAGGAGTGCAAGCAGGTAATCAGGCAAGTAACAGGGAACCACTCACCAAAAAGGGAAGATAAAGGCCAAAAAAAAAAAAAACAAAAAAAAAAAAAACAACAACAAAAAAAAACCACCAACCCCCCCCCCCCAAAAAAAACCAAAAAAAACCCCCACCCCCAAACCAAAGAACCAAACCAAACCAAAGAACCAAACCAAAATCTATCATGACCCAAAGGGAATTTCCTGACTGTGTAACAGCCTGATGTGACTCAATAGCTTTTAGGAACAAAACTGTGCCGTCCCTGAACTAGTCGGTGAAACACTTCAAATAGGCTGGTTTAAACAAGACACGCATGTAAAACACCTGAGAGTCCGAAATGCAGAAGCACGCTCGGGGCACACGATCCCGCCCCTCCGGCAAGCGCCCGGGGCTTTGGCACGCTCCGGTGGCCACAAGCGCGGCCCCTCGGTGCCATCTGGCGGCCGCTCGCCCCGCTGCTGCCGGCCCCGCTCCCGCACCCACGGCCGGGCTCTCCCATCGCCCCGGCATGGCAAGGGCTCCTTCCCAAAGGGCTGGAACGCCACTGGAAACGCGGGGCAGAGGAAAGGGCTCTGCCTGCCCACACCGGGACCTGTTTACCACTCGCCTCTCGAGGCTCGCTCAGGAGTTCGGCAGCACGGAAGCTCTGCCCAAGTGCGGCAATGACAATGGCTTATTGCTCACTGCTGTGCCCACTGTTTTCACTTTTTCAGTGAATGAATTCTTCTTTCCCCTACGCTTTTCATTCACTTCCCAGCTATACCAGAGCCATTATGTAGCTATAAGCTCCAGCAATAAACCGAAGAGGTGTTATCTTTTATTAAACTGACTGATACAGGTGGGAGAAGAGAAAAGGAGAAAGTCATTTCACACAATAAAAACCTTGTGCAGTTTCCTCTCTTCCTGACAGATTATAAAAGCCAAAGGTTATGCAAGTTTATATGAGACCTCTTCTTTTTATATCTTGAAATTACTACTGCTAAAACACTTCCACTGGAATTACTAACACCACCCACCTACAACAGCTCCAGGACTCTGGCTTCTCTTGCTTTTTCTTGGTATATGTCACCCAGCTCCAGGATATTTGTTTTGAGGTGAGCATCTGGCATTGCCATCATACAGAGAGAAAGGTCTGCTGTGCAACATCCCATAATATGAGTGATATTTAACAAAATTGCAACTGTCCCCTGGCACCCTAAGAGTAATGCCGTGTCATTTGTAACACTTGGCCGCAGACACCAGGGAGTGGGTGTGGGAAGTGTGCACTGGCAACTCCAATTCAGAGCCTTGCAGGGAGGCACAGAGGGGGATCTTCTTTAGCATGACTAAGAATGGAATGAGTTTGTAGCACATGCTGCATATGCTTGGTGAATAAGTTGTAAAATAGTCACAGGCAGAGGGAGAAACAGTTGAAGTCAGGACTTGAAGGATAAACTTGAATTTGGTCACTCCTGTTTCTAGTTTTTTCTTCAGATCCACCAAATACTGACAAAGGTGATGAGTCGTGCATGGTTTTTTGATCTCTCAAAAGCAGTAAACTATTCACAGAAAGCTCAATGTCTTGCAGGAAAAAAAAAAAAGTGAGAATGCTTGAAATAAAGCTGTGAGTGTAACTAATAACTGGGACATTGTGCCCAGACTGTATTCCAGTATTTGTCTGGAAACAGATACACATCTCTGTAGCCACTCTGCTTGACCTGAATCAGTGAAACGTGGCAAAATAATACCAAACAATGATTGCTGGGAAGAGTGATAGAATGGGTGATTGCTTCTAGCAAATATGCAGGAAATTAAAGTACCTTCCTTCCTCCACTCCCAAAAATGGTCTGAGTACATGGAGCAAAACTTGGAGGAAGCACTTAAGCAGCAACAATGGTAACAGGACACTGATACTAATAGCAGGCATAGAAAGATACAGAGGTGAAAGTGTTGTGAAGGAATAAAACAAGAAATAAGCTTGATTTCTGGCAAGTAAAGGGGAGTTACCAACATAATTCAAAGAGGGAATTCAGATCTCTACAGGAAAAAAAAATTACCTTTATCCAGGCATTATTATAAAAAAATTAAGGAGTGAAAAATCCTGAACACAGCTGTGGTAAGCAGGGCAGCACAAAGCTATAAGAGCAGCCCAACTACAGATGTTCTCCCTCACTGGTCTGGGCTCTTCAGAAAGCATCAGGCCTACAGCACAGACTCAAAGCTTGCATGTGTGCTGAAATCCTGTAATTTTGGTTTGCATCAAGCCTTACTGCACGTGTGCAAAAGGTGAAAGAACACACGCACTGCAAGTCTGCTGCTGCCGAGAAGCACTGGCTTAACACACAAAACACCTGTAACTACAAATGTTCGTGTTTCTTTATAGAAAATAGAGCTCCACACATACTCCTGCTGGAGGGAAAGCCACACACATATGGCACAAGAGCCATCACATCCAGCAGCTGTTGGCTGTTCCCCAGTTCTCTTCCCTGGTTTTGACACGGATTCTGAGCCTGCTAAGCCATTTAAGGGTCTTGGTCATCATCAGAGTTTTACAAGCCATACCTTTACCATAGACCTTGCCATGATTTTGAGAAAACATGTCTTTCAACTGAAAAATGGCACGAAAGATTAAAGTCAACATGTTTTAACTACACCATTAAAAGACTACAAATTAAACACTCTCTCTGCTCACCTTTGTTGTTTCCATGCCCACACCCCACCCCCAACAAAGGTAATGGTAAATCACCATTGCCTTAAGAATTAAACAAATTTACTAATTTAGTCAGGTCACCTAGGGAGGACTGACTGCTTTCAGTGAAGGTTAAAAATCTAACACCCAGGGGCATTACGCTGCAAGCTTTGTTGCTGTGATCGTGCAGCACATACCAGACAGTGGGACAGAGCTGAATGCCTAAAAGCACCAGGACAGGTGATGAATATTAATACATTAAGATCAATTCACATCCCTACTGTTGTAAAAGTGTTCTTGCTGGTTGCCATTCTCCAAGACCCCTCTCATTGCTAAGTCACATGCTGTAAGACTATGCTGTGCAACGTAATTATTCTCTCAAATACATTTTTAAACTACAAACCCTGTTCAGTGCAGACCACCACAGGCTGGTGTGAGGACCCTTGAAGTACTAATTTTGAAGCATTATGAAGTCTAAAACCGAAATTTCCTGCCCTAATGTCTGATGGTTCACTAAACATCGTGTTACTGCACATGGAGAACACTGTACTTGCTATTGGTGTTGCAATCAGAGTTGGAAGCATGAAAAGGGAAGCTCAGCAACACAGCCACCATTTCCTACTACTGACATTTGTATTGCTGCTAGTAACAAGTATTAAAGATCCCAAGTTGTTTATTAAGTAATTGAGTTGTATCTTTTCTTCATATTTTCTCAGTGGGTAGGATCCTGGGGGATCTAATGAGAAATCTCCTGTACTAGAAAAAACCTTTTGTGAAGTTTCGGAGCATTTACTAATGTCCTCTCCTCTAGGAGAAAAAAAAAAAAAGTGTCAATCACCACATGAACAAATTTCCTGCAGAGAGCTGTGATATAATCTGTGGTGCTGATGTACAAGCAAATGCTTATGAGTATTTGGAAAGAAATTTCAAAATGCATGAGTTAAACACTACTTCTAGCAAAATAAAGTTCTCTGGGTAACAATATCATTGATGTAATTTGTGGCCCTTACAAGACAGGAATATGGGTTTGGGTACATGAATTGACATATGTTGTGCATATCAGGATTAAGCTCAGTCATGAGCACTATGAAAAGTGAACTTTTTTTAACTTCACAATTCTAAGGGCCTTCTTATACTAAAACAACAAACTTTTGTTTTGCAGTAGCATTAATTAGCAGTTAATCTCCAGGCTAATAATCAAGACACTGAAGGATCAGTGACATTTGGAGGTTGGGGACACTGGAAGAGAGATGCAGTTCCATGAAGAACTGCTATCAGAAGTGAGAGCACCAGAGAAACCACCACCACCAGATACTCATGCAGTCAATCCTTTAATCAAATTCCTTAGCAGGTTTGAACAACAAAAACCAATTCTATAAAATAGTTATATTTAGGAACTAGACTAAGATCTAAATATATCCCTAAATTTACAGGTCAGGTTTCACATACACGATATAAGCACCAAGAGTAATTTATTTATTGATTTTCTGTTTATGAAAAGTAACACACAAAGCAGAAAATGCAATCTACAAATCTGTCAATTCAGATCCTACCAAAGAGTGGCACAGAAAAATCATCACTCCTTATTTTCCTATCACACGTATTAACGACTAGAATAGTTTTAAATGGTACATAAAATGATAAATGAATACATGTTATGAAATAGGGCACACAATAACCTCAGTGTCTGCATCATTCTTACATGTCCTTGTCTATGCAGAGACTCAGCTCTGCAGACCACAGTGTTCTGATCCAATACTACAGGTTTTAATACATCACTTATTTTTAACTTACTGTAAAAATAAAGTGTTTTTCTTCCTCATTCTCTTCTGAGTGCTTCACATGCCCTTCATATATCAACTTCAAAACCATGTTTATTTTAAGAACAAATAATGCAAAGCTACCCTTCTTCCCTATGCACTTGCCCAAGAAGCTCAGGTTCTGACTCAAGTGAAAGCAGACTTTCTGCCACATCCACTGCTTCAGCACTAGTCTATTACTGAATTTTGGTTTAAGACTGAACTCAGAAATTGTAAATGAAAGTCAAAATCAAAAGTACCCACCCTTTTTCCACTACATAGCTTTTTCTCAGTGGTTGCAAAGATGACAAAGGTAATTCCAATGAAGATGGTGCCTAGCAAGTCTGTAAGGCTACAGAGGACTGAAACTCAGGCTATGAGCAAAGTTAATGAACTTTTAAAGATATTAGATAACTAGATGAGAATTTTAAGCACTCTTAAAATGAGTACAGAAGTGTCCATTCAATAGAAAGGGCTACCAATACAATTTAAAATGATCATTTCACCTACTAACTAAACTTTGGCATCACCTTGATCTACCAGGTAGATCTAGTATGGACTGGCCTTATGCAAATTGGTCATTTCAGCTGGTAAAAAACAAACAGCTGGGAGACTGAATAAATGAGTGGAACTGAAACTGCCAGAGGCAGAAACTCTTACCATAAGTTGTTTGTAAGTTACAACAAGAATGTAAACCTAAAAGGCAAGAAGAAACTCCCATCCTTTCTAGAACTGTGTCCAGAAAACAACAAATGCTTGCCTTTTTATGAAAATATCTTCAGTTACAGAACATTCTTCTCGTTAATTTTTTATCTTTCTCCTTGTCTGGCCTGACAAACAGATACATATAACAATCAAAGTATCACAAAGAAAGAAAGAAAGAAAGAAAAAGAAAAAAGAGCAGGCAGTAATAGGCAAGGAAATGCAGCCATCAGAAAGCCCCAAGAGCTGACCCCCAGACACTTGTTCCAAAGCCTGGTAGCTCCTGAGATAAGGAGTTCTGGAGACCATAGGCAGGGCTGGCTCAGGTCCTACAGTGGCAGAGCTACAGGAAGACCATTCCACAGGTAAGACCATGGATATCCCATGAGCAGTTTTTTAAACGTTTTAGGAGTGCCTGCCTACAACACAACCCTATTTTTGTAAGGATGAGAAATCTATACCCCTTGGGCACATGGTCCTAGTAACTATATAACATAAAGGGAACAAAAACCCCTCTTTGGTTTCTTAAACGTGTTCCACATCTTTGAAGAGTCTCCAAGCTGGATCTCAACTTTATTTTTGGTAAACTTTAACAAAGGTTGGTGGCAAAGCCGCATGTGACACAATTAAGCAAGTCATTTTGTAAGCACTGGAACTTACCCTGCCTGCTCCCCACCCCAGCTTAGATTCTTTGCTGTGTACTAACACAGCTAAGCCCACACTACAGTGCATGAACTGGGAATGTGCATTTGTCTGCACACCTATTTGCATGAAGCTTGTGGAAAACTAGCTTTGAACTATTTCTGCTCTGTCAAATTTAATCAAAAGCAGCCAAGAAGTTCAAAATGTCTTGAGTGTCAGTAGAGAGAGGCTGACAGAAAGGATTACTAGTGCAGGAAAACCCAGATGAAAAGTACATTCTCTCACCAAAAACATGCTGTCAGCTCATTGCAGAGTTATGTATTTAATAGGTCATACAGTAACACACTTGGCAGATGAAAGTATATAAATTATTTGCCAGGGATCTTTGTCTTCTCAATCAGTTATCCCCAGACAATTACATTCTGTTAGCAGAGCCACCATGAGCAGTTTTAGGATTCAGACTTCTTCCCATACTTAGCTCTGCTCACAACTTCTGCCTTACTTCTTGCACCTGTCAGCTCCCACAAGAGATCTTACCAGCCAGCAGAGGCTGTGAAAATGAGAAATAGGACAGCAGGTCGCAGTAACTCCGGCCGGTGTGCCCTCCCCTCCCCTCCAGCTCTCACAAGCTCCTCTGGCTGTGTGCCTGCTGCCTTCCCAAACCAGCTGATGACAGCAGCCACATGAACTGGAGGGGGCTGTGGGAAACAGCAAATCAGCTGGACACAGGAATGGAAGCAGCCACCAGGGAGGTTCACGGCTTTCCCTCTTTGACCTCCCCACCCATGAGCTGTGCTGCCACCAGAGCTCTTCAGACCTGCACAGCTTCAGCCTCTTGTGGGGCACCGGGTAAGTAAAGGTGCTTTGCATATCCCATGCCACACATTGATGCTAATCCCATATACGGACTGATCTAATCTTGGAGCTAAATCAATTAAATGCAAGTGAAAATGAAATAATAGCTCTCCTTTGACTAAATACAGAAGTTTAAATAGCTACAAATCACACCCTTCCTCCAAAACCTTCCCTGCTTTCCCAAAACATTCCAACAGCATAAACTGTTTATACTTCAGAGGCAAGTGCATACAATAGGCATAGAGCTTGTTTCCAACACAGTAGAGAAATAATTACACTGAACTTTTTACCTCCCACCTGCAATTCCTCCCCAAAAGAAACAATTGCAAGGCTAAACATTGATTTAGCTGAATGTTGACACCGAGGTTCAACAACCTCCATAGTGCTCACATGAAACAGTTCTTCTGCATCCTCGATAACCAGCAAAAAAACAATAAAAGGAACTTGTAATTTCCTAATCCTGAAGCTATTAAACCTCTGGAAGTATGTATGCTTTGGGGGAAAAAAGGGGTAAATTCTTTCCTTTCATTCTCCAATAGAGAGATTTTCATAACAAAAGTAGAGAATTTTTCACACCTAAAATACCTAGCTGAGCCAAGCTTCCTTACAGTAACTGATTTACAGACCTATTTTTTTATCAAGTGAACTCAACACATGATTTGTGTTTCAGCTTCAGCTTTAAGGCCTCAATTCAGTTTTCTCCATCTTGCACTGAGTCTTCCAGGAAGACTCTGACTTGCAGTCACAACAATGCTACTGATTTCTGGCTCTAATGCAGGAGAACATCCCTGTTCTGAAGAATAATTCATCAGGTGTTACAGTCCAACAGAAAGTATCAATACTCTCAGGAACTGTCCTGAAATACAGTCAAAAGCAAGAAAACCAGCATGATATTAGTATAATTTGGGTAGGAATTCTTTTACTCTCCCTTTTTTGTCAGAGAGTAAACAAAGATGTTTCTACTGAAGGACACTGCAGTGGAAGGGTGGAAAGTCATCCAGAATTCATTCATTTCAGTGTAAAATTAAACATCCACTCCTGACTCTGAATAGCCATTCAGGAAGCAAAGTAGTAAACTTGGATCACAAAATCAGGTTTAAAAAAGCAACATCTCTGAGTGGGCATTTATCTTAATTTTTTGTGGTTTTACATAAAGACTGAGTCCTGCAAAATGCTTATGACTCTGCTGTTGACATTCCACATTTGACTTATAGTCAAAAAATCATGATCACTGAATTTATATATGAAAATATAGCCCAACTCTCCAGAAGAAATTAGCCTGCAAATAAAACTGAAAAGAAAAATACAGTGTACAGAGTTTTCTCAGATCGGGTGGTCTTCAGTGTAGAGGACTGTTCACACAGCTCCTGAAATAACTTATTCCATCCCCCACCCTCAGGGACCTCACAGTTCTGCAAGACACAATTTCAGCCTACAGTTTATGAACATTATCAGCTGACCAGCACAGAATATGCTTCTTAAATCCCTGTCTGCATGGTACTTCTGCTTGCTCACTTTCTCAAAAGAATGAGCTCCAAAATCCTGTGACTAAAAGGCATCAGATTATCCCAAATAAAATAATGGGGAGATGGGAATTGTTGGCAAGTACAGAAATGCACATACATTTTTTTCTTCTGTAAAAGTTGATTCTCGGAAGTCTGACTTGACAAAAGAAAGCACACATAGTATTCATTTGTATCACTTGTGACTCCCAAAATGCCCTTTTGTGCAGCTGTTGGAGGGAACTCTAAGCACTATTTGTAATTAGATTAAATGCAATGAAAAACAAACCAGATCTAATTTGGTAAGATGCACAGTCAAACATCTTAAGGCCAAGCTCTTAAATTTAAGATAAAGCAGCTGTTGCCATCTTTGCAGTTTTTATGCCCAAATACTTCCCATTTCTGAATTAAGGAACCCTCTCTCAATTATAAATAAGTATTTCACTTTTCAGATTCTGTGGCCTCTCGAGCAAGCCAATTTCTAGCTTTCTTTTATTCTCAGGGTGGGGAAAAAACCCTTTTACAGAAAAAACAAACTAAAAAACCCCTACAGCAGAAGGCTGTAAAGAAAGAAAAAAGACCTTGTTTATCCTCTCAGTTCAAGATATACACTACAAATTGAGTATAACTACTTATGTCAAAACTTAGGGATTACAGCCCCTTCTTCGGCAAGGTATTTGACTAAAATATTTTTAGCTTTTTTTTCATTTCAGTTGGCATTCAGCAGTGAACGTGCTGAGTTGTTTTTATCACTAATTCAAACAATCACACTCTCTCATTCACTACAGAAACGTGCAAGTCTTCCTTCAGGTTCTCCTTCCAGAGTTCTTCCTTATCTATTTATTCACCCAGAAAATGCTTGAGAGTTGCCAGTATCAACATGATTGCTGTTCTTTTGCTCAGTAACACCACAGAAATATTAAGATGATACAAGGAAACCTTTTATTTTGTATCTTCTGTCCTGACAGCATAGAATAAAACTACTTTTTTTTGAGCAAAGGGGACAGTTTTGGACACACGCTGGGGAGAAATAATGTACAAGATTACTGCACACTGAAAACAACTAAATTTCTATTTCCAGCATTGCACAAAGAGCCAGACTACAGAAGAAACCCACTCAACGCACAAAAGAATAAATAAAAGCACTTCAACTATGCTACAGGAAGAGTGTGAAGGGCAAGAAGTCTCAGAAAAAAAGCTTAAATTATTTAGGCATGCATACAAGAGAAGGTCAGCTTGTGAGAAGGGGTAAAACCTGCTTATCCAGGGACGTCCAGAACCATGGGGCAAAGAGGCAAAGGAGGGAATTCCCATCACAGGACATGATCCCCATGTGCTACCCTACATGTTCTGTATCAGGGACTCTCTCAGTACAGAGCAGAATCCTTTTCTCTGCTTGTTCACTTCAGGCTGCCTAAATTCAAACTGGCTGTTGAGACGGAGAAGGAAAGATGCAAGGCCCCATCCCAACCCCTAGCTCTGGGATTTTCCCACTTCTTTTGGGTTGCAGTTACCTGGCAGGCTCCTCAGTTACATCACACCCCTTGTGTCTGTCACTTACAGGGGAGTGAAGGCACCCCAGAACTGAGACCCATTTGCATTTGCTTCAGACACAGTTAAACATAATGGGCGTGGCAAGTCTGTTCTTGCCACACGGAAGTTCTTTAAGGATTGCAATGGGCTTCCTAAACATGAACACAAAACCCAGGGCTCTATCTGACACCAGCTGCTCTTTCAGTTTCCTTAGAGACATCTCAGAATACTCTGTGCAGATCCTTCTCACTCTGGCACATCCAGTGCATTGGCGTAGCAAAATGACAATTTTGCAATTGATAGCAATGTGACCTCTGACATCGCAATTTGCAGGTAAAACCTCCCACCTTACTTTCCAAAGTTTCCTTACCAGAGCAGAAGCTCCTTGTGTTTTGCATTTCAAATAAACCTGAATGTTAGTGAAAATGACAGAGAACAACATCTCTCTGAAAACAGCACCTCATTTTCTGATGGGGAAACTCTAGGGTTCCTTTATAGGGAGGCACACCGAGAACACCTGGATGGGCACAGAGTGGGGAAGGATGAATGAGGAACAGATATGCTCAGGTCTGGTTGGAGAAAATAAGTCCACGCTGTCTTGCTTGGCAATGACTTTGCTGCACCTTCCCTGTGATACTTTCTAAACATGAACTCTACAACAGTTTTGATGGTTTGGTAATTTCCAACACATTGCAGTCAGTGCTTATGCATATAAATATGGCTTTTAGGAGCAAAATATTTTATCACTCATTTAGAAAAAATGTGAAGCAAGACCTATTTTCTGCCTGTTCTACATTTTCCATCTATTACTAACTTATACTACTTTGACCTGGGGTTTCATTAGCACCAGGAAATAGATTGTTTTCTCAAATGTGATGCTTTCTCCCAACCCTTCTTATTGCTTCAGTATAGCTGTCACACATACAGATCTGAAGCTAATAATCATATAGATTTATGCCTTATGTACATGTGCTGCACCTACAGCTCTTCAGGATCACACCAATTTTAAAAATGCAAGTTTTTGAGGACTAAAAGAATAACCTTTTCCCACCCCTAAAGCCCCAATAAAAAACAAAGTCCATCTGCTAATTCTGAAGTGCTCCACCCTGGCCAACAACACATCCAAATATACTCCAGTATATATATCAAGCTGCACTTGAAGTTTTGTAGGAGAAGAAAAAATGTGCTAAAAAAGGAAAAAAAAATTGAAAGAAAAATACTGTGCATCACATTTTCTTAGACACTAGCATTTGAAACTGACTTACATTGCAAGATGCTTGCCTGGGGAAAAATCTTGGTATTCCCAGTACTGCGCATGATTAAAAATTAAAAAGTAGTCAAAACATCTCATTTCAACACGAACACATCACAATGAATGTATCTACAGCAGAAGACCATAAATTAAATCTCGTGCCCATGTTGGCTATTACTTTAAAGGACAGGCCTTCAGTTAGAGGAATCAGCGGAATGCAGAGATCCACAGACTGTCCCTCAGAACCCCTGGGCTTTGGGAAGTGTTGGTACCTCACAACAGAGTAGGATACCCATTGTTAAGTCAATTTGAAACTGATCTCTTCCTAAATGCTATGTTTTAAGACAAGCCCTGATCACAGGAATTTACAGACACATCCTGTACTCACTCAGCTCTCAGAGCTCAGCACTGAGACTAAGGCCTGCACTAACCCCAGTCAGGATCAAAATCCTTCTGGGGAACAAAACAAAAATCCATGACCTAAATGTAAGAAACAAGCAGCCCAGACTGCCCTGCAATCATGACAGCATGAACTTTGAAGGATGAACCTGAGCTGTCTGTGACCATGAGCACCGTTTTCTGCAGCCTGGGGTAACTTGTGCCTTTAAGCACCCTGAAGTCATTTGTGTAGAACAGATTTGATGCTCATCATGTCCTATCAGCAGTGGAAAATCTGTCAAAATTAACACAGTCCTGGACAGTTTATAATTCCTACCAAAACTATGAAGATCCTGAAAAGACTGGGAAAACATAACATGCCAAAAGCATTTGTTCACATCTGATACTCACCAATAAGTGCTGGGGTGCAAGGAGATAAGCAATGAGAAGGGAAAGAATACCCAGGATATTTGAAGTTTACACATTTAAAAGATTTCCAAACCAGAAACTGGGTAAAAGTCCCCAAACATTACACATGTTCTAAATGTAAACACTTATTTTCACTTGTTCTCTTAAAGAAGCACGGGAGAAAAACTATTTGTATACAAATGCAAATTAAAGAACTTCCTGCTAGTCCTAAAATATGTTATGAAATACATGTTTCTTCCATTTCAAAGCATTTTACTACAATTTAGGGAAGATTAATATTACAATGTTACCCTCTTTAATTTCTTTTTTCTACTGAGCATGCAATTTTCTACTTGGCTAATCACTTAGACATGATTATGAAACAAAAATATACACATCACTGAGTCTCAACTGAGGAGCAGGGAGCTCATTTATTAGAAGTTAGCCATGTCAAAGAAATGAAAGCAGATAAATGGAGTTTTACTGCTGACTAGCATCAAAACAACATCAGTTTTCACACAGGGGTTTTTTTCCCCCAAGCTGTGGCAAGGGATAGGAAAACGAGAAAAATTATTGCAGCACCTTATTTAACAATTGTTATTTAGATTAATTGCTGTTTATGGCAATTGTTATTTTAAAATAAACTACAATATTTCATCATGAATAGCAACCTAGGAGTCCAAGTACAGATTAAAAAATCCTTATACCCCATTAAGATATACATTAAAAAATATTAAGCAATGTATTGTTAACTAATTTTTTTGCTCTTAATTGATTTAACTGGTAGTACAATGAAACAAATCTCTGGATCCATTTTCAAATTAAACTCATTTTTTACAATTAGCAGTTGTAAAAGTGGCCTTTCCATTTTCAACAAAAGCATCTGCTCGTGATTAGATATTCCAGTGAGTTTTGCTCAGCTGGCCCCATCCACTGACTGCACCCAGAGACGTGCTGTGCATTTCTTCATCTTAAATTCTATATCCTCACATCAGGTCGGGCTGCCTCTGGTTGGTTACACAGGGGACCACGCTAAATACCCAAAAATGCAGTGCCAGACATTTGTGTTGACAAGAGCCAAGAGAGAAATAGTCACAGTTAAAAACAGACAAGAAGAAATAAATTTCAGATGAATGATTGACAGCATTAGTGCAAATCTCAAAGAGCAGAAAATGTTTTTTCACTACAGATTTTTAGGAAAAATTTTAGGATTTGGGGAAAATCCAGTATCAATGCTAAGGATGACTCTCCCTGGTTCAGCAGTCAGAGCAAGACTTCAGAGCATACAACAGTCCCAGAAAGCAGAGAGCTCACTCACAGTGGGATTCAAGAGTTCCCTGTAACACTAATGGGGAAATCAATGAGGGTCTCAGAAGGAAAATGAAACATTGGTTTCCACCGGTGTTTCGGGTTTTTTGTTTGGGTTTTGTTTTTTTTTTTTTCTTGGAAGGCAATTCAATGGGCTTGGGAAGGTCTGAATGCAGCTTATTCTACGTTTCACTAGAAGCTGGGGGATTTTGAGTAAAATAAATTCTTGGATAGTCCTTCTGTAATATTAATTATAGGCTTTTATGAACAGATATTTGAACACCACAAAAGCAGTTTTCAAATGTGCTTTTACTCAAAGAGAGGAGAACAACAAGCACTGCAAATTTACCACTCTCTACCTAATCACTATGAAGAAGAACAATAAATTGATGCTGAAGTAGAGAAGGTTACTGTAATGTCAGTCACAAAGAGACCAACTCTCACAGCAATAATCAGGGTTTCTATCCATGTCAGCAGGATTTTGAGCCCCAGCTTTGTTTGGTGTGGTTCATTAAATAAGAGGCTATTTTGCAATGACCACTTTTCTGTTCCAGATTCGTTGCCACCACAGACAAACACATTTATACACACAGGGGCAACAGCAACACCTGCATCACACACAGCAAGAGTGACCAATAAAGCTTCCATACAGCCATGGAAGACAGCATTTGGAGGGGATGGAGCTTGATAAAACCAGTAACTGAGCACCTGGCCCTGACAGAAGGGCTAGCAGAGGGTGCACTCAGAACTGCTGACCATGATCATATAGCAGCAGTCACACATTTTCTGTTCATCCTTTGTGACAGTCATAGTAACATCTATTGCCATTTCTTAACTGCTCCACTATTGTTATTTGAATAGTATTTGCTATGAAAAAGTCAATATAATGCATGGATACCTTTCCAGGAAGGTCAAACTTCTTTGTACATAACACTTAAAAATACATAACTTATAATCAATGCTTTCCAAGGTGCTTAAAGAGTTGTGCTGAAGAGTACTGTATAGAATTTTAACTGACCAAAACCCTAGCAAGGGCTCTGAGCAATTACCACAGCTGGATGTACTACACTTACATCAGCAACAACTGATACAAACAAGAACAAAGGGGTTTTACATAATAAAACACAATGTTTGAGTGGTTTATTTACACTGCTACTGAAGTGTTTTTCAGATCCTAGTGTCCTTCGTGCAGAAGGCTTAACAAGATTATCATGCTGAACTGCCAAAATCCTCTGCAGCGCGTGGAATTGGCACCCAAATAAGCAGATGACGAAATTACAGGTGTCCAAGATCATTACTTCTCCTTCCATGGAGCAATCTGAATGATACCCCTTTTTGTTGCCTCAATGTCCAGTTACACATACCATGTGGCTGACTAAATGAAATTATCATACTTCAGCCTCTTTCATTACAATAGACTGTGTTTAACTGTAGGGAAAGCAGGGCATAAAAGAAACATTAAACATAAAATGCACAAGCTTTACAGAACTTGCTGTTAACTTAGGAGTATCTTTTTACACATATTCCTCTTCAGCAAAGATTGTCTACAGTGGGGACATAAAACTCTTTGTTTCTAAACTTTTTTCTCCCCAATATTAAACCTTTGTAATATCCGTATTTGGAATTTTCTCTCCCAACAGAGAATATATTTAAGCTCAGCATGAGGTTAATGATCTTTGTGCATTCACTTTTCAAGCTATAGATCACTACTGAGTATTGTATTCTCCTTTGCTCCAGAGTTTGTTTGTTTTTTTTTTTTTTGACAATACCATGTTCTTTGACAAGTTCTTTAGGAAGATGGACACATTAAAGATAAGAGAAGGAGACTGCAAGAAAGAGACATGCATTTCATTAGAGCTATGATGATTGGAACAAATGCAACACAAAATGAAAAGCCCTTAATCACTTCAGAGCCCTGTTGTTACCCGCTTGTATCGCTGCAACAAGACATTCTAAACTGCTTATAACAATCCAGTAGAATTCATTTCCTGAACAAAGTACACTTCACTTGGAAAGAAGTTTAAATTCAGCCAAAAAATACAGTTGTTTCTATCCTGTAAAACCAAAATTCACTATACTAGTATCAAAGCAAATACAGCACCATCATTAAAATGGGGAGAAAGAGCCACATAAACAGTAGCAGTCAAGGTGCCAACCAGGGAAAAGACAGCTCTTAGAGGGCAGTAACAGGGAACACTGCCTAGAATTATGATTTCTTGGACAAAAGCTGCTTATTTAGCTGGATCACAGACATCCTGATGGGCACATGAGTGCAAATAAAATATGAAAATACTAGTATGCCAGCAATGCAATTAGTAAATCAATCACAATTCATAAAAATCATCCAATATTGGGAGCTGGGTTACTGCCCAGGTAAGAGACAGAGAAATATTTGGAAGAGCGGTTAAAAGCAGCACAGAATTCCACTGTCCTCTCCTACACGAGCCCAAAGGACTGACATCCACTGAGAGCTGCTGATGGTGATGGAGAGGGGCAGGAGGAATGTTAACAATCTTCCCCTTTTGACCCACATCGGGCCGAGATCACAAAGCGCCTTTGCAGGGATGGAGCCCCTGAAAAGGAATACAGGCCACCCACAGGAAGGTATGCTGAGCTGACACAGACTGATGGATCTGCATTCTTCCCTGTTTTTTTTCCTCGGACCTGTTTGATTTATGATTCAATTAGAACAGTAGACTGTATATCTTATCTTTATATTGAAACCATTGCTGTTCTTCATGAGACTGGATAAAAACAGCCTCATCTGGGACTTGCTGACCTTCTTATTGCTAGTCCCAGGCTTCTCCAACCACTAACCCAGGTGCAGGTGAACGTGTCACAATTTTTCATTCCCTTCCAGAAAGATGTTGTTTCCACTGAATTTCCCTAGAACGGAGGATTAGCTCCTACAGGAGGATTGCTGGAAAAGCATATCACTCTTCAGACTTGTCCCGCTGTTTCTGAATGTGTTTGGCTTGCTGCCTCTGACACCTGGGTTTCCAACACCACAGTGCTTATTTATGAAACATGACATCACAGAAACCAGAGGCAAGGCTCGGTGTATTTACAGAACACCTTCTGCAGCAGGGAAGCCAGGTAGCAAAGCACCTGCCCTGCTCCCCCACTGCCCCCTGCCACAGCAATCCTGCAGCCCCTCTCTCCCCAACTACAGCAACAAAACACTTCTCAGAACTGTGCTGTGAGCTACACCGCCAAAATGACTAAAGGCTGCAAAATTTAGCCTGTTATCAATACAAGGATAAAGCAAAAACTTCAAGAACAAGAGTACCTTACTGAATTAAAATCTTCACAGAATGATAACAGAGGGATGGAGGAAAATAAACAGGGTTTTTTAGCAGAGGATTGCAAGGATCAACAGAGTACAGGAGACTTGATGCACCAAGGAAGGGAAAAGATAGAAAAAAACCAAACCAACTAAACAAACAACACGGAAGAGGAAGTTCTCTGCTGTGTAAGAGTATTTGAACTAAGGCACCTGAATGAGATGCTGAAGGCACAGCTTAAGCTCCCAGCTGAGGATGCAAGTGCCAAGTCTAAGACCAAGCAAGCCTCAAGATCAACCTTGAGAACTACATATGCTTCCATTTATAAAAGCTGAGCCCCTGCACTGCTGTTTTACATGGCAAATGCTTATGAGGTGGATGCCATTTAGGAGGCTCTGGCCTTCTCCTTCTTCACTGTAACTAACTCAAACCAGAGGCTCCTATCACAGAGTAAGGCTGCCTCATGCATTTACAAAGTCACGACCTGTGAAATTATTTGCCCTCTCAGACAAATGCATATGTGCTCTCTCTGCAGTATTCTTTGAACAGGAGCAAGGAGAATCCAGTTATAGAGAGGAATATGAAAGGAAATTGGTTCTGCCATCAGAGATTTAAAACATTGAATCACACTTCTAGATCGTTCACCTGCACAACGGGGCTGTGTCTGTGGCACAACAAGTCATCACTTTCACTAGTTTAAAGCCCAGTGAAATTTGAACACGATCTCTTCACAGCTATTATGCCTAAAATCTCCAACAGCTTCAAGAGAGCAAGCCCAGGTGTATGGAATGTTCTCAGTTAAGTGCTGTGAGAGGCTGTTAAGAACATCTTCCATCTTTGTCTTCCTTTATCTTACCACACTTTAAAGACACCTTGCTCCACAGTTCTGTGGGACCCAGGTACCAGTTTATGCACCTGGGATGTTGCACAACACACTCATATGAGTAGAGATATGGGGTAATAACACAATTACTGTGCCTGAATTCTAATCTCTCCTGATCTTGACTTACAGAAATGGGTTAAGATATCTACAAAAACCAAGCCCACCAAAATAAAACACAATGCAATTTATCTGTTTGAATAAAATACAATAATACTCATACAGAGTCCCCCTCTTTTTGTTTTCAGAGTTGGCAATAAACTGTTTGCCCTTACAGAGCAGCACTGAGATCACTGGAGGATAAATAATGAATTATGTTTAAGTTTTGAGAAAATTACCAAATGTATTCATTCCTCTAGTATTCCCTTGAAAGATTGTGATAAAGTCAGTACTACTCCTTGCTTGGCCAAGTTAATTAACCTGTCCCTTAATACCCATCCCATGATAACCACTATATGTTACTACTGTTACCTTTTAATATTATAGAATACTTATACCTATAATTAGATGCCTTTTTGCTTTCCCTTAATACAGTATTGACTGTCAGAACAGAAGTCCAGCTGACTCACCCCTTCTGTTCAGTTTCCAGTGTTCCATTATACCACAAAGATACCATTTAAAGAGCACACCAGCAGCACTTGACCTTGCACACCCCCCCTCACCACACACACGAATCATTCTTGACCTCCTCACCCAACTGCCTCAACCAGCATCACACATCAGTCCCAAAAACAGCTCCATAAAAGGGTTAGTCCAGCAGCAGAGAAGGAATCAGCTTCTTGGGATTCCCCCACCACAGAAGCAGAAAGCTCCCAAAGAAGGGGGAAGTTGTAAACAAACAAGGAAGATGCAAAGGGCTCAAATTAACTCTCCTCAATAAGCAGCACCTGCACCTCCCAGGAGCCTGACTTTTGTGCTTTTAAAATCACCTGTGGGGCCACATGTAGATCAGATTATCTCAGTGAGAAAAGGCTAAAAAGTAATTATCACTTTTCAGCATTGTCAGATCCGTTCTGTGGTGTGACCAGGAGTTCTTTGCACACCTAAGTCCAGCAACCTCAGGAGGAATTTTCTGTGATCTAAAGCTGAACAGGTGTTCTGAGGAAACTGAATCTGCACAGAAACCACTCTGTTGGCCAAGGCAGCGCTAAACTATTAAATGGACAGAAACAAGTCTGAAATTACAGGATGGAAAGGAGATCTTAAATAAAATCATCCCCATGCACACACAGACCACCCCCCACCACCCCCCCCCAGAAAAGAAAAAAAAAGGAGGGCAAGAAACAGAAAAGCAGATAATCTTCTAAGAGTGAGACACATGCAACAAAAATCTACAGATTAGTAAACTGGGTCAAAACCAAGTTAGAGCTGTTTGCATAACGTTTCTATGAAAATGGAGGTTTCCCACCACAGGCAGCTTCAGACTTCTAAATTTTTAAATTCAGAAGAGAAACAGAGACAGCTGCTTGAACATCAACCACCTTCCTAGTGGTAAGGAATTCCTCACAAACTACATCATCAGCAACCTCAATACAGGAACAGGCAGAACATTATTCTGACCCCACAGAAATAAAAGCAGAACAACTTCTGCTGGTTATTAGGCCAGGGTGTGGTCATTCATAACCTTGCTGATTTCTGCTTTGTAATAGAGCAAACTAATTGTCATGGAAGCTAGAAATTCCATATTCCTTTCTTTAAAAGGCAGACATGCTTAAAATATGGTGCTAGGAACAACAGCATGCAAAGATCATAAAACTAGCTTACACCTGTTCTGTGCACATCATCTGAAAATTACCTTCATTAAAATTCCTTTAAAGGTATTTTCCAAAGCAGATGAAAAATATCACAGAGGTTTTAAAACCTAAAAATCCAGTCTCTGTGAAGACTCTGGCAAGAAACCAGCTCTCCTACAACATTTGTGTGCCATCAACTCCTCTGTCATTGCAGAGTATTAGCTCAGATTCTCCTATTAAAGGGATCTGTCACCACAGCCTGTTTAAGGTAATAACAGGTCAGTGCAGAAGCTCAGCCAGGCCTTGCTTTAGCAGTAGCACACAGGGCAAAAGGAAATACCCATGGCTACAGCTATGCAGGACTCCTTTCATTAGCTCACAGCGTTTTCCGAGTCACGATCAGATAGGATCAATAACACCTCCTGATAAAGCCACCATGCATACTTCAGATATTATATGGAAAGTTTGAAGAATTTCTCCTCTGAAGGGCACCAACCTCAGCATGCCCTTGGAGGAGAACAACTTCCTGAATTTTAAAAAGTGATTGAAGTATGGTGCCCTTTCCTCTCCAAAGAGTCAGTGGGAACTGAAGCTTTAAATGGATTTAAGCTAAGAAATTCAACACAATCAAGTAGCTAATAGTAGATTCATTATTGTGGGATATCCTAGGGGAGTAGAGAAGAAATGGCAGACACTACTCCAAGACTAAACAGGGTGAGTTCTACTCAAGGGGCTGCTAAAACTGGGCAAGGCTCTGGGAGTGCACAACCATCACACGAGCAGTGAGGCAACGCCTGACACAAGCACAGCGAGGTTCCTCAGCATTTCACAACCACACTAATAAATACTTTATTGAAGCAATTTTCTTTGCTGGCCTCTTCATCCTCCTCAGAGTTACAGAGCCTGTAACTGCATCCCCATGGCAAGGGCAGCAGAGACACACAGTGCAAGCAACTATTATTTTCTACATGTTTTATGTGCACGCTGATGTAATTCAACAGCTGAGAGAGCAAAAGTGACCAGAACCAACCAGCAGGCAGCACATGCAACTCATCAAAAGAGTAGAAAAGTTCTGGTGTTTAGTAACTACCGAATGTGACAGTAACAGTTCCTACTACTTTTCTCCCTCCTCCCTAGATTTAAAAAAAGAAAGGAACATTTCCTTTCCCATTTTTGCCCAATTTCTAAAATTTTTCATAGAGGAATGGAATGGAGTCTAAACTAGCTTTATCAAATTAAAGAAAAAATATGTTTAAAACTATTTTGAAGGATTTGTTTTGGAAAATTCAAGCTTCAAAACTCTTTTTCTTAGGCATGGCAGCATCATAAATAGCTATTTAACGCTACACATCAGAAGTCAAGCATAAAACCCACAGAAATATAAAATATTACCCTCATGCCTCTGATTCTACATCACTCCATGCCTCTGGAGAAAGCTAACAAGTGCCACCAGCTGTTTCAAAAAAAAAAAAAAAAGAAGAAAGTCTTCCTTAGGCCAAGTCCTTGTCAAACTCCCTCAAAGAGCTAATGAAACTTTGCCTGATTAAAGATTGCAAAACCATGCTTTTCTCAGAATTAATGCAACATGCCAGGTCTTATTTTGTCATCCCAAGAGCAATGCCAGCAGGAGCACAAGTACCATTGTCAACAGCTTCTCACAAAACCTAATGTATATGGGAAATACTCACACTCCAGACAACAGAGAATGGCAAAAATAACTTTTAATAGGTAATCACCCACTGGATTAGTATGTCAATAGTTTTTACATTATGTCAAGAGCACTGAATTTTGAGAAACAGAGTATATAAGAACAGAACTCCAAGAGCTTGGAGTGGAGGGAAAAAAAAAAAATCAAAAATGAAGCTGCTAAAAAGTAGGATAAAACCAGAGTAAACAGCAGGGGCAGGAACTTGCCTGTATTTAACAATTGTCTAGAACTGAGGCTCAGGTGGTCTGATCTGTATGCTACACAGGCAGGGGCTTGGGAGGGTTGTTTAGAGGTTTTTTTAACTGCAAAACTGCCATTTTCCCCAAAGTCTTCAATGATTGAAGGGCATTTGCATGTATTATTGTTTTTCAGAGCAGCTATGATTGGACCTGCAGTCTTACAGATCACACTTAAAAGCTTATTCTGTGACATAAACCTTCCACTTTAGCAGTAAATTATTATTTTTGTTATTTGATAACAACATGGCTGTCATATTTGAACAGCATTTGGGTTTTTTCCTCCCCCTGCACAACTTGACCACTGTCTCCTCTCTTCCCACAAACACCCATGTTTTTAGCTAAAAGTGGCAAAAAGTATCAAAGTTTGTCACTTCTAAAGCTCAAAGACCTCTTACAAGCCATAGACAAACCCCAAATTTTCAGTACCTTAAATACACCAAATAGAAACACTTTAGAACAAAACACAGCACTGTAGGTGACCTACAAGCATAATTAACTTCTAGGCATTGACTTTAATAGTACTCACGGTGTTGAGGCCAAGAGCTGTCAAAACAAAAGAACTAAAGAAAGTACATTCTAGTCTTCCTGTCACGTTTTAAAAACACAAGCTTCTGAACAAAACATTTTGGAAAACACTGAAGTGAAATAAAGACCAAAGGGCCATCCAAATAATCAACAGCAAAGTACTGCAGGACTATAAACAACCTCGAATAACAAATTATTTTCTTTTCTTATGCCATTAACAATTTTGGCTCTGCAAAGCCTGGAAATTGTCTTAGGAAAAATTGTAACTAGATTAAAAACAAAAAAAAAAAAAAAAAGAAAATATTTAGCCACACGATAGTTCACATGACTTTGCAAATCAGTGCATTTTAACAGATAGATCTCATTACCTCCAAAAAGAAGAATGTGACCAACAAATTAGGATCTGGAAAAGATGGGAGAGGTGACAGGTTTTTCAGTAATGGAAATCCCCAACCTCATCCTCTGGCAGATATCAACAGAGGAACATCATGATAGTACAGTACCATTTGGAACAGAAGTCAAGCAATGAGCATTAGTAAATTCCCACAGAAATCAAAGAGATTTATGGTGGCAGAAATATTTTTGCAAGGATCTCACTAACAAACACTGACTGTGTCAAAGCAGGGCCCCATTTCCAACACTGAGCATTAAGAGCGCCTCAAGATCTGAGCATCTTGCACACCCACCACGCAAAAAGACACCCTAAAAGTTTAGAGCCTGATCTAATAGTCTTCCCAAAACAGAGGGAAATCTGCTGCCCTTGATGGACTGAAGGATCAGAGGACCAAGCTGAGTCTCCCCACCAGTCCTGAGGTTACTCCAAGCCCAAGATGTAACACACACAATCTGGAGACTGAGAACAGTCACCTCCTTTAAGATCACAACAGTTCCAACCCAGCCTAGGTTACAAACCTTTCACAGAGTAAGTTTTTAAGCTGCCCATTTTGTGAACACTCAAGGTCACATTTTCTCCCTTTATCCTTGAGACAACTGTTGGAAGAGGGGCCCAAATGCCCAGAGCTCTGGCACTACAGTAAGAACCGCTGTCTTCTTGTTCTGGGAGCTCTCCCTCAAAACCCAGGGCTCACAAAAAGAAGAGGTGCTGGGCAGGGGGAACAGCATCTTGCCCATCCAGAACTTAAGAGGGCCTGACTGCCAGAGCAGCGACTTATTTCTAGTTGATCAGTCCTCCTGGGGTGTTAATTTACATTCCATTTCAAAGCATGAACACCACACAGATTTGAGGGAGAAACATGAGAAACCATAACAATCTACAGTAAAAGAGATAATATTCCATCTTCTGTGTCCAGTTAAGTGTTTCAAGTAGTAGCAAAAGCAGGAAAGTTTAATGATTCAAAAGATACCAACTTCGGGGGAAAAAAAAAAAAAAGAAAGACTAAAGTTTATTCAGCCTTGATTAATTACAGCTTTAATCTTGAAAGTTTTCAGTTTTAGTTTCAGGAGTTCTGGGCATATAGCCCAAAAAAAAAAAAAAGGGGGGGGGTGAGAGATAATTCAGTTATCATACTTTCTCAATCCCTTTTCACTGAACTTACTTCTACTGGGAGAAGTGTCATTTTGCCAGTCAGGCATTGTGCAATAAGCCAAAATGTGCTCTTTCTTTGCCCTGAGAACACAAGACTTCGGAGTTAAAATGGATTATGCCATTTGTGTCCATCAGGAAGAATGTAGGACCAGTCCACTCGCTCATAACACAAGGCAGCATTTGTGAGAGCACTGAACAGAGAGCAATCACATCGAATACCTGGGGAGAGAGACCGCAGCAGCAGAGCTCCTTCACCTGACCCTGTGGCCTGGGTCTAACCCCTGCAGAGGAGGGAGGGCCAGGGAGAAAAACAATTCCTGTGGCCGCTTGTGCCACGGTGAAACGAAGCCTTCAACATCATCTTCTCTTTACCTGCCCTGCAGCAAGGCTGAAGGAGGCTCGATGTGGATGTCCCTGCGCAGCCCCCAGGTGCTGGGGGGTGAGGGAGCCCTCGCCATCCCCCACAGCGACACACACACAGCTGGGTGCGGGGCCAGGTAGGGATGGGGGAGCCTCCAGCCCTTACCTGGGCAGGTTTTCAGCCTCCACTTCGCAAGGACATCTCTGCCTCACGACAGAGGTGTGAAACACAAGCAAGGCAGACACGCAAAGCACACGCAAAACACCTGCGCCCTGAAGTGCCACATTCCCAACAGAGCGGGGGCATTAACGCAAGGTCGCGTGCTGTTTTGGGAGACGTTTTGGCCATCGCTTGCCTCGGCAGAGGCAGAGCAGCGCGGCCCTCACGGCGGGGCCGGGAAAGGCGCTCCCGGCTCCAGCCTCGCACCTGGCGGGCGGGGGCACAGCCCGCTCCCCTCCCGCCGGACCCGCCGGGCGCTCACCCCGCGCTGCCCCGGAGAGAGAGGAGAAGGAGGGAGGGAAGAGGAGGAAAAGCAGAAAGAGCCGCCGGTGCCGCATGCCCGCNAGGGAACGGGGGGCGGGCGCGCTGCCTCCGGGACCGCCGCCGCCCCGTCCCGCCCCGTGCCTGGGGCCGGCCGCGCCGGAGGTGCCACAAGGCGGGGGCAGCGCCCCGAGGTCCGCCCCGCTGGAAAACCGGGAGAGCGGCCGCTGCCAGGGGCTCCGGAGGGCCGGAGAACCCCCTCGGCCGCCCGCACCTGCACCGCGGCTCACCTGGAGACGGCGGGCTCCGCTCTGCCCGCCGAGCGCACACGGGATGCGGGGCGGCAAAGCTCAGCTGAAGTTTGTTAAACAAAACTGCAAAGCCAACCAAATCCTCGCCCCGGGCGCTGATGAACTCCGTACCGCAGCTCTCGCTGGTTTGCCATCAGCAGTGCCACAGGTGTAGTGTATTCACTATAATGCAAATGCAAAACCGCTCGCACCTGAGCGGCGGCGGGAGAACGGCCATCGGGAGCTGCACCTGGGGATAATCATTAGCTCATACTCCCTCAGACCGCGCTTGAGCCTGGCTGGGTCAGTCCTGGTTTCCCCGCCCCCCAGCCCAAGCTGAGGGCTGTGCAAACCTCACAGGTGAGATGCCGCGGTGATCAAACCAGCAGTTAGTTCTGCTTCTACTTGCTCTTAGTTTAAAAAATGTCTTAATTAATCTCATTAAAGTGTATTTTATCACAGCACAAAATTGTGAAAGTATTGTAAAAGCAATTAAGATTACTTTAGTTTTAACTTAAATTACTTTATCCTATCATTACTTCTCTTCTCACAAGGCTGTCCTGGTGCATCAACCCATTTTCCTGTTTTAATTAGAACTTGATTTACCCATTAGCAGTGGTGAAACACAACAAATGCTATTAAGCGTTAATTTACCTAGAAATATTGGTGATAACACCATCATCCAGTTAGTTTTCCTACCGTGGGCCTTCGTGCTGTAGGTGCAATTGACGAAACACGTTTCCAGCTGTATAAACTGACTATAGGTGTTTATA
Source organism: Falcunculus frontatus (assembly GCA_013398115.1). Classification (NCBI taxonomy): domain Eukaryota; kingdom Metazoa; phylum Chordata; class Aves; order Passeriformes; genus Falcunculus; species Falcunculus frontatus. The sequence goes on along the minus strand of VZRV01007869.1, from coordinate 165,067 downwards.
CATCTTTGGATATTGTGTAACTAATTGCTTGTCACTCCCTCTCTCATGTGTAAACTTTTTTTCTTTGTATACAAAGCCAAATAAAAATATTTAACCAAAAACCTTGGCTGTGTCTCACATGGAGAAGGTAATTCCCCAGAGTGTTTTCATCCCTCTTATTTTGGATGTGACTCATTTCCTCAACCCACTCGGAGAACTGGGAGCCAGAGGAGATGGGGGGGAAAAGGATCACAAGCTCCCTGTTGGGTAAAAGCAGGCGTGAAGCAAGGCTGGTCACGTTCACTGATGGGCAGTGGCAATTAGCAATTCTGTGGCTGGGTCACACACTGGTTTTATACAACTCAGGTACCACACCATCTCTGCACACCATCTTCCACTGCTCTTTGGGAAGAACAGTTAGAGAGACTTAAATGGGATTTGCAGATTGAAAAAGAANGAGAAGGAGGGAGGGAAGAGGAGGAAAAGCAGAAAGAGCCGCCGGTGCCGCATGCCCGCCCTCACCCCGCCCGGGGGCTGTGCGCTCACCTGGTCCCTGCCGCCCCGTGCCGCGGGACGCGAGGGGAAGGAGGAGGAGGAGGCCATGTTACAGCGCTCCCAGGCTGCGCTCCTCACCTCGCCCAGCCGTCCCGGGCTCACCCCAGCGCCGGCCCGTCCTGCCCGCGCCNGGGCGCGCTGCCTCCGGGACCGCCGCCGCCCCGTCCCGCCCCGTGCCTGGGGCCGGCCGCGCCGGAGGTGCCACAAGGCGGGGGCAGCGCCCCGAGGTCCGCCCCGCTGGAAAACCGGGAGAGCGGCCGCTGCCAGGGGCTCCGGAGGGCCGGAGAACCCCCTCGGCCGCCCGCACCTGCACCGCGGCTCACCTGGAGACGGCGGGCTCCGCTCTGCCCGCCGAGCGCACACGGGATGCGGGGCGGCAAAGCTCAGCTGAAGTTTGTTAAACAAAACTGCAAAGCCAACCAAATCCTCGCCCCGGGCGCTGATGAACTCCGTACCGCAGCTCTCGCTGGTTTGCCATCAGCAGTGCCACAGGTGTAGTGTATTCACTATAATGCAAATGCAAAACCGCTCGCACCTGAGCGGCGGCGGGAGAACGGCCATCGGGAGCTGCACCTGGGGATAATCATTAGCTCATACTCCCTCAGACCGCGCTTGAGCCTGGCTGGGTCAGTCCTGGTTTCCCCGCCCCCCAGCCCAAGCTGAGGGCTGTGCAAACCTCACAGGTGAGATGCCGCGGTGATCAAACCAGCAGTTAGTTCTGCTTCTACTTGCTCTTAGTTTAAAAAATGTCTTAATTAATCTCATTAAAGTGTATTTTATCACAGCACAAAATTGTGAAAGTATTGTAAAAGCAATTAAGATTACTTTAGTTTTAACTTAAATTACTTTATCCTATCATTACTTCTCTTCTCACAAGGCTGTCCTGGTGCATCAACCCATTTTCCTGTTTTAATTAGAACTTGATTTACCCATTAGCAGTGGTGAAACACAACAAATGCTATTAAGCGTTAATTTACCTAGAAATATTGGTGATAACACCATCATCCAGTTAGTTTTCCTACCGTGGGCCTTCGTGCTGTAGGTGCAATTGACGAAACACGTTTCCAGCTGTATAAACTGACTATAGGTGTTTATACATCTTTGGATATTGTGTAACTAATTGCTTGTCACTCCCTCTCTCATGTGTAAACTTTTTTTCTTTGTATACAAAGCCAAATAAAAATATTTAACCAAAGACCTTGGCTGTGTCTCACATGGAGAAGGTAATTCCCCAGAGTGTTTTCATCCCTCTTATTTTGGATGTGACTCATTTCCTCAACCCACTCGGAGAACTGGGAGCCAGAGGAGATGGGGGGAAAAGGATCACAAGCTCCCTGTTGGGTAAAAGCAGGCGTGAAGCAAGGCTGGTCACGTTCACTGATGGGCAGTGGCAATTAGCAATTCTGTGGCTGGGTCACACACTGGTTTTATACAACTCAGGTACCACACCATCTCTGCACACCATCTTCCACTGCTCTTTGGGAAGAACAGTTAGAGAGACTTAAATGGGATTTGCAGATTGAAAAAGAAAATAACACCTTAAGGGGGAAAAAAAATGGTTTTACTTGAATTGAAAAGTGGTTTTTAAGTCTACTCTTACAATTGCTAGGAGGAGGAATATTTAAACAAAGTCAAGTGTGATGTGTACATGTAAATCCAGATTCTTTTTCCACAGGCTTATAAACCTCACTTGTCTCATCTACACTCCCACCTGGAAGAGTATAGATTTTTTTTGGCAGCTGGAATGATACCTGGAGGGAAGGAAAAGTTGACTTCCCTTACTTCAGGAGAGGTTTCGGGTCAGGCTTCCCTGACAGAGGTTTGGAATTTAAATGTGCTATTGCAGTGCATTTGATCTGATTGAGCAAAGTAGCGGCTGGTAGTTATAAGATGAAAAAAGGATAAACAGATAAAACCTGAGGTAAATTGGAAAAAGAGGAATATTATGTGTTGAAATGAAACAGCCATTCCAGGAAAGAGATTTTTGATGTAACTGTCTCCAAGTGAGGAATGTTGCTGATGGAGTTACACTGCTGCCACAGACAGGGCCTGACATTTGTGCACAGCCTCGGGGAATGGGGTTTGTGGTTGCCTTGTTCCCTGGAGGGATGTGCTGCTATCCAGCCCTCCACACCTACCTCAAAAACAGCCCCTTCCAGCCACCAGGCTTTGCTTGCCTGCATCTGAGGCAAGCAAAGGCTGAGAGAGCTCCAAAGGTGAGCCTGACTGCGCCTCCCCTGCTCTCATGCACCCAAACAGAAGTTAAAAAGCGGCTTATTCTATTCTGCCATTTTAATTCTTGAATTGTAAGCTAAGTGAAATGCAAAAACCAAAATCAGGAACCAGCCAGATGACCTGGGGTCAAGAGGGAAAGCTATGCCCAACTGAAGTTAATGGGAGTTTTGCCAGACTTTGGTGGAGCCTGGCTTTTTGCCCAGATGCTCCAAAGAAACAAAAGGCACTTTTTTTTCCCTCTGCCCTCAGGTTTGATACATATATGCTGTTCACCTTTCTCATTTAATTACAATTATTAAAATAAAGTCCAGGTTGGGCAACTGTAGCTATTTCTCTAAAGCTTTATATGAAACCAGCTGTGTGTTCCAGGATCAAGGAAGATCCGCAGTGACAATGAAGCATTCCCTGCTGTGGGAAAAGAATTTGGCAAAGTCAGAGCTGGGGGAAGATTTCAGTCCAGGAGTCACACGTTTCAGCCCCTGGAAGCCACCCCAATAAGTTCAGCAGAGACTCTGTGCACCCCCCTGCTCCCTCCCACAATGTCCCCACACATCACACTCTCCCCTCACTCCTCTTTGTGTGCTGCAATGTTCATTTTTAAACTTTCCCTGATTTTCAGCTGAACTTTCCTCCAGGAAGGTAAAAACCCACGAATAACCAGTGACAGCTCCTTCTATCTACAATATCTCCTTATCTGAAATGAAGGGATAGTTTATGATGCTTTCCTTATTGCAATCGTATCAATATTCAGGATTTTCAGGTAAAGTGATTTAGTGCATGTTACAAAAAAAAAAAATCCTTAAAAATAATTTGAACCTAAATTCAAATACTTTAAGTGCATTTAAAATATTTATATTAACGTTTTGAGGAGACATTGAAAATTTAGTTCTTTTTTTCTAAGCAGCTTCCATCCTTTTGTTTTATTTTTGAACAGTTCTGAGGAGCTTTTTGTCTTCTGGCATCCTATCAAAATGCTAATGCAGAATGAGAGCAGCAGAGAAGTTCTCCATGTTTCATGATAGTGGGAACTGTCCTGCATAACGAGAGATTTAACAGGTATCACCTGAAACATGCATTAGAGATGTTATCCCTCCAATATTATCTCGCATTCCTAAGTGGTAGTGCATCTCTCTTACTGTACTTTTGCATTTGTCACGTTAACAAAATAATCTTTGAGTTTTAATAAATGTTAAAATAAGTCAATCAGTGTTTGTATTTATCTGCTTTTGAGCCCAGTGAACACAACCTATTTGAGATGCCCTCATCAGTATTCACAAAACAGTTGACCTTTATCAGTCCCATCATTATGTAAAAGACAGAATACACTTTTTCTCTTCCTTACAGTGATGTTATTGCTGAGGAGAATATGATTAATATACGAAAGACAAGACGATATTGACTCTTGCAGCTGCCCTCTGCTCAGCAGAGAAGGAGCTGTTCAGAGCATTACACTGGGTTCTCAGCCATGAATACAACTGTAATGCCATAATCCGAGCTCAGCATTGTCGGTCTGATTCCGTGTGCCTTGCACAAACAGCGCTGCAGTTCAGCCAAGTGGAAGTCTGGGATGCCAAAGAGGTTTTAATACATGTGCCCCTTGGTCATTTATATCAATAAAATGTAATTAACACTGCGTTGTCAAGGTAGACCTAGATTCCTTTGCTGTTTGACTTGGAGGTTTCCCTGGGTTCTGCACTTGGATGATCCGTGTTTTGCTGTAAAGAGGAGCAGCAGTCCTAGGGATTCCCACGTGCGTCCATCTGTGGCTCAGTTGTCAGCACACTCACTGCTGCTGCTCCTTCAAGCAGAACAGTAAATCCCTTCAAACACAAAAGTCACTGCAAATGCAGTTGTATCGCTTGTCTCAAGCAGCATCATTAGCTCCTGCCATGTCCACAGCAATGATCAACCGAGATAAGCACTATCCAGTCGGAAAGGAGACGTGATTTATATCCTAAGGATACGCAGACAACAGCGAGAGGGAGGAAAACGCAAGGTAAGCAGAACTGTCAGACTGATGTTTGACAAATTAATGCCATGTCGAGTCTGTGCTTCCATGCACTTGGCCTCCTAAGCAAGGCAGCTGGAGCTCTGGGAGAGGGCCACAGGCTGAGGGCAAGGCAGCCTCCGCTGCTGCTGGAGCACACCACTGCACACAGCAGCACTCTGCACTGCTCTGAGGTGTTGGCACGGCCACCAGCCCACCCAACACAGAGACCACAGCAAAATAATGTCCCTGAGCTGCTTACCTGATGAAGCCAGCACAGGCTGGGCACTGAGGCAGAGCCACAGGAGCTGACACAAAGGCAGGGGCAGTGATGCTGGGCTCCGAGTGCAACAGCCATCAGACGGATCTCAGCCGTCCGCCTCTGATACTTTTCTAAAAGTATCAGAAAAGGCTAAACTTGTCACCTGAGGTGCTGACCAAGGGGATGACCAACCACCTCAAACAGGTCACAGCGCTGTGTGCTGCTGGGTGATGGAGAAGTCCCCTCACATGTGAAACGAGGGGCTCCTTTACAGAAGAGAGCTGCTCTTTCACCAGCTTTCCTTCTGGTGCCTCCTGGTCTTTGCCACTCAAAGCCCATGAGGCAATGGGATGTATGGAAAAAGACGCATTCTCAAAGAGTTTGAAAAGTCAGCGAGCACTTGGAGAATGAATGGTTAGTGTCCAGCAGGAAGGACAGTCTGAGCACAGCTAAGAAATACTTGTGTTTATTTAAACTAAAGTTTGAATAAAAGCTCTCGCTTTCAAGGAAATTCAGATCAGTGTACTCACTATTTTCAGACGCAGTACATTTTTTATATAAACTCTGTATATTTTAATATAAATTATATTAATTAAAAGTACATAATACTGATACTGCGACACCACCACCAACCCCCCCTAAATTAACTAGGGTTACCATATGTCTCGGATTTCCAAGACATGCTTTCTTTTTCTCTGAAGGGAAAGGTGGACTTTGGCCACCTACCTAAGGTCCCTGGACAAGGACTAGTCCACCAGCAGTAGCTCCAGCTCCTGCTGGCTATAGGAAGCAATTCCCCCAAAGCTGCAGAACACATGCATAATGCTGCCAATGCAGAGCCAGGCCTGAGGGATGTGTCCCACGCTCTGCCTGAGCTGTGCAGCTGATCCATGTGCACTGCTGTGCCCAGACTGTTCTGGCTGCTTTGGACTTGTTACACACATAGGGTAGAAATTCTCTGTCACGGTGCAGGGCAGAGCACATCAGGCTCTTTTCCTGTGAATAACTGCAGAAGATGTGAGGCCGTGTTCCCATATGGAATTTCCCAGAGATACAAAAGCCTTGTTCTAGGCAGGTAAATCCCCAGCAAGTGGTGGGAATACAGGATTCAAAGTAAACAGAGACGCGCGGGCATGCGCACCATATGCTGCGAAAATTCCCCAGGAGGGAGGGGAAAGTGCAGGGGCTTTACCCCTGAAACACACTCGGGGGGAGGAGCTGGACGAGCTGCCTCTTGCCTTTGCCATGGGGTAGGGATGAGAAGAAGGAAGTGTGCCATAAACAGTCCTGCCTCCTGGAATCACTGTCCCAGAGAAATACTTCAAGGGAGAAGCTGCATGTTTGTGTTCACATCAGCCTCCCCTGCTTACATTTAAGACAAGCGACAAAGCCATCCATCAAAAACGTTGTAAAGCAGTGCAATGAAGCAATTAAAAAAAGCAGTAACATCAGCAGTGAGGAATAGTGCTTGTGGCTCACCCCTGCAGGGACTGTAGGTTTCCACAGGAGCTGTCGGTGCCGATGGGAAACTGATGCCAGAGCGGGTCAGCAGCATCACAAAATCCACGGTGGAACTGTCCTGCAGGGAAAAGACTTGTAAAACTACAAACACGTGACCTTCGCTAATCTATGTAGCATTTCAGTTTCTCAGTAACAAAATTTGTTTGGAGTAGTATTTTCCCAGGCTTTTTAATTAATGAGTACTGTAGTACCACCTTCCTGGGTACCAGTGGAGGGAGGTCGCAGCTGGCAGAGCGCTCGCTGAGCAGAGCCCACAGGTGCCCCTCTTAATTATGTCCCCGACCCTTCTTTCAGAAGCTGGGATAGCCCAGGAACTAATCTTTCTTAATCTGGAAGCAGGGATACAGAACTTTAATTTTCCTACAGACACATGTCCCAGCTTCTGGGGAATTACGTTACCCAATGACCTTTTATTAATGCATATGCTTTAAAAGCAGCTCCCAAGGCCGCAGCAGCATTTCCCAGATCAGCAGCCATGCAGCCAGAAATAATGAATTTATGCTCTGGTCGGCCATGGCATCCAAATCTAACAGACTTGATTAAAATGAGCAGCTTCAGCCAAAGCCTAGCCTGGTCCAAACACAATTACACTTTTCAAACCATGCCAACAGCTCAAAGCGTTATTCCAGCAGCGCTCAGGGACCAGTGGAGAGATACAAAGTTGATCAAGACACTGGGGCATCTCTCTGAGGAGGAAAAGCTGAGGGAGCTGGGGCTGTTCAGCCTGGAGCAGAGACAGCTGAGAGGGAACCTCATTCCTGTGTGTCCCTGAGAAGGAGCATCATTCCTGTCTGCAGGGAGGGCTCAGAGCAGGGAGCAGGCGCTGCTCCTTGCGACCAGCAATGGCACAAGAGGAACGGACCGGAACCGATACCCAGGAGTTCCACAAGAACACGAGGAAGAACTTTACTGTGCGGTGACCGAGCACTGGGACAGATTATCCAGAGAGGATGCGGAGTCTCATTCGCTGGAGATATTCCAGAACCGCCTGGACGCGATCCTGTGCCATGTGCTCTGGGACGGCCCTGCATGAGCACGGAGGTGGGACCAGGTGACCCACGGGTGTCCCTTGCAGCCTGACCCGTTCCGTGATTCCGGG
>VZRV01007869.1:93603-157290 GCA_013398115.1 Falcunculus frontatus | reverse complement strand
GGCCCGCGCGGCGCTGCGGACGTGCGTGTGCGGCGGCGGCTCCGCAGGTGAGGGGCGCGCGGCCGCGTAAGGGGCAGGGGGGAGCCGGGGGAGGGCGGTGCGCGCTCCCGAGCCCGTGCGGGGTCCCGCTCCCCAGCCCGGGGGGACAGCGCGGCCGCCCGGCCCTTCCCGGTGTGCCGCGGGGAGCGCCCCGGAGAGCCGGGCAGGGAGCGAGGGAGCACGCCGGAGAGCCGGGAAGGGAGCGGAGGAGCGCCCCGGGCCGGCGGGAGCGGGGCAGGGGTTGGGCTGCACCGAGCGGGGCCTGCGCGGCGAGCGGGCGCTGGCCGGAGCTGGCAGCCTCTCGGAGCCGGAGGTAACTCGGGTCCGCTCGGTGCCCGGAGCCCCCCGAAGCTGGCGCTGGTCCGGAGCAGCGGGGGAGGTGTGGAGTGCCTGTCCCGGCTGCTGCCTCTGCGGGCTGTGCGGGGCACTCACCCAGTGACACCCCGGGCCGGTGCTCCCTGGCATGGCTAACACCCAGTCCCCTGTTCTTATACAGTGGGATTCCTGTCTGTTTCTAGCTCATTCCTTCTGAGTGAGTTGCTAGGTAAAAATGATGTGTAGTGTGCCCTGGAGGAGCTTTCTTCACATATTTTTAAATTTTTTTTTTCCCTTGCAATCACTGCCCACTCGTACTTTGGGGTGTAGTTTTTCTAGCTAGAATTCTGAATAAATATATTCTGTGTTTTTGTTGAGGAGAGCAATTAAGTGTTTCACGTTATTATGTGAAGCACAACTCACTTCTAAAGACCTGGCATAGGTTCAGTGACTTGTCTGTGCTCAGGACAGCAACTGTTCATCGTCACTTTCTGTTTCTTCTTCCTGTCCATTTCAGGGATAACCACAGCAATGGATGATTACACAAAAATAGAGAAGATTGGGGAGGGTAAGTATGAGCAACAGTGAGCTTTTAAATGCTCCAGAGTTTGAGCTATGGGAAGTGTCCCAGAAGCTCTGTATGCTCTGCCTGTTACAGGAACCACTGAGAAACAACCAAGTGGCTAAATAAGCCTATGGCTTACTGTGGTAATTATCTAAATCTGTAAAAGCTTCCAGCCTGTCCTTTTTTTGAAAGTGACGTGCTTTTAAAAACAACTGACCAGTGTTGAAAAGCGTCTGCCTTCATTTTGGTAGCTAATGGTGTAACATTTCTCCAAAAGGGAGAAAAAATATGTCCTGAGTCTTGAAACCAGCTTACAGTTTAGGAAGGTCCCCCATTTCTGTGTGTATGAACTTAGCAGTTGCCCCTGAATTTGTGCAATGTGTGGTTTTGCTTGGAGCTGCTGGTAGGGAGTAGCATTTTCTGCATTGTTCTGCTCTGATTATATACGGGCAGTGTGGATGTCAAGGGAAAGCACAGTTTGGAAACCTCTGTGGAGAAGTGAATTTTAACAATGACTTTACATTGAGGCACTAAGAAGATGGCTTCACTGCAGATGTTAGTCACAACCCCTCTTTTCCTGGAAATCCAGCCTGTGTTAACTGTAGAAGTCAGTGTGTTTTATAACACACTACAGAAGGCTCTAGCCTTACATAGACTTGAGAGTTTGAAGTACATTGCTCTGAGATTGCGCTCTCTGAGGCAGTAGCAAAAGATGTGCTTGGATCTTGCAACAAAGCTTTGTAATCAAAGCCTTGTGCATGAATCTTTCTGAAATAAACTAGTTTGGGCTTCACATGAGGGATTAATGCTTCAAGAAGGGTAACAAGAGAAGGCTTACACTGTCTTGGTTCTACTTCTGTGAACACTGATGATTAAAATGGATTGATTTGAGATTCAATATTGGTTCCAATTTCAGTTTCTGCTGAGACCCACAGCACTAGCCTCTCTCCTGCACTGAGGATTGTGCCAGAGGTGTTTCTATAGCTCACACCCATGGATGGCTGGATCTCAGACTGCAGAAGGAGCACTACTTCCATTTGCAGCTAAACCTTCAACATTTTAATATGATGTATCAATGGCAAAATCATAACCCTGTATAATGATCTTCCTTAAAGTTAATCAACTTTAAACTCAGACAGTATCTGATTTTATAACTACATCTTTCAGATATTCACCTTTCACACTTAGGCTTTCAAGTACCCTGTCCTAACAAATGCTACGCTTCATAGGTGGCATGCCTTAAACAAACAAAACTATTGCTCAGTTCAACTCCACAGCTAAGTAGTAGTTTGTAATCAAACCAAATACTCCATTTGCAAGGACTTTTCCTATGTTAGCAGCTCGTGTTTGCAATAACTTATTTGTACCTGAAGCTGGTACTTCCTATATTTGTTTCACTGTCTTTTTGTTCAGGTACCTATGGTGTTGTGTATAAAGGTCGTCACAAAACCACAGGCCAAGTGGTTGCAATGAAGAAAATACGTCTAGAAAGTGAGGAGGAAGGTGTTCCAAGTACTGCTATCCGAGAAATTTCTTTATTAAAAGAGCTGAATCATCCCAATATAGTCTGGTATGCATATACTGGTATTTAGTTAAACTCTTGGAAGGGCGCTAGGTCTCATCAATCATATTTTTCCACTCATCTAGTGAGGTGAGAACCACTCTGCTTAATACAGTGTCTGCTTTGCAGCAAATAGTTTAAATTCCATATTTATGCCAGTTTTCTAATTAAGCCTTCCTCATGCTGCCTTTTTCCATTCTAGGAATCTAACAAATTTTTGTTAATTTAGAAATTTCTGTACGTTTTTTTCAGAGGGGTTATTGTGAGAATGGAGGCAGCATACCTCATGCAAACTGGCTGAAACTGTTACTTCAGGCAGTCTTAGAAGTTTGCCACTTTGGATTAGACCATTTGACTTAAGTGTTCTGATGTTCTTCCCTGCTGTTCTGTAGCAGGAATTTAGATGTGTTTTGATGCTGTCATAGCTGGCACACCTGAGCTACGAGTGAAACTTCCACCAGTGACTACTTGACATGTAAAAATGATTGCAGCTATTGTCTTCCCCACAACATGCTTGCTCTTTAATGCAGCAAAATGCTTGATCTTTAATGTGCCTTAAAACTGGCCAAGTTCCAGCCAGGTAGTGTCTCAATGTATGTGTCTATGCTTGGGTTTAGGAACCCCTACACTCTAATAAGGATGAAGAAGATGCTTAAAAACGTGCAAATCCTGCTGTGTCTGTTAGATTCCCATTAAACATTCCCTTAAACCCTCCTCGTAATTCACGCTCTGCTATAACAAGCTAGCTTCAAAGAGAAGCTAGGCACCAACACCCACAGGTGGGGTTTTTTTAAAGGCCAACAGTATTTTTTCGTCAGACTCCTGTGTCTGATATGGGGGAACATAAATTTAAGAGGAAGCATATAGGCTTTTATCTCAGTCTGACACTGTTACAGATATACTTGATTTTCCAGATGACAGGATAACTCACTAAGTCTGTTGTTTGAAGACTTTTAAGACTTCCATAATAGGAACCTGGAAATGTCAGCTTGTATCCCTTTTGAGAGAGGAAATGTAACTGTGAGTCTATGCATTTTGCAGTGGAATTAATTGTATACTCAATTTTTAGTCTTCAGGATGTTCTCATGCAGGATTCAAGACTGTACCTCGTCTTTGAATTCCTTTCCATGGATCTCAAGAAATATTTGGATAGTATTCCATCTGGGCAGTATTTGGAACGCTCACGTGTTAAGGTAATGAGGACAATTTCTTAACATAAGAGGGAACTTAATCTAAAGATGACCCAGTAAGCTGTAAGCAGCTCTTATTTTCAGTGTAATTAACTCCTTAAGGAGAAGTGAAAGGTTAAATAAGCAGCTGTAGATAATAAGATGAATGTGAGTTTTGCTTTCACATGCCACTTAAAAATCTTTTAATTACTGAGGTTAAACTGCCTTAAACTAATCTTCAGAATTAATTTGTGTGGCTTTTTGTATCTGCAATACTTTGGATCTCCATTTCCTTCTACTGTGGGGAGAGCTAATGGAAGGGAACACCTTTGTGTTGCAGGACACTGACATGTACTAAAGGTAACTCCTTCCCTTCTTTCCTCCCACTTCATCCTTTCTAGAGTTATCTGTACCAAATTTTGCAAGGTATTGTCTTCTGCCACTCAAGAAGAGTTCTGCACAGAGACTTGAAACCTCAGAATCTCCTGATAGATGACAAGGGGGTGATTAAACTGGCAGACTTTGGATTGGCCCGAGCCTTTGGAATTCCAGTGCGGGTCTACACTCATGAAGTGAGTTGGGATGTACTTCTGGTGGTTTGGACAGTGCTTACTTGCTTCCTGCTGAGAACTGATTATGAAACAGCTGAAAAGAATCGTGGAGTTTTTTCACATCATAAGCTAAAAAAACTATGAAACAGTTATGTTTTGTTTTCCAAAACAGTTTTCCACCTCTTTGAAGTTTTAGTCAAGGTGGTTTTACTCTAAGGTTCCAAAGTGTTTTATGAATCCCACTCACAGTGAGTCAGATGGACTCAGACTCGTTGCTCACTGGCTCATAAAGGTGTTTTTGCTTTGCAAAGCACTCGAGTTTGAGGGGGCTTATGGCTGTGTGCCAAAGGATCCCTGCTCTTACAGAAGTTGTGCACGCAGCTGCTTTTCTTGAAGTAGAAGCTACTGCAATAGAGTTGGTTTGTCTACAAATGAAGTTTGAAACTAGTATTACACTTTCACTAAAACTTCTAGTACTGGCTATTTTTACCAAGAAACTGTGAATGCTGCTTAATAATAAACAAGCAATTGTTCTTGCAGTCAATTAAAGGATCTGATTCCACAAACTTAACCTTTCCTTGTTCCACAGGTAGTGACACTGTGGTACAGGTCTCCAGAGGTGCTGCTGGGATCTGCTCGTTACTCTACTCCTGTCGATATCTGGAGCATAGGAACCATATTTGCTGAGTTGGCAACTAAAAAGCCACTTTTCCATGGGGATTCAGAGATTGACCAGATCTTCAGAATCTTCAGGTATGGTGGGCTGAGCCTTTCCTTGCTGCATGTGTGGCACCAAAACAACAGTTGCGTGTAATTAAAAGTGTAATAGCGCATAACAGATTTCTGACTAAACTGCTTAATACTTTGCTTATGCTTGCACAGAGCTTTAGGGACCCCCAACAATGAGGTATGGCCTGAGGTGGAATCCCTGCAAGACTATAAAAACACATTCCCAAAATGGAAACCTGTCAGCCTTGAAACACATGTCAAAAACTTGGATAAAGATGGACTTGATCTGCTGGCTGTAAGTAGTCTGTCTTAAACTACTGATTAAGAAACTGAATGGGCTGTTTCAAATACACCAGAATACACAAAGCTATACTAATCAGACATGGCTAGAAGGGAGATAGAGAGATCCTCAAGTGCCTTCATTCTTGTAGAACTAACACCTTGTGTGACATTCACTCCTTTCACAAGAAAGACCAGACTATTTTTCACATGAAGCAACTGTGCCTTAGCTTTTTTATAATAATAAACCAGGTACAGCTCAAAAGTGAGGATGAGTCTTTATGAAGAGTCAGTGAAGGCTTTTGCCCATCAAGTAGCTGTCACCTTCCTGCTGCCAGCACCAGTTGTGATGTGGCTGTATGACTGCTAAGCCAGTTGGAAATGTTTATTTTATGGTAGCATGTGGATAATCTTGGTGGGCTCATCTTTCATGATGGTCTGAACTGAATAAACCAGATGGAAACAGCTGAATGTATTGATTAGCTGAGACGAGAAACTTAGTTCAAGTCTGTCTGTTAGTGTCTGCCTCAATTGCCTTTAAATTTTGAGTTAAATATTTTTGGCTGTGCTGTATTAACTCTTAATTGGTATCTCTTGTGTCTAGGGTGAGCTTCCTTTTGTTCTGTGGCCAGGCAGTTAAATGACCACACCAGGCTTTTAACTGGGAAGCTCTTCGTCAGGCTTTTCCATTTAGTGCTCTTCCAGCCCATGTGCTGCCATTGTGGGCTAATTTAGGTCACATCTTAGGTGTGCTCTTTGATGTCCCTGAGGTATAATAATGTACCTAGGTCGTCCTTTGGCTATTCTAAAGCTGCATGTGTACAGTGCAGCCCTGCATTTGGGGGGTGGGGTGGGTGCTCTGTGTGTCTCAAGACAAGCTGACACTTCAGAACCCCTCGTACAGCAGTACCTGTGCGTGGCTCAGGGCTGTAAGCAGTCACAGAGTAGTTCATTACCCAGACTGGTAATATGGCAGAATACTCTAAATGAAACAGTGGTACCCAAAAAGCTCACATGATCACAATTTCTCACAGTTTTTCTTGGGGAACAGAGCCACAGTTCACACTGACTGCCTGGACATTTGTTAAGCATGTAGTTGTCGTGGATAACTGTGAACCTTGCAGCACAGTTGTCTTATAGAGATAAGACCACTGACAGCATCTTTATTAAAGCAGTTTGAAATAGAATTGTTACAGACTGTATTTACAAACTAAAATCAATGGAACAGGCAGGAGAATCTTGTTGATGCAGTTGTATGAAAAGGACCTGCCAAGGGCTTATCTGTGCTTAGCTGGGGCTTCACTGTGTGAAGCCAGTGGTTGGGGCTGCTGCTAATAAAGGCAAAAAAAAAAGTGCTAGTTCTTCATGGTGTTAACATAATTCTAGTCTCAAAGCATATTAAATTCTCTAAAGTCTTGTTCAGTTTTACCTTAATCAAGTTGACATTTTAGTTTCCTATTTAGTGCCTGGTGACAGTGGTATTCCTGATGGAATCCCTTTAAGTTCCCTATGGCACTTTTAAGCCTTTTAAACCAGTAATATAACTTTAAAGGCAACAAAACTGCATAGTTCGTTCTAGAGCACAAGCTCAGATATGTCAATGAAAAATGTTAATTCTTTTTCTATAGACGATTGCAGATGGAATTAGTATGTAAAGGAGCTGTCTTTGAAAATGTCTTAACACAAAAAATGTGTAATTCAAATTGCATGAGTGAGGTTGTAAATTTAAGATCTTCATAACCTAAATGACTTCTATGGCCAGCATTTCAAAGCACTTAATGGCTGTTATCAAAAATCTTGAATTATCAAGACAGTGCCAGAAAAAACTGATGCTCCAGACTGCTCCAAGAAGCTTCCTTCACTTACTCTGTCAGTTGCAGTGCTGTAGTCTCAGTGTCACAGCATCCCTTTTTCAGAGAAATTTCCCTCTTTAGGTCAATTTTGAGAGGACCTTTGATATCAGAGTGAACTATAGGACACTCTTCTGGGTATAGTTAGTGGGAACCTGCCACAAGGTAAAATCAGACATGCAAGGTTAAATCCAGAGGCAGCATTGCATCTGGCAGAAGTTCAGAGAATATAAATGCAAATTCAGTGGTTTAAATCAACTTGGAAGACTCCCTGTAGAATGGAGTGTAAAGATAGTTAAATGTCAAGACTGAATACTGGGCAGAGTAATACTGGTTAAGTTTTGTTGTGCAGACGGGAGAGGCAGCTGGTGGAATCCTGATTACCTGCATTTGAAATGGTCTGTCCTTTAGTAAGAAAAAATAAAGACTTTGCTAGTTTTGGGTCTAGTAGAAAACTGCTGAATGCTTCATTACTTTTTTTCACACATCGTATGATGTAAGCTGTAGATACTTTTTTTTAATGGCTAAAACCAAATTTCCTCCTGTTCTAGAAAGTTGTTTTAATGGCTATGACACTCCCTCTTTTTGCTCTCATCACCTTTATTGAGGTATTCAATTGAAGTATTTTATTGCAAAGAGACTCAAGTTTTAACTGTTTTCTTCAGTTCTACCTGCTTGTAGTCTACTTTCCAATTTGGATTTTGAAACTGAGTGAGCATTCTCTTATTTCAGTTGTAAAGTGCTTCACCAATCTGAGCAGAAGCAATTTGACATCACTTTGTTCAATGTCAGTAACAAAACAAGTGTAAGACCACTTGTCCTTGTAAACATTTAGGGCTTTAACAGCCTAAAGCTTATTAATTTCCCTTAATAGGAAGCTGAGATAAGTAATTATTGCTACTTGGTGCGTGGTTCTGGATGTATTTCAGTGGATGTGGTACCCAGCTACAGGCAAGGGCTTGGTTACTGAACAGGAGGGTAAATGGGATCCTTCACCCTGAGATGTTATGCACTGCTACTGACTTGTAGGGGAAATAACCTCTCCAACTGCAAGAGCACAGAACAAAGGGGGGAAATGTCTTTATGGTACTTTATTATTATGGTTAAATATCTACCTATTTAACATGATTTTAGTTCACATTTCATGAGGAAGTAAATGTGTTGCTATTTTTTTCTTCCAGAAAATGTTAATTTACGATCCTGCAAAAAGAATTTCTGGCAAAATGGCCTTGAACCATCCATATTTTGATGACTTGGACAAATCCACTCTTCCTGCTAATCTGATTAAGAAATAGACCTTTGAACTAAATCATCCAGAGGGAAATAATTGTGATTACTTTTACTCTTAAGTCTGTAATTTGTATGTCTGTCTTCTTGCTCTTAAGACTGGCTGTATTCAGTTTGTTTTGGTTTAAGTGTTATCTAAATGTAAATATTAACCTGTTAGTGCTGAGTTCAAATACAATGCAAATACTGCTGCAATTAATGCAGTCAACTTTCTATAAATAAAGCTTTAACCCCAGTGAAGGACTGAACTTATTTCCAGGCCATGGCTGCTCTGCAGAAGGACTCTTGTTTTCTTTGGAATGCACTGGTAAGGTACCACTTGGCTAAAAAAAAGCTGCTAATCCAAACTTCTAAATGGTTGTTCATGCTATGATAGGTAATTCTCAGGTTGGAGTTGTTTCAGTGAAATGTTAGTTACAATTTTACTTGAGCATGGCAACTGATGTGCCAAAGAACATCAACTGTGAGATCTGCTGAAGGATTGCAACTTACAAAAGTGTAGATTGCCAAGCTGATTTTAGGTTTTGAGTTTTTCAAGGCAGATGCAAATCAGGATTTGAGAAAAGTCCCTTGCTCTATGTTTTTGTTATCTGGGAGGCCCAAGAATTTACCCAGGTGTTGGAATGTTAACTCCTAGGAACTGTCATCATAAACTGAGGTGCCACATGGCCACAGGCTTTCCCATGATTAAAGCAGAAGCTTTTTAAAGCTCCCTGGCATTTAACTGAACAGGTGAGTGTGTTGTCAAAAGTTCAAATAAAGTTCAAAGATGTGTACTAATAACTGATTGTATGTTAGTTTCCAATTGCTACCTCTATTCTTGGCCTTCAGACACATCAGTAGGGATGGGGTGTACATCTGCTCTGAGTTTTATTGGCTCTAGGCACTGTAGTGCTCCTCTCCCTGCTGGTTAGGGACCAAGGCTTGCAGCACAGTGGGGAATAGTATTGAAAGTATTTAGATTCCTAAATCGGGTGTGTGAAAGCATTCGTATGAACTCTTAACAGTGAGGTTTGTAGGAGTCCTGTCCTACAACTGCTGAATCTTGGCACTAAAAGCAGTGCAGATGACATCTATCCAGTTCATCAGATGTTGTGTCCATGAGTAGCAGAAAGTATTAGTGTTAGACCTAGCTTTTGTTAACAAGCATCATGGTGAGAGGTAAATGCCACTTGGGGTGTTACCACTGTTCTCTGCAAAGTGCTTCTTAATCTCTGGAAATACTGGAGACTTGGCTGAATGGAATCATCATGTGAGAGCAGAGCACTGAGGAGGAGAGGTTTTTTGAAATCATACAGGTAAGTTACTTAATTGAAGGCAGGAGGGAAAAGATGGTGATGGCTGACTCCTTTCTGTTAACACCAGTGAAAGGATGCAGTTTCGAGACAAAGTAGGGATCTAATTTGTCTTCATTTGAATGTAGTAACTTGATATGGGCTCTACAGGCCAAGAGATTTGTAATTGCTGCTACTAATTGGTCACTGTGGTGTAGAAAAAGAGGGGAACCTGCCAGTAACTGCATTAAAAATCAGAAGCTAGTGCACAGATAAGGTTCTGTGTGTGGAAAAGACTTCAGCTGGGCAAACTGAGTATTTTGTTGCTTGTAGTACAGGTAAAGCTTTGTTTTTGTTTTGTAAGTAACTGGTGTCTGTCTCAGTTTCATGTGATATAGGGAATGCTTTAGCCTGTCTTAACTAACAACCAAAATACTAAAATTTCCAAAGAGAGCTTTTCAAACAATAACTTACTCCAAGTCTGCAATCTTCTTTAGCCGGGCACTGTTAGAGCTGGTGGTGTGACATCCCTGCAGCTCTGAATGAGCTGTTAGAGTGCTCCTCCTAGCAAAGGGGAGGGGCAGGGGCACACAACACTGTCCATTTGTGCCTCAGGTGAGATCAGGTGCTGAATATCACACCCAGACACCTGGCTCACTGTCACAGCTCCACTGTTATCAATGAGGCAAAGTTATCAGTGAGGCAAATCGCTTCCCTTAGGGAAAATAACATCATCTACTCTTGGGAACTGCCCTGCTGCCTGTACCTAGCATGTGGAAGGTTTGTGATGTTCAAGCTTTGGCCACCTAAAACTCATTTTTATTCCAGTGAAAACTGGGTGTGCCCTGCACTTTGGGGATTTAAGCCACTGTGGGTGATAATCAGCAGACCTATTTATTGACACCTATTGCAGTAGCTTTCTTCTGAATGTTGTAAGAGCTGGGGATGGAATCACTTTATTTAAAAGGAATGTGCCCTTGTCCAAAATTAATTTCTGTAATGTAATGTTGCATCAGTATTGCCTCTGGTGCTATGACTGCTCAATATCTTGTTTTCTACTAGAGCACAAGTAAATCCCAGCTGAAAATTATAAACTTGATGTTTGACTTCACTTGCTTGTCCTCCATCCCATTAAAATGTAATGTAGGTGAAAAACTTTTGTGTATGCAAGAATAGGATTTTACCCAGGATCAAATTGGGGTTTTGTTTGGTTTTCTTTAAGTTGCCAAGTGCTAGCAGGCTGCTGAAGTGTGGGTTAGGTGTAAGTTTTATATCGGTCCAGAGGGGATGGAAAATGTACCTGCTGGAGTCAGAAAGAAGATACCTATCAGTCAGGTTGCAGCTGTATTTGCTACACTTAAAATTATTTTTAAGCAGCAAATCAAACTTCTGCAGCAAATGAGTGGGAACTTATCAGTGTTCCCATGTTGGTATCTGGGGTTACTTCTGAACAGCCAGTTTTGAAGAGCACTGTTTCCTCCTTGGTGCCCACAGACCTGCACAAAGGCACAGCACTACCACTGGCTCTGATTTTGTTTTGTATCAGCTTTGTAGAGACTGAGTGGGAATAAGGAAAGGCTGATATACAGGCCCTACTTCATTAAGCCTGACTATTTATTCTCTACCAAGCTCCTTGCCTTATTTTCTGACAAGCTGCATCAATTTATGGAGTAATCTGAGAATTTCCCATTGCTTTGACCACCAGCTGCTCTGGTTTACATCTGCTGCATCAATGGCTCATTCCAGGTAATGGCTTTTGATTTTGTTCCCACTGTACTCGTGTATAAAGCATTGTCTCCTCGTGTGTAAATGTCAGCAGGGTACTGGGTGTTCTCCTCTGTTGTTGGGCATATTTTACATCAGCCTGGCTATTTCAATATATTCTTGTTGTGTTTGAATCAATAGCAGGCTATTGATGCTGCTGCTACCAGATTAATTGACTGATCTCAAACATCCATCTCCAGTAGAGGTGGCTGGCTGCCCTTAATGGAAGAATTGGAGGTGAGAGCTGGTCTCTCCAAATTGCTAAAGTGACAGGTATTATGCCCTCGGGGATAATTAGTGGCTTTACAGGAATAGTTATATTCAGTTCTTTGAATTTAGTGAAAACCTTTTTGCTGACCTCTTGAGAGTTTAGACCAGACTCTTGGAGGGGGTTGTTCAAGAAAATATTTTCCCCAACTATTTTAAGTGGCAACCTATTGAATTGTTTAAAAACCCTGCCTACAACTCACAAAATACCTGGCCAAATGCGAGGCAATGCATTTGACTGAGAGCCAAAACCTGGGATCTGGGTAATTTCCAGCAGGGATCCTTGGGCCTGAGGAACATGTTTTTGCCATGATAGCTTGGATTGCTTAGCAAGGCCCATGGGCCCTTCTAACCCACATGGGGCTAGAAGAGCTTCCCTCTTTTTCATTTGCTCTGCACCTACTGCTTTTCTTTGCACAAGGCACATTAACTATCACTTTTCCTGCCAATTGTTGGTCTTTCAGAAGAAGGGTGGGTTTTTTGTGCAAAAAAGGAGAGATTTTGGGCCTGTATCGTTAACTGTTGTCCTCATTGCTGTTCCCTCCACTTCCAACTACCCTTCAGTGCTATTCTTCTTCTCTCTCATCTCCTCTATTGCCTTAGGAGGCATCAGAGAGGGACCTTTTTTAAGGCCATTGTCCTTGACAGTGATTAGAGGAAGCACATCTCAGCCTAGCCAAGGGCTGGCTCTGCCTGTCCTGCTTCCAAAGGGGACTAAAGACAACAAGGAGGGTTATCCAATGCCTGAGGTAGTCCCATCTTGACTCTTTCATGTATGAGGAGAGCTCTAAAATGCTCCCAATCAGTGGCACAGGGGGATGAAAGGAAAGGTCAGTCCTTTTCCCCCCTCTCTCAGTGGATGGTGCTGCAAGCAGCACTGGGGCCTGGCAGGCTTTCTGACCCCTGTGGAGATCAGGAAGGGTTTAACTGGAGAAAGGAAGGCAGGGAAAAGACTCTGTCTCTCAGTGTCCCTCTTGGTGGGTCATCTTTGGTAGCTCCCTATAGGATCTCAATCCTGTTTGTGTTATCTCAGAACTCACTCAGTGTGAGCAAGTCCCTGACGTTCCACGCTCCATTTCAACCCTTTGCCATGTCAGCTGTGGACAGGAGTGTAAATATTCCTCAGCTGTTTGCTGAGCTAGGTTTGAGCTGGGCTCTGAGCATATAATGTATTACAAATGTGCCTGACACCTGACAGTTTTTCTGCCCATAATCCAAATATGTTTCTGAAATATCTATTAACTCACTGGCTGCAAGAAAGGAGAGGGGTTCACTTCTATTAGATTTGTCTTGATCTTTTTTGATTTTAAAACTATAATCTGAGTATGAGGAATGACAACTTCTATTAAAATTACCTCACCAAGCTCAAAATCTCAGCCTAGGTGTACTGGAGTTACTGAATTCCTGGGAAGCTACTCAGCATCCTTTGGTGACTGGCAAAAGGATAAAAACAGGAACCAAAGCAGTGTAGAACATAAAACTGGCAGATGGATGAGAAAGCTTTAACTATTTTCTGTCTCTACAAGGAAAAAGTCTTTCTTAAAAGTTGTCAGAGAAATTATCATGAATAGTAAAATAGAATTTAAAAGACTTCTGGGAAGTTTAATATTTTTTTTTAATTTCATGGTATAAATCTGGTACTTTTCCCTGGATCAGTAATTAATAAATTTTATTTTCTTTCTTAGTATTCGGGGCTCAATATACAAATGTATGAAAATAAAAACAATGGAACTGTAGCAAAGATTATTTTTGAAGAACTGCAACAAGACATGTGAAGTCCCGATGTGTATTTGGTATAAAAGTTACATTCTCTTATTATTCCCCAAGTTTGTGTTGCCTCTCCCTTGGCCACGCGGTGTCACTCTGGCACCTCGGTACCGGCAGCCAGGCGGGGGGGGGCAGGGAAGAGCAGAAAAACTCTCTCAGATTCTCCTGGCTCCATGAAAAATTGAAGGGTATTTATTTTCTGGTAGGCAGCCAGGCTGAAAATACTATCTGAATTGAAAGCCTTTCATGAAACATCTGGGCAGTTAAATTTTGCAAACTTCAAAGATGTCCAGTACCGTACTGACATACTGATTTCTTTCTTTAGTGAAGAATCACTTAGGCTAATGCACAAAAGCCTCTGTAAAAACCATTTCATGCTGAAATTAATGATCAAAATGACTGTGCTTAATAAAGCAACTATCACACGAGTGCCAGTCAATATAGTTAAACTACAACAGGCTCATAATCAGTCTCTCAAATCGCTATCAGTTGTCCACAGTGGCCAGTTTTGCAGTGGATTTTTTTGAGGTCTGCATTCTTAATCTCCAGATTTTCCATTCTGGATTTGATACGTGTGCACAAAATTGTGCCTATGGTTCTGTTTTGCAGTCTGTCATTTTTTTAAGTACCTTTCCTAAGCTTGACTATATTCTCTGCTGGTAAATAATAGTAATAAAAATGATAATAATGGAGTCACGTTTATAGCAGTTGAGAATCTGGTCCTCAACACTGATTTCAAATATAAGGTCTTGGTTTTACTTGTTGATATGTGTTCTCCTAAATGCAAAAGCGAAAAGCAGAACTATGTCAAATACTTCCCAGATGACTTGATCTGCTCTTAGAGCCATGGGATTATACAGTCACATGCCTGGTAAAATTCACCCCAGTGCTGGTATACGTGAAGCATTAGGATTTTCTTCTCTCCTCTCACTGTACAGAGTGATGTACAGCTAAATAACCATCATAAGTTTACACAAATAATTCTGTTCACTGAGCTGCTTGAGGCAGAAATGCAAGTGCTGATGTGTAGGAGCTGTACTTTGATAGTTGTTCTTGGGAATGAAAAAACACACTAATAATTTCCCAGTTCTTATTCAAGTGCTCATGATATGGTCTAGGTAAAATTGCATTTACACGTAGTCAAAGAGTATAAATAAGTGTAAATACACAGCACGTGTCCTCTCTTATGCCATGTGGACCTGTCACAGTACTTGTTCTGCTAAGTGGGGAAAAATACTAATGCTGCTGCTTTATAATGGAGTGATTTTCAAAGAGAAGTAAAAATCACCCATAACATACTCATCTCCATAAGTAACCTTAATTTTACAGACAGAGATTGAGCACAAAGAAAAAGAGAGTCTTTAGCAGAATCTGTCATTGGCTTAACTCTGAGAGCCCCCATACATCATTGTTCAACTCCTGGAACCCCTGCCAGGGCCTCACTCGGTGATTTAACCCTTACTGCACATCTCCAGCACCCCAGGCCATGAGCCAGGCTCTGCCCCTTTGCAGCTGGGATGCTGAACCTCGTGTTCAGGAGGTTCAGGGTGCCTTGCAGTGCAACACACACACACTCAGATGCAGGAGAGGCACTAACAAGCACTGCAGTGCTTGAATGACCCTGGGCTGGGGAAGCTTGAGACAGCACTCACCTTCTTGCTGGAACACAACAGGAAAGAAATCTAAGGAAGATGCGCTTTTTTTCCCATAGAAAATTATTAGATGTATCCTAACTAGAGTCATCAGAGGGCTCCTGCCATATACAATTAAAATTAGACTGGTCCCTTTGAAGAAAAAACCAGAAAAATAAGGTAGAGTTTAATTTGCTCTCATGTCAGTAAGAATAAAAAAAATTAGCTCTGACATTATGGTTTGCTGCAAAGCATTTTATTCATCTATGTAAAATAATTTTTTCATGTAATGTTTTCTCAGTTAAGAATAGCCCTGACTTAGAAAAAGACAAGTTTATGGCTAACAAAAAGCAGTGCTTATCCAGGTTTTCCCTTCTTCAAGCTTTGAACAAGTATCAACTGTTTTAATTAGCTCTCAACACCTTTATATTGTCATTTGAACCAGGAGCATTCTCTGCATACATGTAACAGTTACTTTAAACAGGGAGCATTTGCAAAGCAAATGATTGTGTTTGACAATCTCTCTGCAGCCAAGCAGCATTAAAAATGGTTTTGCTTTGGTTCTGTTGCCTGTTAGATTTGATTTCCTTAATTCTTAGGATAGGAGTAAATGACCTTAAAATCCATTTTGTATTTTGAAATACGGAGAGTATCTCCCAAATGGTGAAGCCAACAGGCTCAGGGCTCAGCAGATGTGACTTTGTGTCTAGGGGGGACGGACATAGCTGGGAATTTGAACTTTGGTGTTTCCAGCACCATTTCTGCAATGAGTTTTGTGTGAACGTGGCTGTTTTTCTGGGAGAAGCTAAAGCAAAATGCAGGCTCTGGGCCTTCCATTCGTAGATCTTACATGCCAATTTTCCTCCTGAATGTGATTATTACATTTACAACACAACACTCAGCTGAAACTTCAAGAAAACTGGAAACTAAGTGTTACCTCCAGCAGAGAGCAAAATAAACACATTCCTGCAGTGTGTTTTTCCATGGCCAGACTCAAATTTCACATCAAACAAATCTAGCAAGTGACAGGTCACAACACATGCCTTTAAAATACCAGCGAAAGGAAAGCTTCTTCAGCAGCAACCAGATAAACAAAACCAAACCCCCAAAATTCTGAACAGCCTCAGAGCATGTTATGGCCATACTCCAGGCAGTTTTCAGCTCAGTAGCCAGCCCACATCCAGCACTGGTTATTCTTCAGTCATTCCTTGTGTTTGGACAGGGACTGTCCTGCTGTCTGGATCTTAAGCCGTGTACTGAAAGTATTCTGTTACTTCAGGTCTCCTGGGGAAAAATCAACCAAGCAAACCAAAACTAACATGCCACTGCATTACAAGTGTGGCTTGCTAAGACTGAGGAGGAGCACAGGACAAGGAATAAGCTCACAGCCTTCCTTGCCTTACCAAAGGCATGGTCAAATGGAAAGGTTATTCTGGGACGTGACATTACCCTGAAGCAGCTGGCCCATATTGGGTGATACGAGCTGTTGGCCTATGACAAATGAGAGGTAATCCAAGTTTAGTTCTCACAGAAAACATACTTAAAAAAACCCCCAAAACCAGTCTGGTCTAAGTAGCTGAGCATTCAGGAAGTTCCCTGACCAGCGGGAAGGTTTCTCACCATGTGGCCCTACGATTTCAAAGTGACAGGCACAAAGCATTTGCCATGATTTTGACAATGCTTGACTTTGCCATTTTAATAAATTGGCTTCCAAAGGAAAGATTTTTCTATTCAATGAAATCTCTTGTAAGGGCCCAGAAAGACTTTCACCTATTGAAGAGTTCAAGTCAGCTTTTCAGATTTTACCCGTGGGTTTGTGGAACCAAGAGCATGGGACTCATTCAGAAGAGTTTCAGGCTGTGGGAGTTATATGCAAGCTGGAGGAATTGTCAGTCATAAAGATTTGTCATTAAAGTAAGTAAAGGTTTATTATTATTACTTTATTGTTATTATTTTAATAATTTCTGGCTATAAAATTACGAGCTATGTGATCTGGATTGGCCCCATAAGACTTTCTGACCAGATAAAAGAGTCAAACTGAGACATCAGTACTGGAGGCTTAATGTCCTATGGCTACAGGGGATTATCAGTGTGTCTGCTCTCATTTGAAAGGCTTCTTGTTTCAGAGAAGTGGTCACAGCCCCAAGCCTGACAAAGCTCAAGAAGTGTTTGGACAATACTCTCGGGCACAGGGGGTGACTCTTGGGGATGGTGCTGTGCAGGGCCAGGAGCTGGACTCGATGATCCTGATGGGTCCCTTCCAACTCAGCATATTCCATGATTCTGTGATTTTAAAGTCTCTAGGCCTCACAGAGGGATTGGAAGGCCACCTGGGACTGTCCCATGTCCGACAGCAGCGGTGGGCTCAGGAGGTCACTGCCCCAATGGGCAAAGCCCACTTGCAGTAACAAAGGCTGGCAGGAGCAGGTGAAGGGAACAGACCCACATCTGTTTTATAAAATACCCATCACTTCCCTGGCAGGAGGCATCTTCCCTACAGCAGGTAAAGTTACAGCACGAGGAGTGTGTACCTGGGCCACAGAACAGAGTGACAGAGCATCCCCAAGAGCTTCATCATGCTGAGGATAACACAGCTCCAGAGAGTCTCAGAGGGACACATCCAAAGCGTGAGAGTATCCCCAGTACTTTCTTCATATATTTAGTCACGTGCCCCTCTTCCCTACAAACGCATAGGTTGTCTCCAAATGCAGTGTGTGTTACATGGGCAGATAGAGCATCAAAGGAAAGGCTTCTCCAAGGAAGGGGTGAACTCCTCACCTGTATGGGAGGTCAGGGAGCAGCCATGGAGGAGTGTTTGCCTTCTGCTGTGCAAAGGACAACAACACCAAAACACTGAAATCTTTCCTCAGGCCTTGCTGCCTGATGGAATTGATGCCTTAGGTTTTAACTTTTCTATTTTCAAATTCTGTACTGCTTAGAGTGTAACTCTGAAGTTCCTTGGAGCCTGTAATTCCTACTCTCTCGTACTGGATAGACATAACAAAGCCTCTCCAGGCTTTGCCTTCAAGGACAGCCAGGCTGTTTTTAGGCCCAAAATGTGTAAACTAAAGATTCTAAGGGGGGCAAGCTGAGGGGCGTTACATCGCTAAAACTGGGGCTTTAATTGGAGAATGAACCCTGATATGCAAATGATCCAAACCTATAAAAGTGTGAAGAACTCGTGACCTGTCGTCCATCTTGGGGTCCAATTTTTGGAAGCAGCCTTTGGCTCCCCCAGGGTATACCTTGAAGGCCCTTCAAATAAATACCTGTCTTTATTCCCTTACTCTTGTCTAGTCTCTGTTTCTAGGTGGCTGGAGAAGGCATCAGAACCAAGGAAAAAAGATTGTATTTGAACAATTTCAGGAAAACCTCAGCTGCAGACTGAAGGTGAAGCAGCAGCACACACAAAAGGATTAAACACCACTATCTCTTTCTGTCATGATCAGCAGAATTCTCTTACCTTTCTTCCTCAAGATCCTCTGTGGAGATGCCCTCTTTGAGATCCAAGCTCCAAATTTTAGACAGGGCTGTAGCAGATGACTCCTCAACAGAAGAACATGTCAAAGCTTACAAGTAGGTTTACACTAGGATGTAAAAATATTTTTCCATTAAAACTGTTTTCCTTGCAACATGAAAGCAAGAAGACATTATTGCACTTACTAGAACACAGTTTCAGCAGCAGCAGATGAATATAACACTTAAAACCTATGCTGAATCTAGGAGCCCAGGGGAGGAGGAAGAGGAGGGGAGGGGCTGCAAAGGCTCCTGAGGAACAGGAGGGCTATAAAAGCTGAAGGAGCAGCAGAGGTACCTAGTCAGAGCTTGTTGCTGGAGGGCAAGAGAAGCTCAGAGCTAAAGGAAGTAGAAGGTAAACTGCCTCACACTTACTGGGCTTAAACAGATCTTTTCTTCTATTATGTAAGAAGTGTAAACTGGAAAAGGAGATTTCTATCTTCCAAAACCTATAGGAACCCTCTTTCCTTCGAATAAAATCTTCCATCCCATGGCACTTCAGCGGCTGCATGCTCTTAGCAGTTTAGGTCTGTGTTTGTTTAACCTGTATGTTTGCTTGCAGACTGAACTAAGGGTCCCTTACAGCTTCTGTCCAGTTCTGCAGTCCAAGGCTTCAGCTGGAGATAAGCCTTCCCCTGGTTTCACTGGGGTTGGCTTGTACTAGCTCATAACGCTCCTGGATGCGTCTGGTAAGAAAATAGTTGTAAATTCCCATCATCTCTGGACTTCAATCCCTGCTCCCTGCTGCTATACTACACTACTGTGCTAAAGAAAGAGGTGTTTAATTAAGGAACGAGTAGTAAAACATCTAATAACTGTAGGGATGAGCTGCCACGTGGGATATCTTGACCACAAATCCCAGCTGGTCACTAATAGCAGGGCAAATGCTTTGCTCAAAGCTATAAGAGGGTATTGTAGCTTTACACAATGAGTGAGGACAAATAGGTGTGGGGCTCTGTGCAGCTGATGTACTCACAATTAACTTCCACAGAGTACTTTTCTATTACTTTTTCCCTGTTCAGGGAGATAATCCACCTACTTAAGAAGTGTTGTGGTGCTAAATTAATTAATCTTAGCAATATGCTTTTATAGCACTGCCTGCTCTACTATGGAAAAGTTAATGATCAGCCACTCCTATTGCTTGAATTAGGCTTCCAACAGCCCATCCAGATTTTAGTTCACCCTCTTTAGATGTTGTAATGCATTTTTTGTTTGACATCATTTCCTCTTCTCCTGGCAATCCTCAAAACCCTGACAACAAGGTAAAATACCCCAAAACAGGAAGGGAGTCTGATATTTCTGATGGAATACAATGCTCTTTCACAAGCAGCCACAGAGCTGTGTTCTAGCTAGCCATGCAAAAGCAGATTTGATCTGAAGCAGGCTCCAATATCTACAACTCAGCAGAAAGCAGAGCCAAAATGAAGCCATCTGTGCAGGTGGCACTCATCCAAAGGGAAGGGTGTGAAGGTTGTCCTAACAACTCACCTGTGGCCCTGCCTCATGAGCTGCTCCAGTGCTTCCCTGCAGCTGGAGGTCAGAGGGTGATGGGACGAGGGGGAGGACCTGGAGTTGAGTGTGTGCACGAGGCTTGCAAAGACCCTTCTCAGCTGGGGTGAATGCAGGTGAATCCACTCACGGGGATGATTGTGCATCTAATAACAAGGCCTGGTTTCTCCTCCTCATTGAACTCTTCAGCTTCCTCTAAATATTTTCCTTTTTCTTCTTACCGGTCCAAAAGGCAGTGAAGTGTCACAGAACTACCAAGGGCCCAGTCTGCCAAACAGGATGCCAGTGAGGCAGGGCAAGGACAGAAGGTGCTATTCTCCCCGAACTTTAAATCCTTTGAATCTGTCTTTAGGAAAAGCTGTGGTTTTTGTTAACCAGATTAGTTTAGTACCAATGCATTCCCTATTTACTCCATTGACAAATATAGGTGTTCTCTCTAAGGTTTGGGTCTCAATTAAAAAACCCTGCTCCTAAGCCTCCCATAAATGTGGCTCTCAGCTGAACCTGGGCACTTCCCAAAAGGCATTTATGGCAGATCAAGTGATGTGCTGTGACTGAAATCTGTTTATCAGCAGATTTGGGAGGAGTGTGTTGCCTCTCTATTCCTTCACAAAAAATAGTGAGGACTGGGCAGTGTCTGATGGCTCTGCCTGTGCCTTGTTCTGTCCTGCCTGAGGTGCTGCACAAGCTCTCAGTCACTGATGGCACTTGCACAAAAACAAGTGTCATTTTCCCTGAGCTCTGATGTGAGCACACCCACAGCTAGATTTAATCATGCTTGTTGCTCACACCTTGTAGCTTACAAAAAGCCTATGTTCCAAGAGGGAGGAGAATGTATGGAGAGGAAAGAGCCACTTCAGTTTTAAAGGCAAGAGTAGACAGAGCCTAGGCTTTAAAAACTATTTGTAAGAAATACATGGGAAAACAGATGTAATTTAAACTAAGGGCATGAAGCCAGAAAACCCAAGGACAGCACCTCAGAGGGACAGTTGCAGTTTGCTGTTTGAAGGGTCCTCAGCTGCTCTGGACAAAAGTGAGAAGCTCCCACTGCAGGGAAGGTGCCAGGCTCTACTGTGTCTGCTGGAGCTGAGAATTGCACTGATGTGAGGTAGCAGAAGTCAGCAGGTCTGAAGTCTGATTTTTAGGTGAAAAATTGTACTGTGAAAGCAGAAAGCTACAGTTAAAAAAAAAACCAAAACCAACACTGATCCACTAGCCAGGAAAGAACTCATCAGAGACATATAAATACAACTTCACACACTTTAATGTGTAAACCGCTCAACAAAATAAATTATGCTATGCTGGCAAAGTAGTAAAAGGCCTTAAGAAAATTGAAAAAGCTTACAGTAATGAAAGATTATTCCCAGTGCAGTAGAAGGAATGCATATCACACTAAGTGACCGTGCTTTGTCTGTGAAAATCAGCCAAGTGAGGGAGGAGCAAGGCCGAGGGCAGGCAGAAGTGATGCTGGACACATATTTACCTTGGCTCTCTGCAGTCAGCAACAGGCTCATGGCCATACTTAAGGCAAGACATATCTCCCTATTCCCCTGCTATCACTGCTCACAGCAGGGATTTCTTTTGTTAATATGCTACTGTGCAGCTCTAGAATTGGAAACTGATTAATTCCCAACAGGCAAAAGGGATTCCTAGAGAGCAGGGCAGTGTAGGTGACCCTGGGGATCACAAGGGCTGAATCTACAGCCTAACTCAGGGTGCTTGGTTAGGGCAAAATGATTCAAGCTGATTAAAATCCCTGGCAGACACTGTATTAGTGCTGTGTATCCCCATGAGATTTAGCATCATCCAGAACAAAAACGAGCATTCACTGAAGTCTGAGGCCAGATTTCACCATTAAGAATATTGGGCAGGACTTGCGTGTGTCTCTCCCTCTCAGGAGCTGATGCCTGGGTGTGGCTCCTTGCTCAAAGGGGTGTCTGTTTTGCAGTCTTTCAGTCACACCATCACTTCATGGATCTGACCTCTCCTGACCTCCTCTCTGGCACACAGCAATGTAGGAACACTACAATATTCCAGGAACAGATGAAGAATAAATCCCTTTGCTTTCCTTCCTCCCCTTCATGGGCTGAACGTGTACTTGCCTTCAGGCAGACAATGAGCTCCTGAAGTGACACCCAGTAGAAGACCAACCTGTACAAATACAAGGGGCTCTGCTGCAGCACAGGGAGGGGAACAGCAGTTTTGGGTCTTTCTGCAGTGAAGCAGGAGAGTCCTTAATCACAATCTCAGGAACAGCCACAAGCAGATGACCAAAGGTCTGCTCAGACTTGGTTCCTGCTTCTGACAGTGGCCAACTGGAAGCAGATGCTCCAGGAAATAGAAAGCAGAGGCAAGCACAAAATTATATTTGGTAGTATATTCCTGACTTTCAATGCCTTGGGCTTAAGTGCTGAAGTAGAGTCGATGATCTGTATTTGACAGGTTTCCTCCCTAAAGGTTTCTTTTGGGAGCTGTGTGAGCTTCCAGCCGCTGTTCTCTTGCAAGAAATTTTGCAGCTCAGCTAACACTGGTGTGAAGAGGAGCTCTTGGTTGTGAATCTGCCTTGTGCTAGTTTCATGTGATGCCATTCGACTTTCATGGGGATGGAATGGTTGGTTGCTCCCTGAGAGCCTTTCCACCTCTCATAAGTTTGGGCTTCTCCAGTTTCCACTTCAGGCTGAGCACAGCCCTCCATGTACTACAGATGCCCGCTTTCTTGGCAGGCTGGAAGGGTTAACTCTTCCTGAGGAGCCAGTGCAGACAACTCAGAACTAATACAGAGGTTGTGCCAGTGTGCCCTCCCTGTGCCCTGTTAAATCCTTGCCAAAGAATGAGGATGCTCAGGAAATGCCAAGTGCCCATGTCAAATGGTTTTGACTTGGTTAGTGCTTCACTCAGCTGATGCCAAATCAGAAGATGGTGTAGCTGAATGCTGAAGGGACAAGGGGAAAATGTGATGGCTGCCTTTTACTCCCTAGGTATTGCAATTGAGGCCAAAAGGGAATTTAAAGAGATCTATCTTATACTTATGGGTCCCTGAAAGAAAATAGCTGATGAAGCAGTCACAGAGAGAGCAGTTGAGCCTGTAGCTTACACCTGACAGTCTGTTCAAGCATTGATTATGATCAGTTGTGCACCTAAAGGGGAGAGATCAGGGGCACGTCTTGATCATTTGCATGACCCTGGCAAAACCATTTCTGTTTCGGCTCTGCTGAATAATAGAGATAACAATCCAGAGACCAGTCTGGTACAACTTTTGGATAAATATCCAGGAAGTGCAAAGTGTGCTGGAGTGGTTATGGGCTCTTGTGGATGCTGGAGAGCCTGCCAAGGTGTGGCTTAGTGAATGGGCAGTAATTCCATTCAGTGCAGGTGGTGCAGTGAAGGCACACTGAAGTGCTGGGTGTTAACCTGCTGCCATCAGTGTCACCTGGATTTATTATTAGCATTTACAACAATAGCATTAGAGGATCACGAGAACTTTCAGTAGTGGAAGGTGATCAGCAAAAGGGCATGGGAAGAACTCTGTTGGATAGGGTTCTTAGGTAGTCTTGTTGCAAAGAAGCACATGGTTAGGTGGGAAAAGCCTCCCTCTTGCACTGAATTCTTCATCCCAGCCTTTCTGGAGCACAGAGATGAGCACTGCTGGGTCAGACCAAGGATTTGTCTGTCCCTTGCACTGCCTCTGACAGTGGCCAAAACCTGATGCCCACAGAAACAAAGAACAGCGTGACCAGTTAGCAACACCCCTTCTGCAAAGCCCCAGCTATTTGTTTGACTTTGGAAATTGCTCAGTCAGGCATATTTTCTATGTATTTATTAACTCCCACTAAACTTCTCATCCAGGTTACCTTGGAACTCAAAGCTCTTCCCACCCCCCGTGTCACATGGCAAGCTCTGCAGCTTGACTGCTCTGCATGGGAAGCCTGACAGGGACTGAAAAACAGCTTAGAAGGGCTGGAAGTGCAGAGGGTAAAACTGCTGGACTTCTCTTTGGTGTCTGGATACCAGGTTTAAGGAAACAAACTTCTGAAGCCCAAGGGGAGAATGTAGTTCTAAGAAGATACTCCCTGGCCCAAGCCTCTGTGTTAATGGGCTGGGCAGGTGTGCAATGCCAGAACAAAAGCCATGGATCCAGAGGAGAGCAGCAAGGCCATCAAATCCTGCCCCTACAGGTGCAGCAAGTGCCTGCCTTTTACAGGTGCACGGCACATGTGCTCCCTGTACCCACACTCAGTGCAGGGCACAGAGCACTGCCTGGAGCCCTACAGCACCTGCTGTAGTGCCCTGCAATAAGTAGCAGGAAAAAAACTGAAGGTGAATCATTCATGGCTCCTAACAAACTCCCAGGCACTGACCTCCTTGCCTCTCTGTTCAGCTACAGAGCAGCAATCTGTTCTATTAACAGGAAAATCCTGCCCAGCAATCCCTGCACTGACCTTCAGTCCCCTCCTCACCTTCAGACATACTGGAGGCCTAAGCAGAAAGGAAAGCAAGTCTTTAACTTAATTACCCAATTATCTTGAGGTAATCACCCAATTATCTTTGGATACAGTCATTTTTTATTTCTTTTTCCTCCTATCTTCTTAACAAATAGCTTCCAGAAAACAAGCCTTGCTGTGACTACAGCAAACAAACAAACAGACCCCCTGAGCAGATAAAAAACCCCATTAAGGGCAGACGTCAGTGTACAGCTCGTTACCTTTCCTACCCTGGAGAGCTGAGAAGGGCAGGGCTGTGGGAGCTGCAGCACCTGCCAGAGCTGCACTCTGCTCAGCAGGCCAGAAATCACCTCTGCATGCTCGGACTTTGCTGTCCTTGGCCAGCCAAAAGGAAGGGGGGGCAAAGCTGGGGAGGACCTGCCTCAGCAGAACAGCCTAGGGGGTCAGTGGAGGATGAGCAGTAGGTGTGTGAGTAGTCACACTCGCTTGAGGCTGTTTCAGAGGGCTGTTGGATGTCTCACAGGCTGCAGGACTGGTGGCATTTGATCGCATCCCCTGCAAGCTGATGCAGCTCTTCCTGTGCAGGGAGAGCTGTCCTGGTCCTGTGCAGGAGCAGGGAGGATTCACAGAGATCTGCCCACCCCGGAGAGTCTCCAGGGGCTCCTCAGAAACCTCCTTTCTTTAGAGTGCTTGTGGGAAAAGGCATCATCATCTAATTGATTTTCATCACGTGATGAGATCTGCCAGTTACTTAGAAACTAAGCCCAGATACTCTATAATTGAAAAATGTAAATGTGATCCAAAGAGCACAGGGATCCACAAAATTTTACAGGGAGCTGTAATTGAGGACCCAGGAGAGAAAATGTAAAGAAATTTCTTTGAATTATGTAGTGCATAACTAACATTTAAAATATTTGGTGGTGGAGGCAATCACATCTGATAATCTAGTCAGAATGACCAGTTTATATTTAATGACTAAGATGCAAATTTAATCATATACTCATAAACTGCTGTTAATTATAGGGGTTTTTTTTAATAACCTGTGAGGATAATTTGAATACTCAGTACTAATACCTGGAATGCCATGTAATCCTTATTATACAACCATAAGTTAAAAAATATTAATCCCAATGGGGGCTAAAGAATCCTTTTTTTTTTTTTAATGTCAAAGGCAAGAGAATTTCTTATGAAAATCTTCACAGTGAAGTGTCATCACCTGGCTGCTTATCTAAAACTTTAGGTAAGTGTGGGGGTGGGGGGGGGTGATACAGCCCTCCATGGCCTCAGACTTGTGCAATACAGAGAGATGGCACCCAGCTTGCAAATTCTATCTAATGGTGAAGGCTGCTTTTCTTTAAAGCTGAAAATCAGAGCTGCTATCTCCAGGGAATATCCCCCTCCCAGTTTAGCATCTTTAAATGGTACCTGAAATACTCCTGTGCAAGCAGTCACACAGCTCATGCCTCTGTGTTCTGTCACCCAGTCTCTGACTTTGAGTGTTTTTGCGAAGTTGTTTATATATTTTTTATTTTGAAATCCCTAAACAGGCCAATACCTGGCTGCCACAGAGCTTCGTTCCAGTATCTGCTGTCTCAGTGAAGGAAACTGGCTGGAGATCCTTCCTGTGTTGGGATAAGGTCCTTGTTGTTCTGGAATATCCTTCAAGATGGGACAAAACCAGACACATGACGTCCAGGAGGTGGCTCTGGGCTCCTCTACAGGCCAGAGGACAGACTGTGGGGTACCAGTGCTGTACAGGAAAGGACTTGAGATGAATTAGCAATGTACAGTAATGTTTTCACTGTAACCTGTGCCCCCCATGCTGTGGAGGTGAGATGCAGGACCTGCCTCTTGGGAATGTTTGTTGCTGCAGAACATCCCAGTGGGATGTTGTAGCTATGTGGTCTGCTTACAAACCAGCTGGTGAGGCTGAACTGTTATAAAGGAACCATCACAACTCTGTTGTCCCGTGCTAGGCTCACCCTGAATCACAGCTTTACCTTCTCAGTTTGATTTTCTCTAGAGCTGGGATACATCAGCATAACCATTCTTGCATCTTCTAATGTTCAAATGTTCATCTTAGCCTCCTGCAGCCTTGATCCAAAAGCTTTTCATATTTATACCAGAAATCAAGATTTTTATGTAAGCAGCAATGAGGGATTTAGTTAGCATATATAAATATACAACAGTCTCACTACTCCGGCTGCTAGTGCAAAGTGAATCCGTGACATGGGTTGTGTTCTCTTAGCTAAAGGCAAAGGCATAAGTTAACTGACAATGAATTATCCTATTGTAGAGCCTTCAGGATGGGGATTATCACTGCTAACACACTGTCTTATCCTGCATACAGTACACAGAGCAAACTTCTTTGGGAGATTTGGAACACAGGCAAGCGGTAACGTGGAAATTCATTAGGCGGCACCTCAAAGCCCAAAGCGTGTGTGTGTGTGTGTGTGTGTGTGTGTGTGTGTAGTATCTCATCCATTTCAATGGGAATCTTGCCTGCAGGAGAAGCAAACTCATGCAAATGCTGTTAGATCATTTTAATAGACCAAAAATCTAAGGGGATTCAGGAGTGGCAAGCAGACACCTTAAAGACATCTCACTGCATAGTACGTACTTTGGAATCCAAGCCAGAGTAAATAAATGCTGGCCTATCCAGTGACAACAGTAGAAACACCGTGATCTAAAAAAAAGGGACAGAATAGGGACAAAACTGTAGTTCCATCTGACAAAGCAAATCTCTTCACCAGGCTGTAATCCTAAAGTCTGGAAGAATTGAAATATGTCACCATCCTGGAGTTTGCGTACCAAAATTAATCCTATTTAGTACATTAGATCTTTATCTAAACCTCTGTGTACAGAGGATGAAAGATTTGACCCTGAGAGGATTTCCAAGATGCCTTCAGTTGCTCTATCAGTGCTTGTTATTTGAACATGGAAAAAAGAAATCCCCCAATTTTACAAATCAAACACTTCTAGGCATAAACCGTTCTTGAGAGCTATCTGTAGGCAAGCTGCTGAAGAATTAGGGCAGTAAATCACTGTGCTTTTCCTTACTCCCTCTGGCAGAACCATGCTTTCAGTGCTCAGAAGCCATTTCCAGATTAGTTTCTTGTAGTAGGCAACCCTTCTTAACATACCCACATATTTAGTACTGTCTAGCTTACCTTTGCTCACTTTGAGGCCTGATCTGACTAAAGGACTCTGAGGAGTAGGTCTTCAGTGAATGAAATCAGGGAGTTGTGGCTGAAGTCTGGCCACTCCCATCTCACACAACAACTCTATTTCTGGCTTTGGTGGGCTATTTGTGGGTAGGAGGCTACAGAAACTGGTTTGTGTTGTGGTGCAGAGAAACTTGCTGGCAGAAATTCTGTCTTAAAGAACAATTAGAAAAAAAACATTGTTTCTAAGAGGTAAGATGAATGAGACTCCCTAGAAACAAAGGACTTCTTAACATTGGTCTTAGTATTTAAAAAAGAATGCCCTGGAGAGCAGTGCCTCTGATTTGCTCCTTTCTCCCATGCTACTGCTTTTATCATAAACAAGAGAAACATTTTTACACCTGACATCACCACTCTTTCTTTTGAGGCCATTACCTTTACTAACGGTAAGTTCAAAGAAATAAAATTTTGCTTCCAAAAGTAAATTAGATATGTAACATTTTCATAAATTAGCACTTGAAAAACAAATGAACACTGTACTGAATGTGCTTACTTTCAGTGTCGTTGGCATTGCTTTGTGATTTTTTTCAAAGCTCTTAACATGGCATTCTTTGCATGATATCTTGCAAAAATTCTCTAGAAAAGTACCAACTTTACACATCTATCAATTAAACAAGCTGTATTCAGGGAGGTAGCTGCTGAGGGTTTGCTAATAGGTAATGAGGAATTCTGTGAGATGGTTGACAACTAGGGCAGAGAGAAAGCAGGAAAAGAGTGTTTGCACAAAGTTTAGAGCATACTGAAAACCTCACAGACATCCTGCTGTTTACCTACATTTTTCTTCCCTGTGTCTGTCATGACCAATTAGTTTCATGTCCCTTGGGTAATATCATGCTAATTAAATATTAGAAACCGTGGGGAAAAGTGGCAAGAGGTTTTTCTTTTTGCTGTGCAGTTTTACAGTAAGTGTCAAGCACCAATGTTCCAATAGCATATACAAACTGTACAATTTCCTTGTGACATTCCCAACCATAAATCCTAATGTGCTATGCAAATATGCAAAAGTTCAGTAAAATTCAATGAATGATAGCACAAGTGAATGCTTACGAGCAGCACTAAAAAGGGAAGAATGCAATGCAAAATTAAGGAAGTTTCTTCAAAGAGCTGGGAGACAATTTGTAACTAAACAGTTTTATTGACTTTTTTTTTCCAAAATAAAAAACACAAAATAACCACCAAGATTAAAGGCCATAGACAGCATTAACCAAATGAACCAGCCACTTGGTTATAGTAGCTGATAACTAGAATAACTGGATATTATTGCATATACCTCAGGTTCATTTATATATCCATTACAGTTTGGCAAGATTACAATCATACAGTAGCTTTGGTTGTGTAAAACCTAGTAGCAATACTTACTTAAAATGTGACTGGTTAACATTTTATGACAACAGCTATTTATCTCAGTCTTGACACATCTTCTCTCAATTCCATGTTCTTGTCCACATTGTCACTGACCAAGAATTAAGGAGACATATTTGCAAGCAGCATTTATAGCCCTTCTTTATCACCATGCAGTGATGAATGTCAGACGGGTAGGAATCTCTCACTTGCTTTCCTCATCAAGGTTTGTAGAGCAGCCTCTCCTCCCGTGCTGGGTGGCTCCTACCATCCTGTGGTAGCCTCAGCCGAGCAGGAGTCCGTGCAGAATGCAAATATGTCAAGGTGTTTATGGCTTTCAGGCCAAAGCCTTTCCTGACCTACAGTGCTGGGGGGTGACTGTACTGCCTTGCCTTTGGATACAGAGAAAAAACCACAAACAAACAGCTTTTCACATTGGTGTGCTGAGCTGCCAGCACAGAACAGGATTAACAAACCTAATACACAATACTACCTTGGTTACAGAGTTGTGCCTGAGACACTGCACAGGATTGCATGTGTATATTCTACAGTCTATGTATTTTAGTTTTGGTCTTTTTAAAAATGCTCTCATCCTTATGTAATCTAGTGTAACACTGCAGCTTTAGAGTTATGGTTGATAAAAAGTCATGAACACACAGGCTATTTGGAAACACTGGAAGCTTTTTCTTGTCCTGCACCGCTTGTGCAGAACTCCTGCCTTTTCATCATGAGTTTGCCCCCAGCATCCTGGGAACATCTACTTCCAGGGGAAATATATCACTTACTTTAAAATAACCTAAAACTCTGAGTTCTAC
The DNA here is from genome assembly GCA_013398115.1 of Falcunculus frontatus. Classification (NCBI taxonomy): domain Eukaryota; kingdom Metazoa; phylum Chordata; class Aves; order Passeriformes; genus Falcunculus; species Falcunculus frontatus. The sequence goes on along the minus strand of VZRV01007869.1, from coordinate 127,395 downwards.
CTGGGAAAAGCGATAAAAGAATTTGGATCAAACTGAAGTAATCTTGTGTGTGAAGACCCTTCTTCACTTACAAAATGCTGGAACACTAGATAACATCTACTTGTTTTTGCAGCCCTTTCATTTGCTTGCACTGAAGCAAAAAGAAATTCAGCATGAGGAACGGCTGCATGGTGAAGATCCTGCAGAACAAGGTAACTGCCATGCAGTAATTCAAATGCAAGCAGTGTCACTGCTTTTTGCATTCAGATCCATACTTGTATAAGGATATAAATTAATAAGCCCTTCTAAATGATTTTAGAAATATCCTCTTTGATCTAGACATATAAAACCTCTGAATACTTAGAATCACTAGATTTCACATGGCCCACGTAGTTGTAATTATTTGCACTTACATGGCAAATATTAGAAATACATTTGCCTGCAGTTGAACAGGTAATTATACTGTCTATTATTCAGCTGAGCAAAGATCAAGCACTCTATATCTTGCAGTTATTGGATCTTATTCTAACCCTTTGCTTTAGAAAGGGGAAATAACCATCTAATTATATTACCAGTGCACAGTACTTAGTTTGAAAAAGACAACCTATAGTAGGCAACTAGATATTTTTTCCTAAGATGACTTTTTATGAGATACTCTAAAAGCAGTCTCTTATGACTGAAGATTGTCTATTTCACTGTACTCGCATAGTAAAAATAGTTAAAATCTAATTACAAAGCTGCTACATGATTATTTTGTGGTCTGTAAAATAAAACGGTATCCAGAATTTTATCTGAACAAAATACACCAGACAGTATAAAAATATTTCCCAACTGGAGATTGAAACATTAATGCTGGATTTCGGTTTTTTTTGGTATAAAAAGTAATGTAATAATGGTTGACATTTATCTGCTTACCAGTCAAAAATATACATATGACTTCAAGGAGCTGTTCCAGGCCCATTTTGAGTGAGCTTGTGCTTTTGACCCTAGCAGTAATAAATGCACACGTGGAACACAGTTTCCTGAAAACCTGAACTAGATCTTATTTCTAACAATAAGACTAATTTCTGGCTGTGGATTTCCACTTATTTGCTTTGTTCAGGCAACTACAGCAGAGGAATTCCAGAAGCACCACTTCCGCTTTGAATGATGTTTGTTCAGTGCAACATCTTCCTTTTCTCTCTCCTTTTTAACTCGCTGGTAATGATCCTCTTCCTTTAAATACCACACAGGTGGCCACCGATGCCTCTCAAAATATTCTTGATTATCTGATTGAAAACAAACAATGACAAAAATCCCTAAAGATGCCAGTAAGATACAGAAATCCCAGAAATGTCTTGCAAAAAGCTATGCAGCTAACCATTTATCCACTCTCTATGCTGGCTTCCTTATCAAGGACTCACCCAGTTTCCTCAAATGCCTTAAGTGTGAAAAGACTTTGAAAGTGGTTACACACAAGAGGCATTAGTCCACCAAAAACTATAAAAAAGCAAGGCCTTTACGGAGTGTGTTTTTCATTGCAGAGCCTGCAAAAAGCTCTGTTCCTTTTAGCATCACTGAATTAGGTAAAGAACATGATGCTTGCCCAGCAATCGGGCTAATGATTGTGACCTTTCTTTGCAGATAAGAATTTATGAATGCTGTTCAAGATAGCACAGAGGTTCGGTCTCATGGCTTAGCTACGTGAGCTCATCTTTGTATTTACATTTAATCAACCAGGTGGGGAGAAAGAAGGGAAAACCCGATGAAAACTGGGGGGGAAGTTGCCCATACCTGAAGATTTAGCTTTGATTTCCTTGCGGAATTTGGAGCAAACGCTGTTGTAATTGGTGCAGATGTAGTGCAAGCACCAAGCTGCCAGCTGGTTAGCATTGTGAAACTGTGAAGAAAAACAAAGAGCTTATTCCATTTCCTGGGGTTATCATTCATTTTGCAGCCCCTATTAACAGCTAAAACTACAATGGTCCCAGCAGATGGTACCTGGCCATACTCTCCCAAGCGTTCATTCTGACTGCCTGCTCTGATCTCGGGTTAGAAACACATCATAGTGGGGTAGGTATTGGCCACAAGGGGTATTCTAACAGTAGTTAGAGAAATTGCTTCTGCCTTCAACCGGGAGAAGGAAATAAAAGAAAAATTTCCCTTCTTAAGATAAAAATGAAGTGAAGCGAGCTGCTTTCTGTTGGGAGGGGTTCAGTTCTGGTTTTGAAGCAGGATTACAGGTATTGCAGAGAGGCCCTCAAAAACAGCTGCAGGAAATCTTTTATGGTGGCCAGCTTGTGCAGGGTTTTAGTGCTACGTCAAGCCAAGCTGACTCATTGTTAGTGTGAAATTAAGAATAATAAAATTTTAAAAATATTTAAGCTTGTTCTGCTGTATCTGGGAGTCTGCTGCATTTTGGGAAACAGAGGTGCAGTTTAACTGTGAGCTGGGGGCTCTCTCTTTTAATTATTTATGGGGCTCAAGAAATACTGAAATGCATTTGGACATAAAGAGGATTTGCACATACTCTGAATTATCAGATGATTGACTTTGACTAGCCAGTTTAAGTATTCAAAAAATGTTATATTTAGACCTGTACTGTAAAGATATCTCCAAGAACTGAATTGAAAGGACCACAAGAATCAATCACCATTACAAAGCTGCACAGCTTCATTACATTGCTTTTCATGTCACTGAACCATGGTCATGAGAACATGGAGCTTGGAAGTTCCACAATCAAGACAAACTAAAATATATTTTTGAAAGATAACTCCTCTGAGGTTACTTAAAGGGATATTTTACCTTTGAACTAATGGAAAAACCTTCTTTTAAACAGAAGATAAAACTAAGTTTTATCGTCAGTCACTCTCAGAACTGCAGACTTTGAGCCACTTAGAAGCAATGCTCAGAATCAGTAAGGAGCTAAAAGCAGGTCCTGCAGCTGGCCAGAATATCTTCAGAAGGCTGTGTACACTGACCTGTGCCAGTTCCAGATAGGAGAGGACTTCTCCATCTATTGCAACACCACTCATGGAGGCCTTGGTGAGCTCTTGCACTGCATGCTGCTCTGTGAGGGGAGAAAACTCATCACTCACAGGGGAAACAGTCACACTGCAAGGTCACAGCATCTACAGGTAACAAAGAACCAGAGCAGCATGTCCTCCCTCCTCCTGGTGTTAACCAGCATGGGGCAGGGGTCACATTCACACAGGTATCCTTAGCAAGCTCACTTTGGGGGGAAGTAAAATTCTGACCTTTAGAGTTGTGACTGAAGATGTGGTTCATAACCACTTACAGAAGGACAAGGGTCAGCAGCCACTAGCCTCTCCCTGGCATGGGTACAATATTCAATATAAATTAGAAATATGGATCAGCTGTCTCCTTTGGGTCACACAAAGGTTTTAAGCAACAGTGCACTTGCCACTGAACTGTGGATTTATTAATGAGTATACACACAGCATTGATAGAGAAAAGGTCTCTTCAGGCCCTCTTTATGTTTTCAGATCACTTGTTCCTAGGGATTCAGATGAAGGCTGACCAGCACCCCCAACAATCACCTCAGTTCAAGATTCTCCTCAACCCATTCCTAGAACCATTTCCTAGAATCTTAAAAGTCTGAGTGTTTTTTGGGAAACATTGTCTGTTGGTTTGAGTCTACTGGGTTCAGCTGTTGGCAGTAGCCTTTGGACTCAAAATTATTTCACCAAAAATTAAATGGAATGAAATATTCTTAATACTGTAAGGATGTTTACACTGCAATTATGTTAAAAAAATACCCAAAACTTCAGCTAAAATGTGCATATAAAATCAGGCAATAAAGATTTGGTCTGTCAGAACCAGTAAAGACAAGAGACACAGTCCTGATGCACAACTGAAGAAGAGCCAGGGTTTGGTATATGATTAGATTTTGCCTAAATGTAGTCCTGTAGGTAGGTGTAGCTTTGTTTCATCTATCTCTGAGTTTTGGCCTTGGTCATGTCTTCAGAACAATGCCAAGTTACTGACATAGAAGCAAAATGAACACAACAACAAAACCCAAACAACCCCAGAGGTCTGGGATGTGTATGGGTTTAATTTTAAAACTTTAGTGGTATTCTAACCTGTAATTTTTTCTCTAAATATGGGATTGAAAAGGCTTTGTTCCTGAAATGAGGGTTGAATTCCCATGTATACACCAAAATATTTAATTCCCATCTAGTGAAAAGGGATCTAGGCAGCATTTCTAAAAAATATGATAGTCTAGATTTGATCTGAATTGGCTCAGCTACTCTCTTTGAACAGAAATGGAAAGTGGAGCACTTCATTCATTACTTAATGGAAAACCCGGAGTCCTTCCTGTTTTTAGGTAAATTAACAACAACAGAATGGATATTACAATCCCCAGACATTATCCTCAATGCTAGAGAGAAGGTTTACTCTTTCTGTTTTTAAAGCACAGAAAACTTCAATGTTCTCAGCTGGTTTAGCACAAAACTAAAAAAGGCAAGAGAAAGCAAATACATTTTTCTCTGTAAAAATATCAATTTGCACTACAATATCCCTCTCAGAAAAAAAAAAAACCTATTTTCTCTGACACTTGAGAAAATCTTATGTGTTCCAAAAACCATTAAAGCATATTTCAGCTGTTCCAGAAGACACTGCATCGGACAAGGCCACAAATTCTTACCTGCTAGAGCAATCAGGTGAGGAAGGCAAAACCTATTTGCCAATGCAATTAACTCAAGTGTGTCCAGTTCCTGACTTGAGGACAGTTGCTTGGTATATAAGTAATCTAAAACTGCTTGCATGGAGGTCTTGTTTATGTTGGGAAGAACTACCTGGAAAGGATATTTAAGAAAATAGTTTCTAAATATTAAGGGATTTTCACATAGCAGCTATATTTCACTTCTCTCACTTTGCTGGACTGTCTCTTTTTCTCTTCAAGTTATTTCAGAAATGCAGGGAAAACATTTTTCAAAACAGAAATTTCCCACTGAAGTTCAAGAAGCTGCCAACAGGTAAGCATTGCTCCAGAGTCAGATCCTTTGCCAGGTTATATCCAAGCTGGAATTGGATCCACATCAAACATCAAACAGTGAATCTGTTCAATGCTGTCTAGCCTGCAAATGGACAGCTTCACATAGAAGTCACTTAGCACTTCCCATGCCAAACCTCCCTTGGTGGACTCCTTGAGGAATGCAATCTATCTGCTCCTGACAAGGAAAACTCTGTGGATTCTGAGAATAACAGAAAACAAAGGATAACAATAAAACCACCCCCTCAGTCTTCTGGTAAATAACCAAATTATCCAGGTAAACAAGGCTGGGAACGAACTGAGAACTGCAGAAATGAGGAAAGAAAAAAGTAGGCCCTTTTTGCCACACACATGTAATGAGTGTAGCCAGCATGGAATGAAGCTACCAAGACTAGGACAAGAACTGTTGAATTTCTCATACTAAAGCATGAACCTTTCATGCACATCAGCCACTCTGGGAAGCAGCTCAGTTCTCCAAGTGAGAGCAGCTAGCTGTGAAACTCATTCATTATTGATACATTTTTGTTAATGCAGAGAACTGTAAATTTAATGAATGAGTTTATAAAATTTGCCCCAAATACAGAAAAGGTAATATGTAAAAGTAGATGGTTTTATTCTTTGTAAACCATTCAATTCATATCTACCTATATTTTAAAACTTCCAAAAGCATTACTGAATGCTTTAAACTCTACAAAATGGAAGCTAAATATTTTAAATTGGAAAGATGAGCTAAGACTGTTAAGCTAATCATTAAAAATAGGCTGGTAGAAAATAAATGCATATTCTTCATTGCCAAATGCTGCGTACTAGAATTAAACTATGTATTTTTAATGAACCACTTGTTGAGTATGCCTCTGGGAGAGGAATTATGTTTACAGCTGTATTAGAAGAAGCCAGAAAAATCTAAGTAGAAAAATATCTATCAGAATATTAAATACAAAAAATTTGAACACTTCATATGAGCATATGAGTATGAAAAGCAACAAGAAAAGCAAAACAAAAAAAAAAACCCTGGGTATGGATAAGGCACAAGAAAAAATATTAGTGGAGTGTTTGGAATCTGAAAAACAGACCATGAAAGCACATGAAAATACAAGGCTTATTCTGCAAAATCTTATTCAAAGTATTGAGATCTTTTAAACTGTATTGCATACCTGCTTTACTCCAAAGACAGGATGATGCATTACAGAATCTGTGCTGAGTTTCTACTATAGTTAGTAGAATTTCTCCTAAAGTTAGCTCAGTTTCTACTGTGAAAACAGCTCCCTTTTCTAGTTTAACATTCTATGTTCTTGAGTTCCTTTATCAGTGCCCCTGCCCCAAGTATTCTTTGTAGTGCCTCTGATTGTATAAATACATATTCACAAAACCTAAAAAGTTATTTTAAATAAATTCACAAATTCATACTTCTCTCCCCATAATTAATATTTTACAGGACTTTGGGTTCAAACACAGACTCCCATGCTAGAGGAAGACTCATGCCTTGGAGAAAGTATGTTGTCTTCCTGGGCAACCTTATTTAATGCCTTAAGAAGAAAAGCATACCAGGTTGGCAAGGAAGAATAAATCCCTGATTCTAGAGATTGTTGCAACCTTTCAAGTAGATGATGCTTCCATCACCCTAAATCCATCAGACACTGTAAACAAAACAGACAAAACCAGACAAATACCTCACTGTTGGAGCTTTCAATAAATGATCCTCCAAACATAGCAGACATCCACTCACAGCTGCAGATCAGCAGTGGCTTGTGGGCCTTGATGCTTCCATCGTCCAATTTAAATGTCACATCTGCCATGGGAACAAAGGCACAGGAGTGCTGCAAGTCTGTGTTTCAGGGGTAACCTTGTCTCAAGAATGTGCTTCACTTGCATGCTCTCAACCAAGGACTTCCTTCATTTCCCATGATCCTCACCCCAAAAATAACTCTTGTCTTTTAAAAAGACAAATAAAAAGCCTCACTTGTAAAGGGGGATGCTGGATGTTCAACATTTTTGAGAATTGGGTCGGTTATTTAAAAGATGTGAGTAGATTTTGAGAAATGAAACTACAGAATCCCGGGTTGGAAGAGCTGGCCTGAGTAACACTTCAGTTTTGGGGTCATCCCTCCTCTCAGAACAATGTAAGCTGTCACAGTTTTTGAAGTCTATGAAGTGACAATAACATGGATGAGAAAAAAATTAGTGCTCTTCCTGCTTAAGCATGTATTTACTTACCAGAAAATGTCCCTTTGCAAAGGCACTCTTTTATCCGATTAGCTTTTCTGACATGAAATGCTTTAGTAATCTCTTGATTCATGAAGGCTTCTTTATTCATAATATTCTCTACCATCATTCGCAAGTCAAATACTTCCAAGATTTCAGCAATCTGAGCCAGTCTGGTGAGGTCTTTTTCGTTTTCATCCAGTTGGCCTGTGTATAAAAACTGCAAAACAGTTTTAAAAGGTGCGGCCTGCACAGACGAATCCATTTTCACCACGGTGACAGGACACGTCCTCTTTGAGACAGGATTCACTTGCATTTCCTTATGCACACTAACAAACCCCTTACCCCAGGATGAGAGAGATCTTGCTGCAGAGTTTGTTTCACCAGATTCAGGTTCTAGAGTGTTTAAAGAGTCACTACTCTCTGGTGGGGGGATTTTAACATCAGGAGATTTCAAGGATGCCTCATCACTGTCACTGTTTGTCTCCAGGTGACTTGTCAGAGCATCCTTATTTGTATTTTCTTTATTACACTGTGTTTCATCCAAGTCGGGACTTTCCTCACATTCCATTAAGAAAAGGTCATAAAACTTTGAAGAGGAGGTAGCTAGGTAAATCTTGTGAGCAAAAATGCAGTCCTGCTCCTGCAGAACAAACATGACATCTGCACACAGCGGGCTGTCCAATAAATATCCAGCTTCATTCATGCTCGGCACGGGACACTCGGGAATTTTGATAACCGGAGGAGGGGCTTTTGGAGGTAGGAATGGAGCCTGAAGCAAAGGTTTTTGGACCTTCTTCAAATGAGATTTCCAGAACTGCAGGTGTCTTCTGGATATCAGGGCAGCTCTGATTGCATTGTCAAACACATCTTTAATCCCAAACTGGTCAAACACACTGGTTTCATAGTATGGTATCCCGAGTTCCTTGGCGACCTCTCTGCCTCTCTCTGGTGGCAAAATGTCTCCCCTTTTTATCGGCCTAGGGTGAAACAAAAAATGAACCATACACAATGATCACCACAAAGTTACTCCAGAAAGCATGGAATTTTACCAAATATTCAGCACTAAATCCAACATAACCATCATTCAAATGAAACGAAATATAAAATTAAGCCCACAAAGCCCTTTGGAAATCTACAATCATGACTCCACAGAGTTTTAGAATAGCACATACTTGTAATTTCATTTAAGTTTGGTGGTGTCTTTGCAATGTTACTAAATATATGTAGGAATCATTTACGCAAAATGGAGCTGCCTCTTTATTAAAGTGAAATTTACAGTAAAAAATTTTGATAGATACTTGAGAACTTTCATTATTAAAAAAACCTCCTACCAACCCTTACGACTCAGATATTCTGTAAGAACCTTTCTTTGTATCCATCATTTAAACACAAATGGAAATTCTCATGACATAAAAATGGCAGAAACGGAGCTAAATATGAAATGGAAATATTTCTTAAGCTCATGCTTTTTAAAGAAAATCATAGCAGCCTATGACAAAAGAGTAACTGAACACACATTGCAAGAGATAGGCTTGTTTTGGCTGTAGAAGCATTATGTGGGAATGCATGAATTTCCAAAGCAGCTCCAGTACGTGATGCAGGGTAAACAAACCAGTAAAAAGTCTGGGCTAGGATCCATTTTCCCAGCAAAAAAATCATCTCCCCAGAAGACACGACCCAAGAGTGTGTTCTGTGAGCACACCATATTGGGCAGACACGAGCTGGCACAGACGGAACACGCCCCAGACAACAGCTTGTGAGTGCCAGCTAATAAATAACCAGTTCAGGTGGCACAAGTCTGTGCTAGACACGAGTCAGACGCAGAGTTCTGACTCAAACTTACTAATGGTGACATCAGGGAGGAGGATTAGGGCAGAAGAAGAGTTTTGAAAAAACACCATTTCCTTTTAAAGAGTCAACCAAAAAGCCTGCCCCACCCTCATAATGAAGAAATGTTTAATAAATAAATAAACCTGTGAAAATCATATTGCTAAGTTAAGAGTTTGACTGCAATGCAATGCGAAGTTTTCTAAGGGCCCACAAAATATTAATTCAATCTCTTTACGGAAATTTGTTACAATACAGTCATTAATTACACAATCATGGATATTATTTCCGTGAATCTGGTCTCATTCAAATTCCCATCAAAGGAATAAATTAGAAGCAAGCCAGTTATTATGCGACTGTTGTGGCCAAATATGTGAATGGTTGTATTTTGTATGAGGGAAAAACAAAGCTTCTCTAGAACAACCCCCAAACTCTCTTTTAATCTCAGAACTTTTAGAAGTTTAATTTGCAACCATTTTATTTTCTGCTATGATCTAGGATTACATTTACAAAAAAAAAAAATTGAGAATTAAGAAAATTCAAGTAGAATCTGTCAGTTTAGAACAGTGACATTAGTGACAAGGTAGGACATGATACATATGTTCAGACAGAGAAAGATATATAAGAAAACCTTCATTAATCATTACCATCTCTATCTTGCTGTAGTGTTCTGGCACCCAAAGACATTTTGATGTCCAATGTGCAAAAATATTGTGGGAAATTTAATAACTGCACCTGTTAAAGAACTAACCAACTCAGACAACAGAATTAAAAAAAGAAGAAAGCACATATATTTTCATTGTACAACAAAAAAGGAAACTAGGCTCTCCAATTTCTCTTTTGCAAGTGTTGTACCTAATTACCAAGGTGGCTTTTTTGAATTCTTATTTTTGTTTAAACTTTACCTTGCCAAAGGCCGTCTGGCTCTGTTAACAGCCTCGAGATCTGCATAGCGGAGATCCAGCTGGCAGCCCACCAGAATGACAGGTGTGCGAGGACAGAAGTGCTTGATTTCTTGATACCACATTGTTTTCACATGATTCAGGGAATTAGGATTAGCAATTGAAAAGCACAGAACAACAACATCGGACCTAGGAAGGCAACAAGAAAATACCTGATGAAAACCCCACAAATGATTTTTGCTGCAGTTTCACCTATTTCCATCACTGCTCCACTCTGCTCTTTGACAAATGTGCTGACACCCAGATGTCAGAATACATGTTGTTCCTGCAGAGGTCTGAGAGAAGCTACACATTTCACCACAAAAGCATGGGAGCACAAAGCCATATACCTAGAAAGCACTGTCCCTCCATGCCGAGATGATCCCTGCACGTGTGAGAGGAGCACTAAGAAGAGAGGTGGGGCTTTCCATTCTCTACTTTTACACAACAGCTACTCACAGGCTGCCATTGCTCCAGAAATAATTCTGCTGACTGGACACCTAAATTGCAGTTCAAAGGCCATTGGTGCTTAGGAATTAGAGAGGAGCTGTGCAAAACTTCAGAACAGCCACATAGGCAGACACAGATCACTCCTTGTTACGGAGAATTACCTTTACTGCACTGTTTGAAGTACTGAGGTGGTCGCCTTTGCAATGTGCTTTGCACAGCAATTCTCTAATGTCTTTAATAAATAACCTGTTAGAAGGGCAAACTACTGCAGAATGTCCACTTCTACAGTATCAGCAAAAATAAACATTACGGTGAAAATAAGGTCAGTAAAGTGTAGAATAGGACGGTGGCTTAAATTAGAGTAAGCACGACAATATTTGCAGGCTTTAAAGGTTTCTAAGAAAACAGGAACTATTTCACTAAATAAACTTGTGACATTTATAAATTCTAGTATGAGAATTAAGGTTGACAGTTCATCCACTGAACCACTGCCTAACTCTTGTCAGAGCTGGCACCCAAAGGCAGAGAAACGATTGAATACTTGTCTCAGGGCATACCTAACTAGGGGCAATTTCATTATTTATAAACAAGCAGTTCTCAAGCTCTTGGGTCTCTTAAGGGAAAAAAAAAGAAAATAAGAAAAAAAAAGTTGAATTGAAACTCTTGAGAAAAATTGAGGAGAAAGGACATTTTGAGGAGGCAACTTATTGCTACAGAATTGTCAGCAGGATAAGCTCAGCAATACCATCTCAATCTCAGTTCTATTATTCTTTAATTTAGCACCAATGTGTTTTATCTGCAGTTTGTGTCATGTACAGAGCAGCAGCAGCAGTGAATCTTAACATTCACCTTTTAAATAATGAAATACCTCCTCAGTAGTGCTGCTTTCTACATTTCACTGAGGGCATAGATATATCCAGCTATTTCTAAAGATAGCTGCACACAATATGGGGACTGCTGTGAGCATCAATTTAATGCAAGAGAAATGCTCCTGCTCCAAATTTCTATCTTACATAAACTGCAACACATCTGTCATATCTAGGAACAAGGCCTTTTCAAACAGGAAGGTTACCTAGTAAATAGTGAAGGGCTAAGCAGCCAACACAATGGTCTGCTGCATAGCTGAGGCAAACATGCTTTAAACTCAAACTTGCTCTATTCAAGGTCAGGTTAAGAGTAAAACCTAAACCCCAGCAGACATTTGCTTAGCTCCCAGAAAGAGAAATCAATGCACAGCTAAGATACAACAAAGTCTGTCCTACATGTATTCTAATATGGTCAATTATTGTTTAATTTGAGGCCATCACGACTGCTGCAGTGGCAAGCGTTGGCTGCCAGGCTGCTCCTAACTACAACTGAGCATCTTACAGACAGCCTGTCCAGCGTCCTTCAGAAATTAATACCTAAGCCCAGTAATTGCAGTCACGAGTATCCAACCCTCCTGACTTAACAAGCCACAAGATGCACATCACATCTCCCAGAAAACCAACAGGAAACAACTCCAGCAGGCGATCCCAGGCAGGAGACACCAGTTCCCCCAGGTGCCTGATGCTGGGCTGGGCACAGTCTGGGCTCCTGGGAAGAGCCAGGGGTGAGCTGTGTCCCTGGGCAGGGCAGGCCCAGAGCACCCAGCAGGCTGCCCCAGGACAGCCCTGCATGTGTTACAGCCTGTGCCAAGGGAGTATCATGTTTTTGCCACCATGGTTCTTGAGCAACTCCTCACCTCGGACTTTTGCTGGGCAACTGTAAAACGGAGCTGAGCAAAGCTGGGTTCTTTTCCCAAAACTCACTGCACTGCACTAACAGGACATTCTCATCTTACTGCCTTCCACATGAAGGGAAAAACAGAATAAAGAGGTAAAAAATGTGATTTGCTTATTATTCATCCTGTGTTAAAACCTGGACTTCCCCATAAAACAAAGATTCCTGAAAAGTTCTGCACTGGAAAGAGAGATATTTATTAATGGTTCTGTGCCATAAACAGGATGGATGAGAAATCCCTGGGTAGTGGCAGAGTTCACACGCTGAACCAGCGCCACAGCTGGCTCTGCTGGCTCACAAAATACAGCCATTCTATCATAATACATTAAGTTTTCATTCAAGTCATAAGCACAATTTGCACTCAGTAAAAACTGGAGACAGAAAGGTATGAGGAAGATTAACTGTCTGTGAGCATTTGGGGAAACATGTCCTTTGGAAACTTTAATGAAAGTACCTACAATTCCTATTAATGTCAAAGGCACATTTACAACTTGCTAACACTGCAGTATAAAGTTTGGTTCAACATTTGTTCATAAACCCCAGAACCTGTCAGGTTAAAATAATGCATTAATATTTCCTAAACATTAAAAATTTACCAAAGTTATTTTAGTGTTCTCAGGGAATGTAAAAGGATATGACTTCTAAAAAATGCCTAATTTATTGCCATTTTTGTGCAATTACTTTTTGTGTTGGTTACCTAGAGAATGAGAAAGAAGAAAACAAGTAAACCTGATTCGTCCTTTCTCTCTGCAGCAATATATTCACAAATACAAGCTGCCCTTATTCTAAAACCAAAATTTCATAGCCATTTCCCAGTAAAATTCAGGAACAATTCAAGAAACATTTTTATAAACTCGAACACCAAGAAATGCTTTATAGAGTCATAGAACAGTTTGGGTTGAAATAGACCTTAAAGACCAGCACTTTCCACCCCCTGCCATTGGCAGGGAGACCTTTCACAAGACCTGGTTGCTCAGAGCCCCCTCCAGCCTGGCCATGAACACTTCCAGGAATGGGGCAGCCACAGCTTCCCAGGGCAACCAGTGCCAGGGCCTCACCACACCCACAGTAAAACACTTAATATCTATTTTAAACCTCTTTCAGTTTAAAGCCATTCCCTCTTGCTTGTCACTACATGCTCTTGTAAAAGGTCCCTCTCCAGCAAATGCTTTAGAACTTCTCTATTGCATTCCTCCTAGAGCACCATCCAATGGAGATGGGCAATAGATAAGGCACTGTGTGCATCCACCTTTGTTAAATACAACAAATGTATAAAAATATATATATTGGAATACTGTTATTTGATACTGAGACATCACGAGAAAGAAAGCATTGTAAATAACTCAGCAAACAGAAATGGGACCTTGGATATCCAACACTTTGTCTTGTAGATTCTGTGGTACGTGCTGGAAATGCAGAGCTGGTTTATTCTTACATTCTACATTTTCATAGGTTTATCAGAAAAAAAATTGCAAACCATCTATTCTTATGTGAACTTCTGAACCTACTTAAGCATGACCAAAACCCCTAATTTCTGTGTGACCTACTCTAGCATGTGATCAACCACCAGTGAAACACTCGGCGCCACCAGTGGAAGAAAACAGGTTTCCTTATGCTCCCTGAGGCTCCAAACAGGGAAGAACACAATGCAGATGTGTGGGATGTGGCAGGGGGAAGGGGAGCTGATCCTTTCAGCTGGAGGCAAACCAACCACCACTGCCATGTCTGTCACTTCCTGGCTGACCTGACTCCTGCACTGGAGTCTCACATTAACAGTAAGAACAGTCTAAGAGTACTTCAAATGCTCCCCAGGGAGTCACAGAATTTTGCATTTTTAATGCCAATTATACACATCTGAAGTCAACCCAATGTAGTCTAAACATAGCTATGGCCTTCCTTCTATAGGAGATTCCTGTGGGCAAAGAAAGAACCTTACCTCTGTCTGGAGAAGCAACACATCTACCTAATGCAGGTACTACCTCCAGGCATTCAGGGATATTTACCCAAACTTGGATAAGAAGAACTTTTGATGGAAGCTACTACCCCTTTTTAGAGTCAGAGAATGAAAAGAAACCCTCTAGACAGCCGAATCTCTGGCAGGACTGAGCACAGGGTGTGCTGCCACCCTGTGAGCTCCCGGTGTGTGAGTTATGAACTCGATCAGATGTACAGTGAGCATCCAAGCCACTGCCAAAACGGAGGTGGTACAGCACTGACAAAGACAATTTGACAAGAGCTGTCTTTGCTGTCTTCTTGCACAATCCTTCAACCCCCTGAAAGGGAAGATTGTGTAGGGCAGCAGCCTGAGTGCAAATACCAGCTCCCAAGTTCCCAAACACAGTAGGTTCAGGAATTAGAAGGCCACCTAAGAATTAATTTGAGAACCTCATTTATGGCTGAGCAAAACTCTGCTACATCTCCATGTCAGCCCAAGTACATTTTGAAGAGAGAGATTAACTCAGACATTTTTCATGCAAGCATCTCAACAAACTGAAAAAAAAATTTATGTAGATAAGCAAGGCTGACATGGGTGTAAGTGGACTTGGATTTTAGTAAATGCAGTTGCAGCCATCACAGGAGATGAGAAAAAATTCATTAAGTGACTGGTGAACATGAAATTACCTCAGGACCCAGGATTTATGTGCACACACTCCAAACAGAGGAGAGGCTAGGAAAACTAAAATGCAGAGGGTGCCTGCCAGGTGAAGAACTGAAGATATCAGTTCAGGTAAGGCAGGGCGAGACCATGCAGTGCCCTGGATGTAAGCAGGAGAATCAATTAGTTCTATACTTTACCTACAGCAGTGAAGCTTCTTAAGTACTGGTGTAATGTGGAAAACTGTCAAAATGCCCTGGAATACATTCAGATGTGGTGAGCAGCATGTGGGTCACTTTCTGTAATGTCATTTTCAGTTGGAAACAAACAACAACAAAAAGAAGAAGAAAAAGCTACCTTTAAGAAAATTGCCTATTTCAAGACTGTGCTTCAAAAGTGGAAAGAGTTTTCCCATACATTCCTTGAAAACAATACATCATTCTTAAATGTTAACCATTTAAAAATCTCTTCTATGTCCTTTGAAGTACTCGTGGGAAAACACTGGTGCATTTACAGAGGATGACAAAAAATGTTTTGATATCACAAAGAATGATTAAAATAGCTGATTTTGCAGAAGCTTGTAAAAGCTACTCTTGTAGTACAAATGGCTGACCAGCATTAATGCTAAAAAGAATGGCAAAGTCGTGTGGAAGTATGTACTAAGAGAAAACCAAACAAAAAACTAATTTGAAGGACTGCTTATACAGTCCTGGAATTTGGTTTGTTTCGTTGGTGACTATATGAAGTAAATTCACACATAAGTCTGATCCAACATTTACATATGAAGAATTCCAGCTTAGTGCTAAATAGGACCTTGCAGTGGAAACAGGCTGCCTGCAAGGTACCCCAGCATGATTCTGGGCCAAAACTGGCCAGGAGACTCAGGAAAACCCTCTTTGGAATCAGATATATACATTCACCATAAAAGACCAATATATGCCTTTTTCCCTCTCCTGAAGCAGAGATCTTGGTTACTGCATTTCTAATACAGGAATATGAATTCTATGATAAATAGAATCCTAGACAGTTAATTGAGGCTGTAATACTGAAATATTCTGGGTATCCCATGCCAAGTCAGGGTTTATATAAGTAGGACATAAAGCCTGAGATCAATGGAGAAGGATGAAAGAAAATGCTGGAGCAAGAGAAGGTACAGGGCCAGCTGGAACATGTCTGATCAACTCAGGGCAAACACCAAAATACACAATATCATACAAAGGGACTTGTAAGACATATCAGCTGACTGCTGTCTCCAGACAACAGTCAGAAAACTGAATAATGAGAGATAAATTCACAAAACAGTGGAGAAAACAGAAATGCAAGGAAAAGTGGGCATTCCAGTCTGATTTTCAGTTATTTTAAGGAGGCAGCTTCCAGATGAGAGCTATATGCTAACTCTTTACAGAGAACCAACTAACTTTCACCAAAGACACTGCAAAAGAATAAATGAAAGAAGAAATGAACCAGTTCTTCACTCCTGGCACCATTGCCCAAAAATACCCCAGGAACCAATGGTCAATCAGAAAAACATACTGAGTTTGAAAAAGGTAAGAAGAGATTTAGTTAAAACATCAGCTGAAGCAGCATGTTTAGAAGAAAAAAAATATTTCCAGGTAGCAGAGGGATGTAAGGATGGAACAGGAAAAAAAAATTAGAAGGAGGGTCCAAAGTTAGATCCCAAAATTCATTAAAAGCATAATTCCTTAAAAGTACTGCTGAAGCTAAGGAGGGAAAAATCCACAGAAGATGAAAGAATTATAGGGTTTGCTTTGCATCCAGTATGGGAGTGGCTTCTGAAGTCAGAGAAGACATGGATACTGAACATTAAGAGATCCATCTCTTTCTCTGCAGAGAAAATATGGACTTTCATATTTTTTGCTTTCTTCAGGCTATCACCAAAACCAGCCTCCTTCTCTTTTTTAAAGTTAAATTAAACTATCAAGAAATGTTAACTGGCAGGTCGATGTTGCAAAGTTATTGAGAACTCAGTTTAAAACAGTCATAACTGGTTGTACAGACTGTTTTTCATAGTCTAACATGTTTGAGACCGAGATCCTGAGACCCCTGGAGTGGAAAACACCAGCACCTATTCACAAAAAAATAATTCACTAAGGTCAAGATTTTGACAGAAAGTAGCTTCCCAGGCTTATAATTTCCAAAAGGTTTTGATGTTGTCTTGCAGCCTTTCAGTACAGAGCCCAAATGGCCTCTTCCCACCCAGCCCCTGTGTGAGGAAAGCAAGGCAAAATGTGAAATGATGTAATACCACAAATAACAACTGCCACGTACTTTTTCACTCCTTAAGGAAGGCTTTAAGCGTTGGAGGTGTCCTTCTATTATGATAAATTGCATATACATGGAGCTGAGCCTCAGGCCCACCAACAGCCATTTGGCACACACCTTTCTAAAGAAGGGAGGATTCCTATCAGAAATTCCATAGCAACCTCTTTCTACTCCCAGTATGGAATCACGGTGGGATGCAGAGGAGAAGAAAAGTACATCTGCATTAATTTCAGTGGCTTAAGTGTATAAAGCATTTACTTCCCCATCAGCTGAATGAAAAAGCCTCAAATGTTCACTCAGGTAACAAAAGAAGAAAACAACAGTGCATACACACAGCATATCAGAATAAAGTTATTTGAGAAAGCTGTCTCTGTGAACCTCTCTGCTTGTTCCAGTCTTTCTAGGGCCTAAGTCAAACTCAAAGGAGAAAAAAATCATAACAAAGATATATATCTTTTAAAAAGTTTTTTTACAGTTCTTCATGATCGCATGATGAAGAACCTGAATAGCTTACAAACCACTGTAAAGTAGAAGGAGAGGCTCACAAATTTGGGTTGCTGAAGATGATTTGATGATAACTGCCTGCCACTTTTTTGTGGCAGAAAACATAGCAAAAGAAAGCAGACAAGGTTAGAGATATCTGAAAATAATTGGATTCCCCATCAGCTGACCCTTTGCTAACAAAGCAAATGACTGTCCTGTGTCTGTTAAGTACCTCTGCTCTAAAGAGACACCTCTGAGGATCCCTTACAACCCAGGACAGTAATGGCTTGTGAGGCAAAGGGAATGTGTGAGCTTTCATTCACAAGGCACTTCTGAAACCTCAGACGTTCTCTGAAGAAAGAAGGGGAGCTGCTGGCCCAGTCTCAGTTTGGGCACCAGCTGCTCCATGACAGAGGGCACCGATCTAACTAAAGGCAGACCAATTAACTCCGTGAAGTCACAAACCTCACCCTCATCTCACTGAATCTGATGAATGCAAATACGATTTTACATCAAAGCTGCCTTGGTTTTGTTCTTGCAGAAATATCACCATCATTGTCCCTCGAGGAAAAAAAATCAGAAAGAGGTTGGTGGAAGTCTTCAGATACCAGTGATAAAGCCCTGTTCTCATGGACTCCTGTCAGCAGCATACAGAAGGTATATTTTTAGGGATTCAATTACATTGAGGTAACTGGTGAAGGGAATGGTAATCACACAGAAGAAGGCAAATGCATGTGTTCCTCTGTGTACATACAACACCCACGAGGCTTACAAAATCCATTCACAACAGAGGAAATACTCTAAACATATTTTAAGAGGCTCTGTCAGCAGTCTCACAGCAAGACTCATTCACATTTGTAAGTCATGAGGAAAAAGCTGTTTTCTGTCCATGCTGTATGAACAGATTTTGTTTGGTCTACAGCTCATATTTAAGTTGCAAGTAAATAAATCATCCTGGCTGGATTAGCTGACAACCCCCATTCATGGTATCGAGAATAAATATTTCATTAGGACCGAATTAACTCTTTGCAGGTTTGTGCTCATGTTTACCCATGCTAGAGCTGCATGTTAAAAAAACCCAGGATACAGAGGCTATTTATCAAATTAGCCAAACATGTTTACCTGGGGGGGAGGGGAGGATAAAGAAAAGGATGCAAAAAGCGAGAAAAAGAAGTGCAAGCCAGCCTCTAGAATTAGTTTGAACATGATGATATGTTGACACTCTCATTCAAAACCAGATTGGACAGGAGGATGGAAGATAGTGAATCCTGACAAGTTGAAATGTAAATTAAGATGTTTTCTTGTCTTTACACTTGCCTTTCAGAGAAACTGCTACAGAATAACAACTTGGGCTTTAAATGAAGTTCACACCTCATCTGCAGGCTTAGAGAATACAATAGCACCGAGACTAGATTGTTATTAAACAAAGAGGTGCCCGGGAGCTGAAAATCAGTACACTAAATCATAACCAAGACATTATCATTTTACGGCATTTTGGGATGATTGTGCACCAAATGAAACTCTATGGGAGATTATCAATAAATGGCAGTTTGGCATCACATAATGAATATACTGAACACATGCAGGGTATTTCCAAAACTAAAGCACACACTTTAGTCTAAGGGGGGGAAAAATGCCGTTCTGTAAAACTGCAGCAAATATTTCCACAAGTCTCTGCAGCCACATCCCCCTCACTCCCTTAAGCTGTCAGGAACTGTTTCCCAAAGCTCCCAGAGGAGTGTGATTATTAAACTAAACACCACAGAGCAGAATGCAAGCTGATCTCACTCTCCATACTCCCATTAAGGAATGGCAGTAGAAACATTAACCATTCCATCCCCAGTGGCATTTAAAAGTTAAAAAGCATTCTGTCACACAAAAATAGCGGAAAACAGATTCCTTTTCTCATTCTCCTTTCAGGTTTCTATCTGTGAAAAGTAAAGAGTTAAGAAGGATTTATCTGTGCTGCAAGTCCTATTAACTGTTCACCCTGTCATCTATAGCATAATCTATTTACATAACATTTTCTAAAACCGTATGGAGCAAACTTTCCCACCGAGCAGCAGGTGAGTTAATGACTTGCTGGTTCTTGTTACACCAGGTTTAGGACAATTAGAGGTCTTGGCTGAATGTTTGCTGGAGTAAGCCTTTCCCTGCATAAGGTGCAGATGCACAGATTTTTTTTAACAGAACCAAAGGATTATATTATTATATGATTCCTTCAAACAGTCAAAACACGGGGCACTTGCAGGTGTAACCTTGAGCAGTTTGGCATAAAATAGGCCTTTCACTGTACTACAAGATTTGACACAGCTGACTAGACTGTAGCTCAATGTACAGAGGTGATTTAAAATAAATTCCTATAAATATGAACATTCAGCATTGAAAAACTCTTTTTAAAATGACAACCCAGATAAAATACTAAACAGTCTGCTTTAAATGCAACATTAACATTTTCAAAACAACCAAGTACCTAAGCAGTGCTTACAATCACAACATTTTAAAACTGAAATGCTATTTTAAAAGTATTTTTTTAGAGTTTCCAGTTACTTTCTTCATTAATAGACTTGCAGAAAAACCACTAACAGGAGAGCACGCTTCCAGAGCAGCCTTTTAAAGTTAATTAGGATATAGCAAACCTTATTCTACACAAGTCCAGTTCTGCTAACATCACAAATGAATCTCTGTGTTCATATGCTTAATCCTCGAGATCTCAAGTTATTCACGTCCTCCCCAGCGTTTGCAGGATTAGAATCTAAGTATGTTGTTTCCTCCCTCTCCCGTCCTGTCAGTAAACGTGGGATCAGGGTTCAGAACATGCCTGATTCTGTTCTTCTAATCTCCAGTAATCTTCTCAGTGACACGGTATCTGTTGCAGAGTATCAGGAGGCCACATCAAAGTGGAACAGTGAGCGGAAACATGAAGTTACATCCAAATTTATCAATGCAGGCTCCACATGATGCCAAAAGGTAAAACAGTATCTATGGATATACTCCAGTAGCACTAAATATTAAGGTAAATATTACCTTAAAGTCAGTAACTTCTCTCACAAAGCTTATTTAGAAACGGTACAGGTCGTGCAGCCCAGTTGTGTTGCCACTTTAGCTCCTGACAGAAAATTCCAGGTAATTCACTACTCTGTGAAAACTCAACTAACACAGTGCTGTACACAAAGGAGGGTTTGTACAAACACACAGAGTTCTACAGCCTGAAAATTTAATGGGTGGATTCAAACAGCAGAACCCTCTACAGCATTTCTAAGGCGTAGAGAATAGAAAAGACCATCCTCCTTCAAAGTCACTTGTGTCATGAGGCAGCAGAGAGAGAAGAAAAACAGCAAGACAGTACATTTTGGCCACATGGAATAGAAAGCTGGGGCTGACACTCTACAAAGGGCATTCCCAGCTGGAAAAAAAAAAGTGTCTGTCTATGAAGGTCTGACCAACTGCAGCGACTGAAGCAGATATGAAAAGGTTATGAAAAAGTTTGACAAGGTGAAAAAATGTGTGAGGACTGAGACCTCTCAAATGTGAGTTATGAAAATATACATCCAAAACCCACCTTCAACTCAGTATTTGCCTAATAGAGCTGTTCTGCTGTCTGTACTGCCACAAGGTCAGATCTAATTAAACAAACCAGAAAGACTATCACTGGCTTCAGTCCTTGCTGAAACTATGCTGAAGTTTTACATACATATAGAGATAGAGATAAATATATATATATATTTACACACACATATATAATACATACTGGAAAAATCTAGATCACATTAATTTAAATATATATTTATTATATATCTATTTTTTAGAATTTCCAGGGTTAATTGATTCACTAACAGATATTTTATATTTATAGAAGAAAAATCTTGGCTTTAATTAAGGAAACACAGAAGAGCCTCATCTTTCATGAATCTGGCTCTGCTCTCAAGAGGTTAGCTGCCCATTCAACATCACAGGTTTTAATAAAATAAATATTTCATTGAGTAAGAGTGATATTTCCCAACATCTCTCCTTGTTTGTTGCTTGTTAGGCACTTATATCATACACTGCTTATACAGGCAGAGAATGCTGATGTTCAATTTTGTAAAACTACCATCTTATTTTGGAGAATGTTCTTTAAAATTCAAAATAGGACAACAGTTGTTGACAGAGCTTAGCAGGCTGTTCAAGGAAATGTAGCGTAGTAAAACTATGCTGCTTTTTAAATATTTATATCTTTTTAATCCTTGCAGCAGATAATCCTCTTTGCAGTGGGCAGGAACATGAGTACCCGTGATTGTTTTTAAGTCCTTGCTTTTCAAAATTCAGATTTGTAAGTTATTTTTGCCCTAAAATTTGAACGCAAGTATTTCTTAAAATTTTGCTTGGATCAATTTACCTTCCGTAAGCAAAGCGCCTGTCTTTGTGGTGGTCCCCAAATGTATCCCACAGCCTGAGGGAAACACTCACTTCATCCACAACATCTCTGGAGCGTTCAAGGACCTAGAACAGAACACAGAGAACATTCTCTTTCCCTCCATCAAACAATTACTTTTCTAATTCACCCCATCAAAAGGTCCAATGCATACTAGGTCAAGAGTCTATCCCATATAGTTTTTACCAAATGATGTATCTTATAAAACAGGAAGAATATTTACCTCCCTAAAAATAGGTTTGATAAAGAAACTACTTTAGAACGAGAGGTGCATCGGACCATGCCTGCAGTAGAGATCACTCATAAAATACTTGTGAGCTCATTGCTGCATCCTGGCAAGGTAAGCCTCACCAATAAATAATAGCAGCACCTGGCAGCATGTGCTGCACACCGTGCACACCTGCAGTCCTCACCTCCTGGCAGACACGGTACTGATCGATGGCCCAGACGGTCGGGACGTGCGTTGCCAGCAGCTGATACTGAGTCAAGGTTGTGTTGCAGGCTCTGGCGCAGATCAGACGAGTCTTTCCCACTGCGTTATCTCCAACCACCACACACTTGATGGTTTCAACGTTGGGTCGTTCGTAGTCCATGTCAATGTCCATTTATCAAAAACTGGAACAAGACAGTTAAACTTGTTTTCTACTTCTGTGTGAAAACACTGCTATTCAGAATCAGAGCCTTTTACTTCCACTTCTTGAGAGATGGCTGGAGACAACAAACTCTTAAGGAAAAGTGTGTAGCAAACTGTCCCAAAGCAAGCCAGCCAGTCCTTTAAATACTGCTCAGTTATGCAAATACACAACTATTCTGACCGCAGTGGCTTTATGCTGTTCACATGCTATTTTCACTTTGGTTTCTGTAAACACAAGCCTGTTTGCAGAAGATAGATCTTGGTGAAACAAGGACAAACTTACCTCTTGCTAATACTTTTTATGCCAGGAGGAAAAAAAGCCTGGGCATCAGTGGGTTTAACCTGAAGGATACCAGTATAAACCTGCCTTCTGCAATCCTGCCCATTCAGGATTTGATTTAGGGCTGCCCAAACAATATTGCTAACAGCAAGTCACACAGATGGCTTTAGCACACAATAAAACTCACTTGTAAGATGACTCCAGAGACTGTTCCCTACAAAACCACAATTCCCATTTTATCCTGCATGTATCACACACTCTTAATTCTCCAAGGAGAAGCTTGTACAGATCATGGACTAAAATGAAATCAAGAGCCAAGCAGGAATTTGCAAATATAGTTATCTACGCCTATAAATTTTTTTTGACATGAAATGAAAAGTGAAGAGAAGAAGTTTTTTGAAGATACTATCCTCATGGAAAGTTATTATTGAAACTATTTCCTTAAATATTCTATGGAAACATACTGAACAAATGCCTGGATATAAATGCAAGCTGGGAAAAATGGGTATTTGAAAAACTAAAACCAACTCATGCATGTTTGCTACAGTCTGTCATTTTCATATGTGGGATCATAGTTTGATATATCTGAATTTGGTTTTCTAATGTCTAGCAGTCTGCTGAGCAATCTGGTCTCTGCCAGGGAATTGTAATCAAGGAGGGAGAAAAGGGAAAATGCAAGTCACAAAACTGTTCAGGAAGGCTTGCCTAATAATTACTTCAGCAAGGAACCTACAGCAATTTAATTGAAAAAACACAGGTCATCATCTGGAGTGATGGTGTCCTTTTTCCTGAGATGAAAGCACTACTGATAAAGAAATCCAACTAATTGTTTTAATACTTTTTTTAATATTCACATCTCATTCACACATAAATATAGAATATATATTAGCTGTCAGGCTGTTTAAAATAACAGATTCAAGCTATTTTGGTGTCCATTTCTCACTGCTAGAGGCACTATGTTCTGATTTAAGAAAAAAGCATGTTTAGTAACTTCTAGTTAAACACTGATTTTACCTGTACTCTTCCATTATTTAAACTGATGTACACCAAGAAACAAAAGTCCTTGTTAGAACTCAAGGTTACCCATTTAGATAAAATTTTGAGTATGGACTGCATGCTAATAACTAGAATGGCTAAGGCACAGTTGTAATCTTTATTTACGTGTAGAGAGAGGAGTTAGGGAGGACACAGACGAGGTGCAAGAGTGATTTTTGCCACTGCTGTGTCACACTGATGTTTCCACAGACACTGAACGCTTCTGGAAATGCTGCAGCACAGACTAACACATGAGAATACATTTTGGAGTTATCCTACCCAAGACTGAAACGTGGGCCCAGACACTTTGCATCCTGGCACAAGTGCGTGGTTGCACAAGCAGAGCTCTGCAATCTGCCAGATGCAGAGCAAAGAACAGGGCTTTGAGCACACACAGAGCATCGACCACACGGCCTCGTGACACCAACCTGCGGCGTCGGCACAGGGCTTCCAACTGATAAGGACACAAAGCTATTAAGAGACAGCCCGTATCCCTTCACCTGGCTTGTAACCTGCATCCTGAGAGGTTACTAGTCTTGAGGTAAAGCACTCCAGAGGGTTCCAGCTCCCTGTGATCCAGCCCCAGCTGCTTGCTGGATGCAAGCTCCCATGAGGCTGATACCTGGGGCAGCCACGGGTTCTGCACCCTCTCTGTGATTCCATAGACAAGAAGAGAACCAAGAGCTAACTCCTCGTTCCTTCTCAGCATCCTTGGGAAGGATACAGTCATGATATAAATCGAAGTACAAAAACAGTACCTTTTTTCTCCACACTACACAGAATGCGGCATGTTCATACACCATGGCCTCATAGGCAGGGCCGCAAATGAGTAGCAAAACCCCAAGAGCTTTCAGCACGTGATCATAAAAAATTTCAAGTCTGAGAATAAACAGCAGCCCCCTTGACATATTATGTGGTATTAGATTACTTCATATTTTATTCATGCATGGACTAGACATCACAGATGGAATGTGGAAATGTTTACAAGGCTAGAAAACAAAATGAAGGAACGTGGCTAGCCATTGTGTCTGGTTGGTTTTAAACTACCAAGCAGAGATGCCAAATCAATTTTTCTTCCAACCCAATATTCCATTAAAATGCTGTTACACATATTAGCTGTGGTATTATATAACAGTTTGACTTAAAAATTCTTCAAAAGTTCTTAAATGGTAGTTCTGCAAAAATGTGCTGCAGTCAGTCACAAAATATGTATTAAGTACAGAGTCTGGAATCTTAAAAAAGTTTCCAAGAGGATAATAAAGCCAGTTTAAAATTAACAGGCAAATCTAAATAAAAGCAACTAGATAAATCAGTGCAACTATCTGAGAATCCTAGAAAAGGAACACATGAAAACAAAATTTAAAAATTACTAGGGTTTTAATTTTCCAATATACTTATTAACTTAATTAAAGTGAAGTTATCACAGGACTCAGACACAGCATGCCTGAATGCCCTGCTGTAGATCAATGGCAATCTAATGAAGATATTTTTAGCATGACTCAATACTGCACAGGACAGAGATTAAAATAAACTGGGAATAAAAACAAAAGTAGAGCTCTGCGGCTATGTTAAGGAAAGTTCTTAAATACCCTCCAGTATCTATAATGTAACTATGTGTTAAAAATGCAGAGCATTTTAATATTGTTCACTAGTTTTCAGGAAAGGATTAAAGCAGAAATAGACAGAAGAGACTGACAGACAGAAGCCTGGACAGATATTTAGATACCTCAAGTAAAACCAGATGCTAACAACAAATTATAGTATAAACAATTAGCAAAACAAGTTGATTAAATGCTTACAAATGTAGCCAGATGCCTTCTGGCTACTGGAATGATTAAAGCCAGGAATACATACAATATCTAAAAAATACAGCCACAGTTAGTTTTTTTTAAAGTAGCCTCTAGGTTAAGCTGGTGCTAAAGCTATTATATAATCACACTGATTTAAAATGCTGAACATGTATTTACAAAATTAAAATTAAAAAACAACAACAATAAGACAACTAGATTTGAGCTCTGAAAGTCTGGTAATATCTGGGAAGACCAACTGGAACTGAAATTGAACTGGTTAGACAAGAACAAAGCAGCGTATATAAAGATTAAAAATAAGGCATAACATTCCAAGATCAACAAAAAACTTGCTAAAACCAACCTTCAACCAGCAATAGTTTAGTTTATTAGCAAAACAAAGCAGGGTAAAACTATGAGGAAAGTTACTGGAAGTGTGACCAGTACCAGAGAGGGCACTGACAAAAAAGCCAGAGAAAGACAGAAAGGCCATCAAACGAAGGGCAGCAAGAAACCTACCAGGGAAAAGGTCTGATCAGAAATCGCTGCTTCCAAAAGAAAGGAGCACAAAATTCAGTTGCTTAATCCAGTTCTAAAGAAAGATGAGCAGATGGATGGAAATGGAAAAAGATACCCGTAAGAATAACACAGAATCTCAAAAATCTCTTAGGATATTCTATTTTTACATTGTCACCTGTGATTGTTTGCAGATGAAGAGAAGACAGAGGCAGCCAAAAAAGCAAGAGATGTGAGCAGACTCAAGATCTAACATAAAGCCATTATATTCATTCACTTGATTAGCAGTTAAGAAATATTCCAAATAAAGCTGATTTATTTCCAAAGAAATATAAGGTTACTGTTTTGAACCACAGCTTGCAGATGGTTATGGTTGCCAATTTCTTTCTTGGTTTCTTCACCTCAAATTGCTGTGGAGTGTTTGGTTTTTCATTTAGTTTTTCCTCATTGCTAAATGAGTTCTTATTATTATCACCATAAAACAGTTGTGGTTGCCATAGCATGAGGGTTGGTCAGCCTCAATAATGAAACACTGCCTTTCTAGAGAAATTTTCCAAAAGTTCTGTAGATGAAGCACATCACTTGATTATCGAGTCCACTGGTACACAGATTAAACACAACAGACACACAGAATCCTGCTCACTCTCTGTATTACTGTAGGTGTATTTACAATAGACACCCAGATCATAACCATGAACTTGTTTCAAAAATGCAGTTCAATATATTTAAAGCTATGATTGCATTTTTCTCTGCTAGAAACAAAGTGAATGAAGAGCCAAATCAAATAGCGAGTTGCCTGTGGAGGATCAGGAATCCACCCCTATGGATCTCTAAATGCCCACTTTGGAATGTCCAGGTGTTTAAAATCCTCACTTGGCATATACAAAACATAGCCAAGATTTTTTTTCAAAGAGCAGTAGCTAATTGTCAATCCTTTTCTCTTCAGCACAAACAAATCACAAACACCACAAACAAATCACTAAGAGTGTCTACATTAATCAGTGATCATAGGGTGATCCTGCAGGCACTTACTTCTTAGCTCTGTACTTCAACACATCCCATAGGACTGGGACAGGACCCCTCAAAGCAAGCACTTTACTTAGCTCTTGTGCTAACAGCAAACTCTTCAGATGACAGTTCAGAATGACAGCAGGTAAGAACCTTGCCTGCTCAGTGGAGCTTTTCTTTAAGCTAGTCCATTGAAAAAAATAAATTAGCAATTTCAACCTGTGTCAAGTAATCTGACCAAACATGCAAACCAGGAATTCCTTCAAACAAAACGGGTACCAACCACAATTACAATGCCACAATTTTACTGAAGAACTCTAATGGAAAGAGACACCAACGTCTAACATGATTTAATATGAGCGGTGGGCATGGGAATTACCTGAAAAACTCAGCCCACCAGTAAGGCAAGAAGATCATAAGAACCTATCCCCAAAAAACACACTTTCATGAAACTATATGAAAGTGCATTTGTAGCTACTCCATATTTCAATCTGTTCTGGAGATGTATTTTTTAGTATAGTTTTGGAGTGATTTTTTTCAGAGGACCATTAGGCAATAACATGTCAAAAAGAATATAAAAAAAAATTACAAGACTACGCAACACTCTTGCCTCCGTCCCCAAGTTGCAAAATTACTGCTTGCAACCATGGAAACTGGAAAAGGAGATGCAAAATGCCAAGTTCTTCAGGCACTGAAATCACTACCTTGCAGTGCAGAATCCCAAGGCACCGGCACGCTGGCAAGGACCAACGAGCGCATGAGAACAAGCGTGTGAAATGTTCGTTCTCAATATATAACCTGCCATGTGTTGTTTCAGAATCTTTAATGGATTAACACAGAGATGCCAGGGGACAAAGCAGGGGGAACTTCATGTTCGCTTGTGCAAGAGCATAGAATTCACAGACAGCTCTGATTTGGGGAAAGGTTAAGGGCCAAAAGGCTCTTTTCTGGTTTGGCTCAATTTAATCAACTAATATAGGGCCCCACCAAGTATATTGTAAAGTAAATCACAACATGGGATCAAGTAACAGATAAACTATACCAGCTGCTGAAAGACCATCACGAAACACTTTTTACAAGGTGTACATTAATATTAATATTTTATTAAATCATAGGAGGGTTGTTGGGGAGACTGGTTTCAAAAGGAAAACTATTCCTGGTCAGCATCAAAGAACTAGCTAGCAACAAAGGGTAGTAAAACTCAAGGTGGGATCAGATCACTAGGTCACCAGGGGACAGAGGTGGGCATGATGCTTATCAGGCTGGATTCTTGTCCAGGATGAAGCAGCATTACCATATTGCCATTATTTAAAGTTCTGTCGGTTTACATGGAAAGACTGAAAAGGAAGAGACTGACTCAGAAGGAAGAAATTCAAGATTAATTCTGGAATTTATCACCTATTCACTCTACCTGGTCCATCAGCAGAAGAAAACAACAGATACAGCCAATGATTGAGGAAGGAGGAAAACCCTTATATTCTGAAGCTGACCTGACTGCAAATGCGAGACCCGGGGCTCTCCCATGGGTAGAAAGGGAAGGGCAGCTGCTGGCAGTGTTTCACTGCACGAGGTGGTAAATGAGATAACCCTGGCTGTTGCTGCCCACAAGAGGGCAGGCCGACAGAAACACCTTTATCTTCCACAAGGGCAGAACCTGGTTCTACCCTTTTTCTTCTTCCTGAGATAGCTTAGGGCCAGTATCAACAGAGAAATAAATCCCTCAGAATGCTGCTAAAATTTTATACAGCTGGAGAAGTTAAACACTGAGGCTATCATCAAGAGACACTCAACTTGGCCTGCCTGAACCAGCTTCTTTCATGTCAGCTTTTGATCAATAAGCATCAGATTTATTTCTGGACGCTACCTCTTACTTTTGAAAGAAAGAAGTTCTCAGAAGCTTCCATTCAGCTGCCATAATCCCCACTCTATCCCTCAGGTGTTAAAGGGAGTGAAAAATCGACCACGGCTTCACACAGAAATGGAAGGAGCAGCCCCTAATGATGAGGTAAAGTTGAAGACATAACAGATGTCTCTAAGTTTGCTAGAAAGCTTCTCAGTCAAACGATCACCACAACCCTCACAGAAATTGTAGAGACAGGGAATAATAATTCCTGGTTGGCAGTGTCAGAAGGCTGTCCCTCTGCTTGCTTTGCCTGCATGACTCCAGAGTTGTTTGTTTCTGTTAATTATTAGGATCCTTCGTCAAGTCTGACCTACCTGTGATGACAAAACAAATTTTGATCAGTAAGAATGAGCATTTCCTCATGTGCCCAAAAATCAGAGATACTAGTAAAACACAAATTCTTCCCATGTAACTATGTGTAAAAGAGACTGCCCTGAAGCTCAATAGCTGAGAATGAAAACATTCAGTTTGAGGTACAGTAACAGATCCTCCTGAGCCTCCTCAAAAAACATGCACCTCACAAGGACCTGATTTTGTGTTATACACACTCAGTCTATCAGACTAAATAGAGACCCAAACGCAGAGTTCAGCATTAGACTTGAGCTATGTCAATTTTCTGACAAGTTCTGGAAGACCTGAAGGGCAGAAATCAACAAGCTGATTACACTGAGCAGCTTACATATTATTTTGACCTGTGACATACCTTGGGATATCCTTTGTGATGAACTCATTGCCCTAGAAATTAATCCACATGGCAGGTGAAGGACATTTAACCATTTCAGAAACCTCACGTGTGAGAATCTGGGATGAGTGTTTTTTACACGGTGGCAGAGCCTGCAGCACTGCCACTCCTCCCTTCACCCATTTTCCAGAGTCTACCTCAAGAACAAGCCGCCACACAAGGCAGTCCCTTGTGCCCTCTTTTTGCTTCTTATCTCTTGGTGTGCAGAGAGATGTGGAAAAGGGTGACCATAATGGACCCACCCCTGGAAAGAGCAAAACATCCCTACAGCTGGTATGTGCCTGATTTAAGGCTGGCACTTTAGCTTTGCTTATTCATTTCATGAGGATTCCAGATACACCTGGCTAGAACTGACTATTCTTTCCACTCACCAGAGATAATCATAGCAGACACTAGGGACTAGGCAGTGACCAAGATCTGGCATTGCTGTGGGTCGTAATCTGTCACATCATCACAAACTGAAATTAACTGCAGCTGACATGAATAAAAGTGGCTGAGTACCAAGCACCTGAAGAATGGACAATGCCCATTGATGGTGATAACCATCACCAAACACCTGGCACTTTTTAAAGCAGCCACCCATAAAATGCACGAAGTCCTCAGATTAGGCCTCCTTCTGCAACAGAAGATTATGCTGCAGGAGCTGAAAAAGGGTGCACCACTAATAGCATTTTAATTCAGCTCAAGAATACATTTTTGAAGCAAATATTCCATGCTTGGGTTCACATCAGGTGCAGCCAGAGTGCACAAACTGAATTCTGAAGGGGAAGGTGTGCCACCCACCAGTGATAAGTAAGCATTCAGTCCATGGCACCAGAGTAAAGGCAATGTGAAGTAACACCCTTTGTCCCTGAGCTGTGTGCATTGTGGACACTGGGTCCTCGGCACTGATTTCTTCATTCCCAGGTCCCCAGCTACTGGATCACATGATCCATCAATGTAGATGGAGCATCAGGTGCTCTGACTCCTGCTTTGGTATTTGGATCAACATAACTGGGGCAAAGCTGCAGCTGAATCCTTAGTGACTTAATGCCCAAGAGTATCTGGGATAACATAAAACTCAAAGCTTAAAGGAAGATGGGTCACTGGAAGAGCCTGACTCAACATTACAAGGTGTCATGGTAAGAAACTCCATGAAACACCTGATTTTACTCCTATGTAATTAAGCTGCTCGTGCAGTATTAAAGTCCTGAGAGGTTGTAAGTGACTGTACCCACTTATAAAACAGGTGTTGACACTGTATGCTGTTCCTAAGCAGTGTTCCCAACATACTGAAGGAATAACAACAAGAACCACCAGATAAAGGCGTTCTCACAACTTCTGTGCATTTCTGTGGGGAAAATATTGAGCTTTGCTAGAGCTACAAACAAAGAATATTACAGAGACACTGGTGACCTTCTAGCACAGAGAGCTGTTGAATTCACTTTCTGTACTTGTTCTCTTTCCAAAAGATAGAATCGGGCTCTTGCTTCTTGAACTTTATGTGACATTTCTTACACATTCTCTTTGTTAATCAGTGATCTTAGAAAGATATTATATGTGATTTTATTCATTCCCAGACATTACTACCACAAGGAAACTACCAAAGGAGAGTGAGACCTCATAATGACAGCAGGAAAATCCCACCAAAGGACCTAGACACTGACTGGAACAGCAAACACTTCAGGATGGCAGACCAGGTAAATGCTACTTTCAGATCATGGGTCAGGTTCTGCACTTATGTCTCAAATGCAAATCCAGCAACATCAACAGAATAGTGCAGGAGGCACACAGATGTGGGGTTTACTTGTAATGTCTAGTGCCACATAGAGACTCATTTTAAAGAAAAAAATAATGTAAAAAGAAGAAAGAACTTGCTATCTTGTGTCTCATGTCAGACAGAAAGGAGAGGAAAAGAGAAAAGTAGAACAGTGTTGGACGGGAAGCAAAGGGAATCCATACTTTTATTTCATGACCTGTCTGTAATGCCAAAGAGCCCCAGCTATGACCACACACACTGCAGGTGCACCAATTGTAGCTCATGCACCATTCACTCCTTCAGCACTAAGTTTTGAGCTCTTTTATGGAAACCCAATCAGTGATCCAAGGGTACATTCACCAGTCTCTGAGCTGCTCTGCAAGTCTGCTGTATGCAGCAAGGACGCCTCAGCCTTTCCTCTTCCCCCTTCCCAAGCACATACTTTGCTCTACAATGTTTGTATACTTTTCTGGCAGGATAGAAGGGAGCAAGGGAGGAGCATGTCAAACACCTGTTGCTCCTTTGCTTCTGCTCCTTCAAGGCTTCTCTGTCCTTTTGTCTCCTTCAGCACAGGATAACATCTGGATACAGGACTTAAGCATTTTTTCAGCAAGTAAAATGTATTAGCAAAGAATCAAACATCAGGATTTACTGGTCAAGTGATCAGCTCTTCCTCTCAGCCTAATGCTTTACAGTATTTATGAAGCTTGGAGTTTTAAAAGGGCAGGAGTTTTAGAAAGCTCCCCAGAGCTAAAATTGATGTTTATTTCTTGTTGGATAAAAATACTTTCTGCGTATCTGAGCCTGTCCCAGATCTTACGCTCCTTAAGTATTATGTCACTTAGATAAAGAACCCTAGTACAAATACTGAACTCACTTTTTTTTTTCTGTTGATAGTGTGTAGATACATTGTATATCTGAGACATAGAATCAGGTGTACAAATGCAACACGCATAGAAAGAAAAGCGTAACCTTATGGAAGAGGACCTCAGAAAAATACTGGAAAGAACTGAAGGCATTCAGTTTCCGTGTAGTGGGACTCCTGATCCTGAAATACACCCTGCACTGAAATATGCGCCATTCAATTGCTGCTTACACTGAGCAGTCACGACAGCTCTTCAGTGTAGTCCTAACAATGGTGGGTTTCTCCCCACATGCATTATTTTTGCCGAGAAAGACCAGCAGCTAAAGGACTCCCCTTAAGCACACTGGAAAAGCTAATTTCCACCTCAGCTTCTATTACAGCTCAAGCTGAACATTTGGCTTCAAGTCAGCTGTGTGTCCTGAAATAGTACACAAACTGAGGATGAACAAAGTCATTGAGACTATTCTGGCATCACTTCCTTGCTCTTGCTGTGACCATATGCAGAGCCTCAAGGGCTTTCTTTTATTATTATCATTTTTTAAACAAGTATATTGTTGCCTTCAGAGTAGTGCCTTGACCAATAGACGGCAACTTGGAGCTCTCCAACTAGTCTGCCTCGGTATGTCCAGTGACCGATTTCTCTTTGCTCTAGATGTTGGACGCCACAATACCCACTAAAGGTTGACTAAACAAATTAAGAGTCTACTACAGTTTGTCTCTGCAGCCCCTTTCTATGGCCCACAAATAGGTCTCGACATAGACACCTGATAATCTGTGCCACAAGACCCCCCAACAGCCTCCCGGTGTTGTCACAGCAACTCACAGCAAACTCCACAGTCACAGCAGGGGGAAAGAAAGGAAGGGGGGAAAGAGGGGAGGAAAGAAATCCTCCGGCTTTTTACTAAATGACACTCAGAGGTACCAAGCGCCTGGAGGTTTGTGCTTCCCGTACACATCATACCCCTCGATTTTTGCCTTGCACCTCGAGGCCTCGCTGGAAAAGGAAGCCAGACAGATCTGCTTCATCAAGGACTCAGCCCTCTCTGTCCTCGGAGGAGGGGAGGATGCCACCACCTCCCGCTCTCTCCCGACGAGGCGGGAGCGCACCTGCGGGCAAACGGGACTCGCGGGGCGCCGCCACCCGCCCCCTGCGGACCCGCACACCGGCAGCTCGGAGCACGATCGCGCCCGGGCGACGAGGGACCTACCCGGGAGGGGGGATGCCCGGCAGCCGGGGTGCGCGCAGCGGGGCTGGCCCCGGCCCCGCGGCACCGGAGGAGGTGGCGGCCGCCGCCGCACCCCCTTCCCGCTGCTGCTCACGGCGGCGGGGCAGCGCCCGGAGCCGGCGC
>VZRV01007869.1:75865-93445 GCA_013398115.1 Falcunculus frontatus | reverse complement strand
GGCCCGCGGCGCTGACTCGGGCGGCGGCGGGGCCGGCGGCAGCCGTGACGTGCCAGCCCCGCGGTCTATTTTTAGCGCGGCGATTGGATTTCATTCATGAAACCGCGGCCGCGCGTAAAGGGGCGGCGGATGGAGCCACCCCCGTCCGTCCGCCCGCCCGGCGGAGCGCCCACGGCCGGCAGCGGGGGAATACCGGGGCGCATCCCGCCCCTGCCCCATGGCCGGCAGCGGGGGAATACCGGGGCGCATCCCGCCCCTGCCCCACGGCCGGCAGCGGGGGAATACCGGGGCGCATCCCGCCCCTGCCCCACGGCCGGCAGCGGAGGCTTTCTGCCATGGCCTCGCATGGGAGAAGTTCGGACACGAAACAACTTGGAAACAAAGCAACACCCGCCATACGCAGTCCTTGTAAGTATACACTGTAAATATTGTTAATGCATACACAGTGCAAAGGTCCTGAAGGCCTCCCTGGATGATGTCCTACGTTAGGCACGCGATCTCTTACTGCAGGTGCTGCTGATTCCTTTTGAAACCACTTCTCTCCATTTTCACTGTTTGAAGCCTCATTGTAAAACACACACATCACAATTGAACCACAACCTCTCCTTCTCTTACAGTGACAATCTAGACTTGGCGTTATCGAACCAGTGGAAACAGCTCAAGGCCCTGTGTGTTACAATGCAGACCTATCTCCCTGCTACAACAGCAGGCTCTGCCTCTTTTACCACTTGACATCAACAAAACTGTCACTAACCAGTATGGGGCATGGGCACAACTGCTGCAGCTAAGGGCAGTTTTTGGCACAGCTGAGACTATTTAAAAAATAGTCACTATTCAAAAAATATTCTCTTACAGCAATCTGGACTCACACATTGCACAGTCTCATAGCATCAAGACAGTAATTTGTTGGAAACATTATAAAGTTGCTTAAAACCCCACTTACAAGAATAGTTAACTGTACCAATAACAGGTTAACATTATCCAACTGCATTTGGTTATAGTCAATTACTTACATTTTTCAAATACCCAGAAGCCAAACTTGCATTAACCAGGTCAGACTGCAACAATTTTCAGTTGAGTACATCTATGTCAGGACAAATTACAGTTTGCACTTCATATCAAAGGAGGCTAATAGGGGCAGAAGAACAATGTACATCATGGCAAATACTAAGTGTTACTCTCCCAGCTTTGCACAGTTTGGATGGACAAGACAACTGCATCAGAAACGAAAACAACTCTTACTCAGACATCTACTTACAAGCAAAGAAATATCAAGTTGAGAATGCAGGCAACAAAAAGTAAAAAAAAAACCAGTCAACAGTTTTAAAATGTATGGTATAATAACCTTCTGGTTTTTAAGTTTCAAGTTCTATGGGAACTTCTGCCCAAAGGAGGGCTAAAAATTTTCATTCTGTGCAAGAACAACAACCCCATGTATTCACTTGTTTCTCAGACACACAATTTTTAGAAAAACAAAAACAATCATGTTCATCCCACTCAATTCAGGAGGCTGAGCAAAGCAGTGTTATACGAAAGGAATTCCTTTTACTGAACTGTTTCAGTATGGCAATTTTTAACTCCTTATTGTACCTTTTTTGTACAGTCTAAATGATCACTTTCTGAAGATAAATCAGAACTAGAACCCATGTCTCTATTAAAAATACTTAGACTATCACTGCTGCAAACAGTGAGTGTTAATGTGAAAAAAGGTAAGTTAGAATCACATGAAGAGAAAACTGATACAAAGCAACCAGACTTGCCATGACACTGACTCAAGAAGTATTGGACTGCAATTCAAAAAAAAACCCCAAACCAAGCCAATAAAAAACTCACAAATCTTTAGATCTGATTGGCAGCTCTTTACACAGCTTTTGTACAGAAAAAAGGGAAGAGGACAGGAAGAAAGTGTTATTTTTAGCTCACAATAGTAAATTTAGCAGAATACAGCAATGACAAAGATTAGTCAGGTGGTTAAAAGGGGAAAAAGAGAAAGAGAGCTTTGCTTTTGATGGGGACAAAGAAAACGTCTCAAGTTTCTCTCTTTTTTCCTGTTTCATCAAAGGGTGATAAAGGCTTCTGCTGCTGAGGAAATAGGTACATGCTACTATAACATTTCCATTTTAATGATCATCTACAGCAACTTTTACCATTCAGTGCTTTCCCACCACAAATGTAAAACTTCTTACATAATTCAGCTTGCAGCTTTTCCAGCAAATTATAGAATAAAACCCCAGGACAACCAGAAGTTCTCTGTTCTCTGATACACAATTCTGTATTGAAGCATATTTATATTTTCCCAAACTTTTAAAACAAACAGTTGAGTTTTGACCATAAACTTGAGTGACACATGGGGAAGTGGTTGGAATGCATCTCTAATAGGGTGTAGAGCAACTGACAGTTTCTAGGCTTTGGTACAAGAAAGCACAGTAATAAACCACAAATATTCCCACTGACTTTGCATAAGCATTAAAAATACATGAATGGTAAAGTTTTACTCAATTAGATGTTTAAGTATTCCAGGTAGCCAGCTTGGATTTTTCATTTTCGTTTGTTTGTTTTCAGGGAGGAATAACAGCTAGAGGGAAAGGGAGAAGGGAATAAGCTCTGTCTTTGCAAGCAATCCTAAAGGACATGGCATTGGACCATGGTGGCATTTAACTACAGAGTCTGCTTTTGCCAAGTCGATATAGCTTTCCAAAACATGTTTATGGGCTGCCAAGCGAGCTCCGTCACTGCAGCTCCGTTATGTGCTTTAAACGCTTATCTCACAACTGAGAGAACAACTGGATAAAAAAAGACTAAAATAATAATTTTAAAATGCATTCACTCCCATGGAGAATTCTACTTAGAATTATCTTAGTTTTGCTAAATTACAAAATGCATTTGAAAGCACTAATGTAAATTCACATCCCCATATGCTCCAATATATTATTTGTTACTCTGGGGCTAAACTAACCTTTTGGTTTTGAGACTTTATTTCTCAGATGATTAAAAAACATCAGGAGAGAGCATCAGTTGTGCGTAGACTGTAACTGAGTTTACAAATAACCTTTCTACTCCTGGATCTCGAGAGCTGGTTTAACTCCAGAGGCTGCTCTGACACACAGTGTTAGCAGAACTCCTTAAGGAACTTTCTACCAGCTCAGAAACGATGAAGCTCAATGCCTTCAGGCCCTTCCATCCTCTGCACTCCCCAGACACCAGAGAAAGGCTCAGGAGGAGACAGGTTGAAAAAATATCAGTCAAGGATAACAGGAAGCGCAGGAAGAAGGGACTACAAGCACTTGGTTCAGCTTCTTTGACAAAACTCTCCTGGAAGGGGAGGAAATGGACTAGCCCATGCTTCTCACCACCCCATCATAATCTAAGTCTGCTCTGTCTGCAGAAGGATTATAGTCTAAGCATGGTAGCTCTGGGGTTTAGAATTTATGTTTATCAAAGTCAACATCCCAGACCCAAGGGCCATGTGGAAGCAAGAGGTTCTTCCCTGTATTAGAGGTCTAGGTACAGTCTGTTTAAAAAAAACATTAAAGGAATGTAGTGACGTGGCTCTTTGCTCCCTCTGAGGACCCACTCAAGCTTTTAATTCATGACAATTGAGATTATTTCCCTTCTGCTTTAGGCAGTAACACCCAAGCACAAATGCAGTTTCCTGTGATAAGCTACACCAACAAGACTCAGCAGCCACAGTTACAGAACTGAGCTTGTTCAATAAAAGAGGGCAGAGACATTGCAGAGACCGCCTGGGACCGTCCAAAACCAAAACCCAATAATATAGGACATCCTAGAATTTCTCTCTCTCCCTTATCCTTGAATGCAGGGGCCTTTCATATTAGAAGAATTTAGGAGCACGTTTAGATTAAAAAATTGTTAGTGGAAATAATAGAAAAGCACAAGGAATTAAGTAAAACAAAATAAGTTAAATCGTTCTGTATGGGCTCCACATTGCATATGACAATTTCACAGGGACAGAAGATGCTCTCGACAGTCCATGAAATTTGCTTTCAACAATACAAAGAGAACATGAGTGAATGTTGTACAACCAAAATAAGGAAACGTGGTACTTCAGCTAAGGACTTCACCATCCACCCATTGTATGCAATATATGTAGTCTCAGCCAACTGGCAGCATGTGAATTAAAATATCAGAATTACCCAGCTCCTGTCATTGAAGTCTACTTTTCCCCCACAATTAGGCTTAGAGACTTTAATGATGCGGGTAGATCAAAATAATTTCTAACTACTTTTGTAATGGATTAGGATATATTTCATTAGATTTTACCCATAAAAAATTCATAAAGAGAACAAATGCCTTGAATAAAACTATGTAAGAACATATTCTATAAACATCGAAATAAAGTTCAGCTCGTTTCCTGTCAATACAATTTTTGTTTTAAAAGGTTTGCATTCAGGGCTGCAATGTACCCTTGCCAAATGCTCATGCATTCCTAATTAGCTTTCTTTTCAAAACTATTGTGCATTGTACACAGTCTGTTCTTCTCTTTGCTTAGCATTTGACGTAAGGGGTCTCTATTTAGTGACGTCGACATCTACTCTCAGCCAGCTATGCATATTGATTAGGCCAGTTGCATCCCTTTTCCTACAATCCCACATTTGTTGTAATTCTCAGAGATGGAGACATGTAACACACACAATGGTACCTGCACTGTGTTCATTAGACACCAACATATGCATTTATTTGTTAGGGGGCTTTTTGCAGTTATTCATTGAATGCTAAATAGAGTGCAAGACCATCATCGCTTAAGAAGCCCGCAGTGCACCAGATTTTATTAGAGCATTCTGTGAATGATATATAGCACCGGTGGTTTGCCTTATGGATTATATTTTCCCATTCTTTTACGCTAGAAAAGGGATATAGAAGGCATAATATAGGCATACATTTTGAACAGCTGAGTAAACAGGAAAGGAACCATTTACAGAAGGAAAATGCCAATACTTATAATTTGGAATAAAAATTAAACACCTATATTTTTTTCAGATGGTTCTATTTCAACAATGCTTTAGCTTTCAGTCTAATTATGTGTAGGAAATTGGCTTTTGCATTTCCCTGCTTCCATATTTCATCTGTTAATTATGAGACCCTGATTCTCTCCACCTCACCCCAAAACAGAATATTAATTTAGGTGGGAAGAGTCCTCCAGAGGTCATCTAGTCCAACCTCCTCCTCAACGCACAGCTAACTTCAAAGCTTCATTAGATTAAGGACAGTCAGTCCAGAATCTCCAATCCACCTGTTCCATTGCTTAGCCACTCACTATGAAAATGGCTTTTTTTACAACCAGTGAGAAAATGTTTTTCTTTACACCTCCCTTGCTGCTACTTGTGACTCCTGCCTTTTGTCCTTTTGTTGCGCAATGGTGAGAAGATCTGTTTTCCCCACAACCTCTCATGAGTACCTGAAGCAGTAATTAGATGCCCTCTTAACCTTCTCTTCTCCAGGCCAGATAAGCAGCTCCCTCAGTGTCTCTGTGCATCTCGTGTTTCAGTTTCAGTATTAGTGGCCCTTGGTTGCACTCTCTTCAGTTGGTCAATGTCCCTTCGGAGCTGTGAAGCCTGAAACTGAGCACAGTTCCTCAGAAGCCGCCTATCAAGTGCCGAGCAGAGGGGAATAATCCCTGCCCTCACCCTCCTCGCTGCACTCAGCCTCAGGCAGCCCTGGACACGGCCAAGCCCCGCTGCTGGAAGAGCGCTCAGCTGAGCCAGGTATGTCCCAGCCTGTTCACTTGTGCTGTCACAGTCTCTTTCATGACCCCTTCAACTCCAATACTGCCTTCACTGCTGCGCTTCTCTTTCTACAGACTGCGTGGTCTGGTCTTAAAAGGGAGCGGATTCACCCGAACAGTCCCAGTTTGCAAAGTTGGGTGTACCAGGATACAATTAAGCAAAACAAAATTTTGGCTTAATAAGAAGAACAGCAAGAGAAACAGCTGAGCAGTTACATAAGAGTCTCCCAAGGGAAGAAGTGGCAGAGTTATGGCTCACTGCATTCACAGCCCAGAGAGGACAAGGCTGTATTAAGAATTGGTTCTATGGCAGAGTTTTGCATCACATGTGTAATCTTTTCTAATGGGTGCAATTTTGCAACAGCTTGTATTTGCCATATTCCACACTTCTAGCTCCTCAGAACTACAACATGGATACAAAAGATTTAATCAGCTTATAAAAACAGTTCCAAACAAAAACCAAATAGGAAAAACTGACTAGTAGGAGGATTTGTTCTTGACTGTGTCATTTTGCTGTTTGGCAAGGGAATTAATCTGGAAGTAATAGTGCTGGTATCTGCATAACTGTTCAGGGCTTCTTAAAATGTTTCTGCCATTTAATCAGATGTTAATGGAATGGAAAGAACTCCTTTGTGGAATGAAATAAGAGTCATAGCAAACAGTCAGCTGGGGAAGCTTTTCCGTGTCTGTCTGTCTGACCTTGTGGCTAGCTGTCAGTCTCCATCTCTCCTCTATGTAGATCAGTCAAAATTCACTTGTCTCTGAGTACTGAGCTTCCAAGAGACTTGAAACCTCTTTATACTACAACTAGAGGAGGTTTTCAATGACATACACAGTCTTTGCTTCTCACTCTAGATCTAAGCTATTGAGCTTTAAAAACCATACATAAATGGATCAGCCCTTATTCTTCCAAGCATTATAAATGCTTTCTCTGCCTTTTGAGGATTGCATAAATCACCTATTAAAAGCCTAGAAGATTTATACGCAGGAGGAGACAAAATGTAGACCAAATTTTAGAAGCTAAAATATTGGTCAAAGATTGCAGAAATTCGACAGGAGCAATATACAAATAGAGATTATTGCAACAATGTTCCACCCCTGCTCAGAGTTTCCTATATTGGTGCTATAAAGAGATCATGAGGACAAGTCTTGAACACAGATCTCTAGCTACAGGACCTGGAAAATGTAGGGTAGGGGAGGTGAGGAGAAGAGAAACAAAGTGGATTTTGTCGCCTTTTTCACAGTTGCCAAAACCTAGTGTTATTGGTCTCTGAATCACTGCTTATATACAAGAACAGCAGCCAACAGTCATATTCTGATCTTTATAGGCTGTCAAACCAACAAAGCAGGATTAAATAGAAGAATCAAAGGCAGCTTAATCTCATCATCACTGATCTTAGAGAAATAGCCTTATTAGCTACAACTGCACCTCCGTCCCATAGCAAGCTAGACACAAAAGTAAGACCCAATTATGGTTTTAAGAGCCTGATATAAATCCTACTGGAACTGTTGGGGAAAAGCTTCCAGTGATTCCTCTGGGCTTCAGTTCAGGAAGTAATTCAAGAAGAGAAAGTCCATAGAATTAGTTGCTACATGCCCGTCTTAGAAAGATGGTAACTTAAAGTAGCTGAAACAAAACAGAAATGAATGAAGCACCTGTAACTTAGATATTTTTTCACTAGGTTGTTCAAAGAGTGTACTTATTTGGATTACAATCCCCCCAAGATTACAGTACAATTTTTCATTCATTTTGAACAGTGTGATTCTGCACAGTAACAACACTGCAGGATTTTACTCATTCAAGACCAAAATTCGAACTCTGTTACATTCTCCATAGTCTATACTTTGGAACCACTCATTTTTTGAAAGAGAAAGCTTTTCCAGGAAGGTAAGACCTTGTGCCACTTACCACCACCTTACACCAGTTTACTGACCTGATTTAGTCACACTAGCAAAGACTGCATTTTTGCAACACAACAAATTCAGTGGGTTAGACCGGATTATACCAACACAGGTTTCTACTGTCCAAACACCATTCACGTATTTTAGTGGTTTACTTCAATATGTCTAAACAAATCCAGTTACCATTTCTTTGTTTCCCCAATGAGTTAAGGCCGTAAATCATATGCAGAAAGAATATTACCAGGGTGGGTTCTGATGGGTATCTTTCACTCCCTGAAACACTTCCTATAAATTCTAGCAAAATGGTGTAGCTGAAGGATAACTGTAATTGCAGAAATCGCAGAGCAATGCACACAAGTGATCCATACAAGAGAACACACATGAGTGATTCCAAGTCTAAGAAGCAGGCAATAAAGACACTTTGCATGTTTCACCACAGGCTGCTTGATGAGACTTCCCTAATTATGCTTATTAGGAATAGTTAACAAGAAGGATTCTGTTCTTTCAAATGCTACCATTCAAAAGATATCAACCATGAAATCACATACGTCTTGCACATATTTGCAGTTTTCACAGAGGGTGTAGGACATTACTTCCAGGACCTGCCAAAGTATCATTGTTACAGGTTTGAACTACAGATGAGGCACAAATCAGAGGGCTTAAAGGAGTGTCTGTATACTGTGTAATTTGCAAAGTACTGAGAAAAAGACATCACTTTCCAATTACACATACACTGATAAGTGCAGCATTTAAATATGTCAGGAACAGAATATATCTTTGTAAAATTAAAAACAAACTAGAACCAGCAGCAGTGGTTTTGAGGCATTTAGTGAGCTTTAACAAAATCAAAAATATCCCAGTGCCTTGAAATTTCTCATCCACTCATTGCTTGAAAGTCATATTGCCAAACCATCATGAATTCTACTAGCAGGGGGTTTTTTTCTCTTTCAATAAAGTAGCAAGACATGTAGCATTTTATTTTTAAACTTTTTTACAGTCTTTTCTGAGTCAGGCAAGAGTTCTTTTCCTGGTTAAAGGCAGAAGAGAAGAACTACAAAGGTATTAATCTTATTTACTCCCATACATATTGACAAAATTGCTAGAGAAGGGTGCATTTTGTAGCATTATAAAATCCTCAAGAGAATTAAATTCCTCCCACACCTCATCCCCAAAATATTTTTGCAGGAAAAGGTATGAATTATTTACAGAAGCAATTGCCAATAAAATGTCATCAAACTGCATCTGTTACAGAAGATAAACATTTCTCCACCATTCCAGTTTCTTACATTAGGCTTCT
This sequence comes from Falcunculus frontatus, assembly GCA_013398115.1. Lineage (NCBI taxonomy): Eukaryota > Metazoa > Chordata > Aves > Passeriformes > Falcunculus > Falcunculus frontatus. The sequence goes on along the minus strand of VZRV01007869.1, from coordinate 84,503 downwards.
AGCAGAAATTCAGATCTACAGCTAAAATACTATTGTACCCTTATTGTAAGAGAAAAGTTGAAAGTTCCTTAATTACAGTGTTGCCTGTGGGAAGCACTGTTGCAAACACATAAGAGAATTAAAAGAACAAAATTCACCCCTGGAGAAATTCAATGGAGACAGTTGGATTGCCTCAAGAAAAGCCTGACCCTCTGGTATTTTCCTTAGAAGACTGGAAAGTATTTTATGAAACATTCTTCTGTATTTACTGACCAATAATCTACATAATGGTCATAAGCTCACATGACAGTCAAAAAGATGTCTCTGAAATCAAAAAGCCAAATTCAAGAAGTTCAAGTGCTAAGCAACAGCCATAAATCAAACATGGACAGCCATTAGGGCCACAACATGTACGTCCATCTCAAGTGTAAACTGTACCTGTTGCTCAGGACAATTGCTGCAACACCTGCCCATGCTGAGCACATCTAGGAGCCCATGCAGAAGCACAGTAACAAATTGTTCCTGATTCTGCACAGGTGTTGTGAAAATCATTCATTCTCCTTTATGTAAAGCACAGGAAATCCCATGATGAAGTTAGAAACACGGATTTCAACAGTTTAATTTTCAACAATTAAACATAAATTTAATTATAAAGATTAAAAGCAACAAACAGCAGCACTGCCCTTCCCCTCACACCTGAACCATCCACACAAGGCAGTCCCCCACATTTCTAATCTCCAGTCACAAGCAATCATAAGCCTGAGAAGAACTAGTTCAAGCAGCTTTAAAATTTAAAATTTCCTCTGATAAATTTAATTCTGCTGAAGGTTACTGTTACACACAAACACCCCTCTGCTGGCTTTGCACAGTCCAGAACTTTGTATTTATCAATTTGAATTGTCAGCTAAATTCAAGTGCCAGATTGCACTGTAGAGGCAATCACACACGTAGCTATTTTATTCCACTGCCTGTGAAGACAGTAATCTCTGAGAGAGCAGTAGCTTCTTTAACCAAGGAGCTAAATTTACTACTACTTGTCTCATAATGCCTCAAGAGACACAGAAGCCCATAAGCAAATAAGCTATGACTGGGATATTAAGGAGTAAATAACACCTCTGCAGACACCTTCCAGAGATGTAGCATTTCCTGACTCAAGCACACGCCAATCCACAAGTTAGCTTTTTTTCAGACCTGCAGATGTATTCTCTTTAAGGAGTGAGACCAAACCAGAGAAGCAACAGGAAATGGTGTGGAAACAGCAAGTTTCTGAGAATACTGTTCTGTAATTTAGCTACATGAGCTATACGTGTTAGTCAGAAATTAATTTAAAAACAAGCTGGGAAGCAAGACTTGACGCTGGGAGCAGAGGTGAAAAGAGATATTGGGGTTCTTGGGTGTGCCATTTTCCTCAATAGGTACTTTTTGATGGTGAGATCAGTCAGTGCATATTAAATAATTCATAGCATCACTGTCCTGGTTTCAGCTGGAACAGAGTTAATTTTCTTCCTAGTTGCTGGTACGGTGCCGTGTTTTGGACTCACTCTGAGGATGCTGGTGACACACTGCTGTTGTAGGTGTTGCTTGGCAGTGCTCATTCCACACTGTGAGGATGTTTCAGTGCCTCACGCTCTGCCACTGAGCAGCTACACCAGAAGCTGACAGGGAGCAGGGCCAAGGCAGGTGACCCAAACTGGCCAGAGGGATATTCCATACCCAAAAGGTCATGCCCAGTTTATAAGTTAGGGGAATTGGCTGGGAGCTGCCAATTGCTGCTCAGGGCTGGGCCGGGCCTCAGCCAGCATGTGGTGATCCACTGTATTGTGCATCACTTGTTTTTCTGGGGTTTTATTTCTCTCTCTCTTTCTTTTGTCTCCCTTTTCATTCCAATGATGATTATATTTTATCTCAATTATTAAATAGTTCTTAGCCCATGGGCTTTACCTCTTTTCTGATTCTCTTTCCCTCTTTTGTACTGGGGGTATAAAAGCAGGTGGCTACATGGTACTTAGCTCCTGGCTGGGGTTAACTCCCAACAATCACAACTTGCATATGTGTAATATTGTACACTGGCTTTCAGAAACTGCATTACCTATAAAATTACTTCTATTTTTATTCACAGAGTATATGTTTGTCTTTGATGATGTCCTGAAAGGGGCTCATTAAATTACTAATGTAACTATTAAAGCTATTAAATTACCAATTTTGAGGGATCAATTCAAAGCACATAGAGATAAGCATAAATCCAAAGTAAGCCAAGTGTCTCTTCACTTCACTGACCCTCCCATGAGGCTCTGAATGCTAAAATGCCTTTCTCCTGACAGGATTAACCCCTTCATCGCACAACCCTCCCTGGCCAAAACAGGGGAAACAGTTATTCCTAGGGCTCACAAACTGTTCTGCTTGGTAGTACATAATGATAGGGGGAGGAGAGATGCTTGGTTTGTGTTTACTTTTAGAGCCCAGGGGAGAGACTGCTCTCTAAGCTTCCTGACAATATGCTTATTTTTATTCACATTGTCACTATGTTTTCCCATGAACAAATATTTATACTTCAGAGGAAATGTTTCAGTAACATGTTTCAGACAGGATAAGCAATGTGTTCACTTCCCTTCCTTTTATTATGAGAAAGCAATTTTGCTTACAGGAGGAAGCAAATAAATAGATTCTACAGAGATGCCTGGGAAGGGGTAATTCTTGCAGGGGAACCTGTCTTGAAAATACTGGCAGCATGTCACTGTGTTAGCTGACCTGTGGAGGCTTCATTTGCAATTGCAAGAAATGAACACATCAGAGATTTATTGTTTCCTTTGTTCAGAGAAACAGACCATTCCTGTGCAATCCTGTCTTAATTAAAACATTTGCCCTTCTGACAAATTTTAGTAACATGTTATGTTCCTATCTGCATTATTATAATGTACATTTAATACATATGGCAAGCCATAAATCCATCTTTTGTTATTACTTCTGAACATGTAATAGACTGAGAAGGCCAATGGGTGAAAATGACCTAATTTCATTGACTACTCCAAATTGTGAGCAGAGGGTTTGACTCTATGATATCCTGAGGTTCCTCACAACCTGATTTTTCCCATGATCCTAAATTAAGAACATCTTTGTTTTTACTAACTTACATACTTACTGCAGGAACTGTGAAGATCTGGCTGTGATACTTGACAAAAGCAATATAAATACATACCTGTAACCCAGGCTGGCAACAGCCCCACTTTTCCCTAGGATGCACAGAGCAGGAACTCAGAAAGCTGCCTGGATGCATGGAAAAGTACCTACGTATCTGTGGTACAAACTCTTCCTTCATCCCAGGATCTCGCTCATTTCCTGCACCTGCAGTTAGTCTGTGTCTATTCACTCTTGAAAATCAGACTTAGCAGCTTCCGTTTCTTTGATGCTTTGAAAAAAAAGCTTGACATTGGGTCAAAAGCTACTCTGTGCAGAAGCTGCTCATTACCAACCCTGCAACACCAAGCCTTTAAACGTTTGTTTTTATCTGCTGGAATAGCAGAACAAAGCTGACTAATCCTGTAAATGAAACAATTAATTGCACGACTTTTCAGTTAAGACTTTTGGTACAAAGTTTGCCAAGACACCGGTACTATAACTCTGAAACACCTGACCAAAAGCTGCTGGTCAGAAGAGAAGTGATGACAGGCAACACTAAGTGAAATGATTCAGGTTTTCTTCTATTTCTCCCTGTCAATACTTACGTCACAGGAGAAAATGTTCACATCCATTTTTAGCAGCTTGATCAAAAGCAGAATTCCATTAAAAATACTTCATGTCTTTCTCTTACTGTGGCACTCCTAAGGAGGAAAGAAGGAAAAAAAAAAGAGAGAATAAACCTTACTATTTTCAACCTAAAATTACAACAACATGCAACAGCAACAACATCTTTTATGATCCATTTTATGTGGTAAAGCAGGCCTGCTTGGTCAACAAAACAGTCTTTCAAAGTTTCAAACAGGTAAACTGTGTATCTTTACAAAAACACTCTTTGCTCCAAAGGACTGAAGAAATCATGGGTAGCTCGATGAGCTTTTGAGCATAACTGGAGATTGACACAGCTCTGTCAAATGAAGCTTGTTCTTGAATAATTTCCCTCTGGATTTAGATTTTTAAAAAAACAAACCACCTTAGGTGCAGGAACTGAACACTGCTGTATCCCAGTTAACCAGCTCCTCTCTCTTAGGCAACAGACTCTGAGGAGGGTTTTTTTGCCCACCTTCAAGAAGGTGACAAGACTCTAAAATCTGAGCTGACAGCCTGAAGATACATGAACTGGGAATTCTGTGTTGCTTCCCCCTTTGGTAACAAATGAAATTAATTATAAATGTCCTTCGTTGGGTAAAAGCCTGCATTATTGTGGCTTGGTTCCCATCCAGGAGCAAGGCAGAGGTTTTCCAAGAACCAAAGGTGGGAGCAACATTTATTTCACCTCAGATGCTGCCCTAAAAGCAACACTCAATGGCACAAATAGGTTTCAGGGGTTCATGCTAGCTTGAGTAGCAGCAGTGAAATGCAGAGTCCTCAAATGAACAGACTAGTAGCCCACTTAGCTTTCCTAGGCATTTCTCCCTTCTTCTCAGGATCATTTCAAAATTCAATTTAGGACTGAAGTTAACTTCTCACAGAAATTCCCACCTTCTGTAGATACCCAGCACAACACAACAGAGAGAGCAAACAGAAAATGAAGTAACACTTCATTCCACCTTTGTGGAATATGCAAGCCACAAGAATTGATGCTAGAGCTAGAGGCATGTTTATATCCTCTAGAAGTCCTGCCCTTCCCTTTGCTACTTATCAATAAGCATTTTAGGGGCAAAGACATATCAGCCTTGCTGAACTGCTGTGTTTCATGCAGCTACAACTGTGGAGAAGCTTCTCACCATCTTTCCTGCTGTGTTTGCCCTTACTTCCTCCAAGGCAGGCCCTTTATGAGCCCTACAAATAACAAATAGCCTTAATAATAATAGCTTAAACAAATAATAGCCTTAATCCACAATGAAACAACCGTCGAAATTATTAATTAGTGACATTAGCACACTCAGGGCTCTAAAACTGTTTAAATAGCTACTTATGTGATACTGCACCATTCACAACTGTTTGTTTCCTGAGTATTGATGCCAGATTAGAAGTTACTTGCAGCTTCTTTCAGAACATCCCTTTTCAAAAAAGCCAAACTAAAAAAACATTGTTCTGGTTTATCTGGTCATAAGCCCAGAGCTTTCTCTGTTTTTATTTCACTGAGATCTCATTCACTTCTAACAGCCTTTCTCTGCTTCACCCTCATGAAAATCTACAGACATGACCTCCGAGGATATATCCAGATCCTTCTTACTCTCAAACAGACATGCTAAGCCCTTCCAGAAGCTCATTCACAATTCTTTTTCATCAATCATTAATCATTTACATTATTGTCCTATTAAAGGCCACATTAAGACTCTCCTGCTTGCTGAGATATTTTTAAATTGTTATACTGTAAAGTCAGACCAGTTGTTTGAAGAATGTAAGCAGATAGAAATGTAGCTAAACCTGATTTTCATCTTTACTAAAGCATAAGCCTAAAAGTTCTACTTCACAGATAAAAGTTTATGGCCTTCATCCCCCTGCCCCTCAGTCTTCCACTTTCTATTTTTGAAGATAGTTGAGTCCATAGAATAAAGCCTTAATTCTTAATTAGCATTGTTCTACCCTATTACAACTCCAAAATACAAACATCTTTCATACAATGCTAGTGGAAGCAGATCTCTCTCTGTGATGATGATCTGCACTCAGAAGAATAGAGCAGCTAAACCTTACATGCACTGTCCTTATCAGAGTCCTGAGGAGCTCACAGTTGTGAAGAGAGCTGGCTTCCCATGATTCTCACCCTGCGTGCCTGCAGAGAGAGTATCAGTTGTGGCCGTGGCAGTGCACTTCCTTCTCTCTCCCATCTGCTCCACACCCAGGCAGGCATTACCTGAACTAATGCCCACCCACTACAGTAAGCACACCGTGATACTGTGGGCAGGACACGCAGCAAGGTCACCGTGGGCTGACGGAAACTAAAACCAGCTGGAACACACAGTAATTCAGTGAGGGATGTACTTGTATGGTCTAATTCTCCCAAGTGGGGAATTTCTTTTAAATAGGCAGGAAGGTGAGGAACAGGAACACCTGCTGCAGGTTGGCAGGTGAAACATTTGCAGTGCAAACCAGGCCCAGAAAGAATGCAGAAGAGGCCAGGTGGAACACTGGGCTCCCTGGGTGACTACTTGGGGCCAACAGTCAAGTCTAATCTGGTCTAGGAGCCTCTTCTGTGATGGACAAGACACTCCTCTAACACACTGACACTACAGAAAACTCGAGAAAACTCAGCCCAGTTTTCCCCTCAAATCCACTTCAGCTTCACCTTTGCATTGTTGACAAGCCTTGGCTGATCCAGTCTTTACTCCACCCGTGCTGTTTGGTTTGTTGAGGAGTTTTATTATTATTACCAAACTAACAATACTGTAGAATTTTCTCGTCTGAAGTTTTTTGTGAGTTTCGTTTTACTAGCCCATCACCTCTGTGCACTGGTTTCAGTTTCTGTAACACCACACATTCACAGTACTTCTGCCCCAAATCTCTTCAACAAACTTTGAGATTGCATGGAAGAAAACCGCTTTTAAGCTTTATGTTTCTGACTTGCTTAATACGGTCTGACTTCAAAATTTGCCTTTAAGTCCAAATAGTGGGAGAAGTTTAAGTAAAAGAAAGAGCAGAACCTTAGTTCACAGTTGTAATCTTTACTATGACACACCTCACTTGCTCTACATTACATGGTTGAACAGACAGTAGAAATGTTACTTCCCATTGATACCTAAACCAGCATTTCCTCTCAACATATTTTCAAACCTTTACTGGTTTTGAATCCATAGTAAATGCAAGTGTTTTGCCCTTTCTACTTCAGTTTAGGCAAGTATGCTTTTTCTGGGGTCTCTCTGAGAGAAAAAGGAACTTTCTCTGTATTGATTACACAGACAACGGCATGATGATGTGTGATATGAATTGCACAATTCAACTAAGTACAAATGACAGCATTTGGTGTGAAGTTGACAATCAGGTTCTAAAAGAAGATGGGATACTGTGATTGCCACTAACCCTATCTCAGGAGCACCCACAACGATTCAGTTAAACAGCTGCTAAACGAAAGTGCAAGTAACTGTAAAGCTCTACTTTGCTATGCTCCCCAAGCAGGGAAAAGTTTTTCCCTTTTCTCATTCCTTTATTTAGAGAGCTGCAAAAGAGTTGGGCTGGGTATGGCCCACTGCTTCTCCCCAGAGGTTTTCAACAACTGTAAAGAAGAGAAGGGGCTCTTTAACTTCATTCTCCTGCTAGGTCTTTTTGGGAGGCACGTCCTTCTTTATAACCAGCTCCTCTCATATCCAGTTCTCCACATGCATTTGCACTCTGTACCAATTACAAATTTCATTCTTGTAATGCAGAGAACCATTAATAATTTAAGATTAAAAAGGAACCTAAGGGCAGGAATATTCCATTTTTGCTCACGAGATAGATGGTACTCTGCTAGTATGTCAACTCAAGTTATCTTTGTGCATGCTATGTTAATTCAGCAAATTGCTTTTCAAACAAAGTGCATTCAGAAAGTGCCTGGAGATTCCATACGAGAAGAAAGTTTCATTTCTATGGCAAATGAGCCAAACCAATACCCAGAAAGTGAAACGCGAACAGATTTTAGTTTTGTCCATCTAGTTTTCACAAACGGGGGTTAGCCAGGATGAATTTTTGTAAAGAAGCCCTCTGCACGAGCGAGTAAAAGTCATGCCAGGTGTAGTGACAAATACCCCAGCGCCCTGCCTGCACCGTGAGAAACCAGAGAAACAATGAACACGTCTAACGGTATGGAACGGCTCAGGAGCGATGCAGCAGGACCGCCTGACACCCAAGTGAGCTGTCAGCATTTCTGGCCTTACCGTGGAGGGGAACGGGACAGCAGGGCGAGGCGGGCAGGTGCGGAAACCCTCCTGAGGCAGGAGCAGCCCCGGGACGGGGAGCGCCCCCGGCCCGCCGCTCCCAGCCCCGCGGTGCCCCAGCCGCCCGCCGCTCCTTCCTCCGCCGCAGCTCCCCGCGGCTCCGGCGCAGCTTCCCACGGCGTCCGGCCCCGCTGGGTCAACCACACTGACCGACAGCGACCGACAGCGACCGGCGGCGGCGTCTGCCCGTCGCGCGCCCTCCCTCACTCCCTCCCGCCACCGGGGCCGCAGCGTCTCACCTGAGCGCGGAGCGGGACCGGCTGGGGACAGGACAGAAGTGACGCTCAGCGGGGTGCGGAGGGCGGTGCGGTGCCTCGGGTGCGGTCCCGTCCCGCCCTGCTGTGCTGTGTTACGCTGTGCTGTGNCGCGGCGGCGGCGGCGGGAAGCGCGCGAGGAGAAGGGCGCGGGGGGGTGCGCGCGCTGCTGTGCTCTGAGGGGCCGGGGGTCGTCGCGCCCCGCNGTGCCGTTCTTTGCCGTGCTGTTCTGTTCTGTGCCGTGCCGTGCCCGGCGCGGAGCGGAGCGGAGCAGAGCGAGCGCGCGCGCCCCAGCCAACCAGCGCCGTCACGTGAGCGCGCCCCGGCACGCGGTGCTGCTGCCGCGGCCGTTACAGCAGCGCGCGCGCGCGGCGG
>VZRV01007869.1:0-75825 GCA_013398115.1 Falcunculus frontatus | reverse complement strand
CGGCGCGCTCGCCCTTCCTGCCCTCGGGAGAGATCGTTTCCAGGAATTGAGGGGCTGCGGAGGCAGGAAATCCTGCGGGGCCCCGTGCGGGAAGCGGCCGCAATGGCATCACCTCCGCGCGCGGGAGGGTGGGGTCCCCAGCCGCCTCCTCCCTGCTCCGTGTGAGCATCCGCGAGATGAAATGTGGAATCCGACGGTGGGATCAAGGTGTGTGTGCCTTCCTGAGCTGTGAATACTCCTGCGTTTAACACTGCTGTCTGACGAGTAAATTCCACCGCACTGCTCGCCTCAGTTTCCCCCACACAGAACTTTCATGCTGGATTGTAGCTAAAAAAGCTGAAAAACGACGTTAAGCCTGTTTTCCGCCCAGGATGCTTTCCATTTACACTGTCCTCAGGGTGTCTGACCTCTCTATCAATAATACACTAACAGAAGGCTTTAAAGAGAACAATAGTGGCACGCCATAAGTAATCCGGCTCCATAGGGCATTTAAAAAGGTTGTAGAACATATTGCTGAAATGCTTAGGTGAATTTGAGGGACAGCCCGGTAGCCTGGCGTTAAAGGAATTTTCTGCTTACTCAGGGTCTTGGACCCGATTTTCCACCCTGGATCATCCTGTGCTCTTGAGGACGATTTGGGAGGAGTGTAGGGGTCGGGTACTCAGCCCTTGTGCCGGTGCTTCACGTTGGTGATGTTCAGTGTTGGTTACGGGGAGTTTCTGACAACACAGCCCTTCTGAAAGGCGAAGGGCTAAGACACAGGGCCTAAGGACAGCAGGAGCTGGCAGTATTGCAGGTAGAGAGGCAGGCTGGGCTTGCAGCCAAACTGCTCTCCTATCTGAATGGCAGAGATCAGGCATTCTGTGCAAAACTAATGAACCTAGCACCGAGATCATGAAAATCACAAGAGAAGCAGGGTTCATTGAATCTTCTTTCTTCTTTTGATGATTTTTATTTCATGTGCTTCCCTGTGGTGTCATGAAGGCTTGAAATGTACCTGCTGTATACTGTATCAATAGTGCAATATACATGCATGCTGTCTGAGTTTGCTGAACTGTGCAGCAAGGGGAATTAGCCTGTGTAGAGCTCTGTGCTGCAAGGGACAACCTGCCTTGAGCACATAAATCAGCTTTAGAGTACTGTCAAACACTAGTGTACCCTGTGCTTTAAGTTTGTAAAAGAATTGTGGGAGAATGATCACAGGATTCCGGGAGCTGAGCCTTTAAAATAAATGACACTTGGTATTGTGAGCCCCTCATTAAGTGGACAGAAGCTGTTAGCAACTTGGCTAAATGTTAAGTTTAGAATAAATGACTGAAATATAATGACCTTTGTTGCATATGTGGTACCAAGGACAAAGAAAGATTGCTAGGCCATAGTTACTCCCAAGAACTGGAAAGATTATTTTGTTCGAGAAGAGTTTATTCAGAGTTCTTGTAACTCATATTTAGAGCCCCAACGAGGAAGCCTCCACTGTGCTTCCACAGTATTTGCGTACAGAATTGTATAGTTGTGCAATTTCACTCTGTACAAACAAACTGTCTAAATTCCTGTAATTTGTGCTGGAAACACACTATCATTTGCAAGGCAATTGGAGCAGACAGCTGAGCTCACAAGGGTTATCATCTGCATCTGTTCAGAGGACAGCCTCCAGCCTTGTATTGGCTAACATTTTTAGCTCTGCTAACTAAACCCACATGAGATAAAAGTCCACCCACGCAACAGGTTATAGAGTTCGCTTTAAATCAGCTCTGTTTTATGAACACTGAACGGCTTGATTCTATTTCGTGTATTTCCTTTAGCACTTCAAAATGAATTTAGGTTGTTTGAAAGGTTCTTGACTGACAGTTTTGGAAAATGGATTCCCATGTTTAATCCCGGACTGGGTCCAACACAAGGAGGCTTCTCAGTTGTACCAGAGAGGAAACTTTGCTAGCCTGAGGATAGTCCTATTGACTTACTTTCTCATGCCAGCAAAGCAGGATTTCCTAGGTTTTCACTACTCTGTAGTTACTGGGTGTAGGATATTTTCATTTCATTAAAACTATGCCTTGGATACTAAGATTGTATGTTTAAATCAGAAAAAAAGTGCAAGTATTTAGTAAATCATCTGCCCTTTAAAGTACGATAATTCCATTTTAGCCTTAAATTAATTAGGCAGTAGTATGGAAAGCTAATGATCTTCACAGAACACTTGCTCTCTTTCCACCAACTTTCATTTATAGTCCTTATTGATTTTTGAAAAATTGAATTATGCTTTTAATATTGAGCTTATTTTTGTGCAAAATTACAGGTGTTGAATCTATAAGCAGAGACGGAGTGCCATTACCCTTCAAAGTGTACATGGAATAGATGAGGAGAAGCTATGTAAGTTCTAGGCTTCCAGGAATGGATGCCAAAACAATTTATTAAATTTGCTGTTAAGAATAATTGTTGGCTGACAGTTGTGTAACTTTCATGACAATATCTCTTGATCCCAGACATAAGACAGACAGATACCAGTCATGATATCAGGACTGTGATTGCTCCTCATTCACAGAAGATACCAAGGTGAGAAAAATGTTTATGATTGTGAGTCTTTTCATTGCTGCACCGTTATCGAGCTGCAGTTACATTAGTCTGACTTTAGTAGCTCCAGGTGACTCATGGCTTTTGTTACATGTCTGAGTTCTTAAAGGATAAAAGATTAGGGAGAGGTAATTTTTTTCTGCAGAAAAATGAGACCAAATCTGTTTTGTGAAAGTAAGTGCATTTGTACTCTTCAGCACTCATTACCTGTTATGGGATGGAGGTAGACTGTGAGCTTTCTCAAAGTCCTCTCAGCTGTTTTCAACCAGTGCCTTGAAGCAATAGGTGTCAGTGACAGTGAATCGAGCATAGACCTTTGTGCTGTGGTGGAGCAGGGAGTGTTCATGTGCTCAGTTCTGCCAAGTGGACTGTGGTGACACAGGAGGGCACGAGGGGCGTGGCAATGAGTGAGTCCCAGGCCTTTCCAGACAGGCTTGGAAGCCAATGGCTCATTATGCTACAATTTATTGAGATGTTTTTAGTGTTTTATTCTCTATTGTCTTAGGGTTATGACTGTGGTTACTGTAGCCCTTTACTGCCACATTGTCCTGGAACAGGCTCCAGATAGTGGCATTCTCTTGCTGCGTATTCTCTGGCTCTGCCCACAGTCTCCAGCAGGCTGGAGCCAGCTCTGGCTTACATTCCTCCTCCCTGTCATTTGGTGTTAGGGCAGGTGGAGCTCCTGCTCTCCACATCTATGTGCGGCAATGATTGTGCTGACTTTGAAGGCTGCTTCTTTCTCCTGACACATCAGAATCACAGTTATTTAGCTACTGAGGGCTTTCAGAGCCTTTCTTAGAAGGCCTTATTACAGCTTTAAGCTGTAATACAACGAATCAGAGTAGTGAGAAGTTTTAATTCTTCCCTATGAGGATTTGGCAAGTCCACACTGAAAACATTATAAATAGTTCAGTGCGAGTTGTGAGCAGAGCAAGAGTCAAAATGTCACTGAAGGTTTACCTCATCCTTATAGACTGTTATAAAAATAATCTTATAAACACTGAAGCAATCACCACCATGAATCACATTGTGTTCATACTAGACAAACCTATGTAAGACTGGCAAAGGTTTTTCTGGGTAAATATACTTGGAAACTGTGAGAGAGGAAGGATTTCACTGGCAGATTGTTGTAACACTAAAATATGTTATCCTGAGGAGAAATAGATTGTGGAAATGTCAAATCTATATTATACAAAAGTAATGCAGAGGGAATCCATTCCTGATTTTGGAAAACCTACCTGAATCTCCCATTGCTTTGGGCTCAGAAATACCAGGAGTGCAGTGACAGCAGAGTTCCTGAGGTCTACTGGTTCTAACAAATAAACATTTGTTAACTCTGATTTGATGGACAGTTCCTGTTTATCCAGCATTGCTCAAAATCATGTCTTCATATAGTTCTTTCTTTTTAAATAAAAATAAAAAAGGCTTACAACCAGCTTGGACAAACCTTTGAAGAATATCCTACAAAGAACAACAATGCCATGAAAGGAGGATAAAGACAAACCTTTCCACTCATTTATTTTCACAGTTTTATTAAATGTAGTGAATATGTTTAGCCACACTGAACTTGTTTTTTAAACCACAAAATTCATCAAGTAAAGCTTGTATGACTTCATAATTACACAAAATTGATCCAGAAAAAAGAGATTGAGAAGTAATGTAGGGTGTTAAACTGTCTGAAGATAATCCATCCTTATGTTCAGATGTAAAACTGAGGCAGAGCAAGNCATCCTATCTTTTTTCTGCACTGTAACTACAGAGTTCATGGATGTATTTGCTGTGGGGAAGGAGAAGTTGCTAAGTCCCTCCATTTGTGTGTGTTCCTGCAACTATATAGTTTGTGGCTATTTAGTTCCTCTGTCTAGCCTGAGCTGCAGAATTTAATCCCCACTTGAAACCCAGGTGGATTGCAACACTGCATAGTGTGTGTGGTTCCTTTGCTCTGCCTATAGAGAGGATTTGCACCAATGTAGCTGCTTTCCTAACAAATCCCCTGTATAACAAGCCAAGACCTGTGATACCATCTAAGTATGATGAAACACCCTTTCACCATAGCTTTTCACCATGCAGTGAATGTGAAATGCTACCAAACTAGAAGTGCACAGTTTTACCCTGCTTGGAAAGCATTTGTGATCAGCTCTAAGTCATGGAGAGCAGGCCCACTGTAAATGAAACACTGTTTAGCTGAAAATGTGCATTGGATTTAATCCAATTACTTGTTTGCTGGCACAAATTCTTCTGGTGACCATGAGTTTCCAAGAAAAAGGCACAATTTTATCTCCCTTCCTAGATTTAGCACAATTCAAATGTCAAATTATTTTGTGTGCTTCCACTCCTGATCTTGAAGTCTGGACCAGCGGGGAAGATAGAATAAGCACACCACCTCCAATCCGTATCATCTAGGCCCAAACTCCTCTTGTGTAGTGTGTGGAGGAGTCTCTCACAAGCACCACACTCAAAAAGCATATCTTATTGTGGTGATTTCTACATCAGTTCAAATGCTGGTTGCTGTAAAATAATTCCTTGTTTCTATCCTCGCAAATACCACTTACAGCAGCAAGGGACTTTGGCCAAAACTAGCCACTCTATATAACTACAGGAAAAAGAGTGCCTTCTGATAGCTCAGATTATGATGTGCACGCAAAAATGGATGCACACATATATCTGAAATGGCAACACTGGCAATTATGATAGTTCTCAAGCTGGTCCAATATGTTACTGTAAGTATGCTTAGTTGTTGGGTGTTTGTACCTCATGTGAACATCTTTTTCCAGACCTGGTAATAAATAGGCTGCCATCCATAAAAGGATATTTAACTGTAAGTAGTATATCTTCATGCTGTTTAATCTACTTACTGTGTGTTTTCACTTTTTTGTTTTGTCTCCCATTTATCAGCTAAAACAAAGTGTAGGTGCTTATATAAAACTTCTCAACAAAAGTTTTTGCTGCTAAAAAGGTCCAAACTCAAACCTCAGGTTTATGTGCTACCTTCTGCCACGGGCTGTAAGCACCGTGGTTCTTCAGAAACCAAAGTCAATACAGCACAAAGCCATTTCTGAGACCACAGAGGACCTGAGTGTCCTTCTCTGCTCCTTGTGTGCTTGGAATCCGTATTGTGCTGTTAGTTTACGAGGCCCTAAGAGAAGTTAAGAATTATCACCTTGCAGTGTACCACTAGTGGAGACCAGAGTTGTCTTACTGTAAATAAGAGAGCTCTGCTGCAATAGCAGTCTCAGTAAATAATCCTTATGTCTGGATTCAGGTTCTGACTTCTTTGTTCTAGCAAGATGTTGGATCTGATGGTCTGGATTTTAATTGTTTGTGGAGCTGGAGAACTAAAAAGGATCGACAAAGAGAATTATGATTTTTGTATTGCCTCTACATTTGACGATTGTGGTATACTGCATGAGGAAACTTTCTCTACATTTTCCAACAGAAAGATGTGGAAAATATGCCAGATACATTTAAATGAACCTATTAAAAATTTTGGAAAATTTGGAAACATGAGGAAAAAAATAAAGGGAAAACTGAGTATTGCTTTCAAATTTTCAGGCTTACATTTTAATGGAAATAGTTAATTAAATGATGCCAAACTAGTATTTCATCTGCAGATCTTCATCTGGGCTTAAGATCTACGTGTCTTGGTAACCATAGAAAAGTTGTTTTCTGAATATATAACTAGCTCCTGTAGCTCAAAAAAAGAAAAATGTGAAAAAAATTTTAGTACAGATTGAAAATTTTGGCAATGTCCTGTGCTTTGTTACTAGCTACTTTCTCTTTTCAAACTGAGTACATATGGCACTAACCTCAAGAATGTTTTCTATTATCTCTAACAAGATCAATCACTGTCAGCTATCCATCAGTGTTTCTAGATACTGATTGCTCTTCTGCTAGAACTTTCAGAAAACACCAGAGTGTTTGAAAAATCATAGTTTGAAATATTTCAGGAAAATCCAGATGTCTTGAAATCTGAGAAAGGAGCCGACCAGTTGGTGTAGGCAATGTTGTTACTTGTTACTTGAACTACTTGTTCTTAAGCAGGTGCTTTCAACAGTTTATGAAGAGTTAACAGACATCTTTATAAGTACTTGATAGTTTGGTTCAGCCTTTACAGGATAATACTTCTTTGTCCATGACATGCTTAGAACATATGTAAATCATTCAAAGAACCTTTGAGTATTATATTGGTATTTCTATATAGTTCATAAACTATGAACTATTTTGTTTTCCGTTTAGGGAATTCTGTACATTTAGTGATAAATGTCTAAGTATTTTTTTCCCCTTCAATTCGAGTCTATTATGAAGAATGTGAGTTTTGAAAATTTCTTGACAACTTCCGTAAAGAGTTCTTGTGAGTATTTTCATGTTCTGAAGATGCAGAACACTGTGATGTGACTCACGCTTTGTACCCTGGCACTTGTTGGTGTCTAGGGTTAACACAATCCACTGGCATAAGAGCGATAAATGGATGTTTGTGCCTCTCAACACAAGCGTGCACCATGTTATGCAGCTGGGAGTGTACACAGAGCCACTAACCAATCTGTGAGCACTAAAAGCCTGGCTGCAGAGAGATTTCTCAGTTTTCTGAGAGTGTCTGTGTGAAAGCCTTGCTTTCTCACAGACGCTAAAGGAAAACAATTGGAAGAATACGTAAACTTTGTATTGTTCTCATACCAAAAAAGAAAAAAATCTGAAGTAGGTGTTGTTGGGTTCAGCCAATTCCTCTGGGGGGTGGTTGGTCAGTGAACCAATAACTTTAATGTCAGTCCAGGTGCTAAGATATATAAGCAAGTCTGTAAAATTAATAAACATCAGTTTACTCTCGTACCAAATCGTCCATATCGCTTTGTTACTCGGTCTCTGCTCACTAGCGACACCAATCTGCAGGAGATGCGGGGGAAAAGGAAGAATTAAATCTGGCCAGAAATACTGAAACAGCAAAATAATAGAATCATAGAATAGTTTGTGTTAGAAGGGACCTTTAAAATTGTGACCCACCTGCAGCAAGCAGGGACATCTTCAACTAGATTAGGATGCTCAGAGCTCTGTCCAACCTGACCAGGTATGTTTCCAGGGATGAGGCATCCATCACCTCTCTGGACAACCTGTGGCAGTGTTTGACCACCCTCACTGTAAAAATTTCTTCTTTGTATCTAGTCTAAATCTTCCCTCTTTTAGTTTAAAACTGTTACCCCTTGTCCTATTGTACAAACCCTACTAAAATATTTCTCCCCATTTTTCTTATAAACCTCTTTTAAGATTTCAAAAGCTACAGTAGGATCTCCCCAAAGCCTTGTCTTCTCCAGACCAAACCACAACTACCTCATAGGAGAGGTGTTCCATCCCTCTGTTTATTTTTGTGGTCCTCCTCTGGACCCACTCTAGCAGGTCCACATCTTTCCTGTGCTGAGAAACCTTAAAGAAGCATCCTACCACTTTAGATGGCAGCAACTAGAGACACTACGAGAAATTGTTACAAATTATCTGCATAAATCTCAGTTATCCCAGTTTCCCTAAATAAAATGGAGTCACAGGGCCAAAGGGGGTTTAAGGCTGTCAGTGAATCTTCAACACAAAGCCAGATTCCAAGCTTCAAGGACCAGGCAGCCCTGATGCTACAATCACCAGCAGCACCTACAGGGTGACAAGATTCAGTTCTATGGAAAGGGATTTGACCTTGCAGTGGTAGGCACTTTCCCTACCTAGTACAGAGAAGCAGCACTTCTGCAGGGTCTCATTTTTGAGACCCCTCATCTCATCAGCGGGTCAGAGACCCTGTTACTGGTAGCAAATCAGTTGCAAGGTCCTAGCCTGGCAAGTAAGGCAGAGACAAGAAATCAGTGTCAATACTTCAGACTATAGAAAATGTCCTTTCTTTCTAACCCTGAATCTATTTTGGCTTTTAAAAAATAACACGACAATCTGTCCTGTCATCTGTTCTATCACAGCACTTGTACTGTTAGATATTGTGGCTCCCAAGAACAGAAAATAAAAAGGAAAAATTTGACGAAACCTATAGTTAAATGACAGATTATTTTTAAATTTGGGTTTTGTTTTGTAGAAAATAGATGACTTTTTCTTTTCTTAGTCCACAGTTGATCTGTGAGGCAAAAACAAACAAAAAAAAGCTGTAGCCTTAGTGACATGATTGACTTTCTGAATTATCTGGCAAGGGCATTTGTATTTTGGTATTAATCTGGACTGTTAGAGAAGTAAACGGCAGTTTCCGATTGGTGACAGCAAAACTTGATTCACAGAGCACATGCATTCATCTGAAAATATTTTATTTCTTAGGCTGTATTTCTGAGCTTTCCAGCACTCTTAATATTTTTTCATTGATATTTGATCCTGACAGGAAGTAAAAGCAAAGACACTGCTACCTGGATGGTGAGAATAATAGGGATTCATATCTACTTTTTAGTGGCAGAATGAGGCAAGGAAAGTAAAAAATCCCATGGCACAAATTGGTGTAAATGTGATAAATTCTGCAGCATGAGGATTTTTTGTCCGGAATAAGTATCTTGGATAAACTCAATGTCTTCAGTAGCTGCTGTTGGAGAAGTGAACTGTAATTTTTGAAACTAGAAGGCTACCAAGGAAGAAAGTGAGAGCTTTGGTGGATCTGCCAGGGCAACTTGTCTAGTTTGTCTCTTGAATTACAAATAGATCTGCGAGTAGCAGAGCTGAGAAAGATACAATTTCATGTTCGCATCTTCTGGGGATCTAATTGTATCTGCAGCACAGCTAAACCTTGCTCAACCGTTGGCATAGGCTGAAATGGTGAGATATTCGGGTGGGACTAGGTATGTGCATATTAAGAAAGTGTCATCCCATAAGAGTGATTGTTTATTTAAGTGTTCTTTTCTTACTAGCCTGGTTTTCTGTGAAATATGCTGAGTCTTATTTCTCTGCTGCATAATAGATAAAGCCTTTTTTTTTTTTCTATCTCCTCATAGAATGCAGCAGTAGCAGCCTGCCAAGTAGTTTAGGTATTAATAAGGGTACTGCCATAGGCTCCAGTTGCCATTAGCTCAAATGCTGTCTTGGGCCAATGTAGTTACATTGCTTTTGGTACTGGGACAGTGTAGGCTTCCTGGAAATGTGTGGTGCTGATTTCTGGTCCATGTTCTGTGGGAAACCTGGCCCATTCTTAAGGCTTTTATATAAGCTGATGCACAATTACAGGCATTGTCTCAGCCCTAACAGATTTAGCAGGACAACTTCCTTAAGGAAAGATTTTCCAATATGAATAAATGAAATACACTGGGTTTGTGAGAATTTATACCCAGAATTTACAAATGAAGTGTGATAAAGTCACTGTGGGTTGAAGGTTAAATAAGGTGTATCATAAACAAGGACTTCACTGTTTAGCAATGCCTGCATATATGAAACATTTCATTTCAGTTCATTTTAAGCCCTGTGCTTTGCTGCCTCAGTGTTCACTTTTTCCCCACCTGTAAATCATAGGGTGAGTGTTTGAAGAAGATCATATGTCTCAGAGCATGCAGGTGAATGGAAGGTTAAACATTGTGACTGGCATTCAGGTGACTCTTGTGCAATCAATCCCAGTGATATGATACTCAGTCAAAAGAACTGACAGTCATGGGGAGAAGAAAAGGGAGGAAGATGAAGGGGAGGCTCTTGAATATGTTTTCAAATGTTGCATTAAAAGGAAAAAAAGAGACCTGGTCTTTGATTCTTGGCTGCAGCTGGGTCTCTGGCAGATATGAGGATGTGCTGAGTGCTTGCCCAAATATTCAGGAACATAGGGGCTGGAATCCAGAACCCCCCTGTTCACATTCTTCCTGAGGTGGAAGGCAGAGGGGGAGGGAGCCAGGACCTTGGCTGTATCCTGTGAAACAGTGACTGGATTTTTGCATAGTCACGGAAGAGCCAAATATATTTGCTTTATGCATCTTGTTCTATCTTGCAAAGCAAGAGAGTATAACAAGAAAGAAAATGTGATATTTTTTCTGCAGTAAGATGCTGAAATGCGTCAAAGATTTTGATGTTCAAAAATACACAAGAAAGCCAATGTTTAGATAGTCCAAAGAAGATTCTAAGCGTGATTTATAAATTCTGTTCAGCATGGAGCTCAGGATTTAATGGGCCACTTCTAGCAATGGTATCCACACAGGTATCTGTGTACAGTACCTAAAAGAAATTAGTTTAAACCTTAAGCTGAGAGACAGAAAATCCCTTTGCATTCTTTTCCAGTTACTGTTTCAGTGAAATGCTCTCAGCATACCGGTAGCTTCCTAATGGTTAGCACAGATTTCATATTCTTGCCATTATGTTCACAAATGTATGCCTGATTGGGAAAAAGTCCTTCTGAGGGAGAAGAGGTAGTGGAGGGTGTTGACAGAGGAGGCATGAAACTTCATATTTCCATAGGTCTTTGGAGGGATACCAAGAGTGATTTAGAGTCTGAGGAAAGGTGGGACACAGAGACAATGAGACAGCTGTGGATGACAATGCACTCCTAAGCAGTTTTGCAGTTCTGTACAAGGAATAAGAGGTACAAAATAAAGGCATGGACCCAAAGTGATGTATAATCCGGTATATTATCATCTTAAAAGTGAAAGATGGCCTATGCTCTCTTTTGCTTTCTATCCTGCTGCAGCAGAGAGTGCAGCTATCTGAGTACATTTGCTGTCACACCTGACACAGTTACTGTGAGAACAGTTGGGCTCCAAGGTCACTGTGATGCCTTAGGTTTTAACTTTTATATTTTCAAATTCTGTACTGCTTAGAGTGTAACTCTGAAGTTCCTTGGAGCCTGTAATTCCTGCTCTCTTGTACTGGGTAGACATAACAAAGCCTCTCCAGGCTTTGCCTTCAAGGACAGCCAGGCTGTTTTTAGGCCCAAAACATGTAAACCAAAGATTCTAAGGGGGGGCAAGCTGAGGGGAGTTACATCATTAAACTGGGGCTTTAATTGGAGAATGAACCCTGATATGCAAATGATCCAAACCTATAAAAGTGTGAAGAACTCGTGACCTGTCGTCCATCTTGGGGTCCATTTTTTGGAAGCAGCCTCTGGCTCCCCAGAGTGTACCTTGAAGGCCCTTCAAATAAATACCTGTCTTTATTCCCTTACTCTTGTCTAGTCTCTGTTTCTAGGTGGCTGGAGGAGGCATCAACTGTACACCAGACACTGGGGAAATGTAAATACAGTTTATCCTAAAAAGATGTTAGCGGTGGCCTGTGCCCCTCAGCCTGCCCTGCCCCTCCCCACCCTCCAATGAACCATATACCTTTTTAGCACCATCACAGAGGACGTCTTTGATTACCTGTATTTTATTTAGTTGCACACAATAGTTGGGTGCAGCACAGCAGAAAGGACATATAAACTATCTACGGGAATAACAGTATCCTCCTCTGCGTAGGTCTAGTGACATCCACTGTAGCTGTTGCTATATCATGATTCTAAGGCAGCTTTATGAAAAGTTCTGTCTACTTCAATGGACACAGCAAGGGAGAGTGTCCTCTAAAGACAGAAGTTTCCACCTACTAATAAAGGTGTCTTATATGGAATTTACTTTAGGATTTCATAGCTGTCAGTTTCCTTACAGCTGCCTCTTCTCATACAATCATTAAATCACGTATGTTTTGCAAATACTGGCAGGGTTTTCAAGTACCTAATGCAAAATGGAAAAAGGACATTTGTGCTTAAAGTGAACAATTTTTCTTCTTGGAATAAAGCACTTTTTCCAAGATTTACTGGCTCATTGCTTTTAGTGGCACTCAAGCTACCTTCTTTCTGGAAACAGTGCAACACTTGTCCTTTGAAACCGCAGGCTTTTCAAGATGTGTCAAATTTGACATCCCAAAATTAAGGTACTCTACAGAATCCTGGCTATTATCTTTACTCAGCCCAGGTGACCTCACATTGCACCATGGGGAATTTTCTTATCATGAATTTCTAGTTAAGTCTTAAATCTCTCTCAGGCAGAGCTGCTATATTGTTGTTCTATTCTACATTAAAATACAAAACCACATTAACCAAACCTAAGGCAA
Source organism: Falcunculus frontatus (assembly GCA_013398115.1). Taxonomy (NCBI): domain Eukaryota; kingdom Metazoa; phylum Chordata; class Aves; order Passeriformes; genus Falcunculus; species Falcunculus frontatus. The sequence continues at coordinate 63,237 of VZRV01007869.1, read as the reverse complement.
TGCTTACGAATCCAGAATGAACACGGCAAGTTGACTTCATAAGCTTGAAATTACATACCAAATCAAGTTTTTCCAAATGGCACTATATAAAGCAGTATGTAATTTCCTTCCTTACACATCTGATACTTTGTGAGCCTGGATAGAAATAACATTACTTGGAAAGAACCTAGTTCAAAATAATGAGGAAGAGAACTCTTGCAGCAGTAGGTCAGAAAGCGCTTGTGGCTGTGGGGATCTCTTTTCAACCTTATTTTTTTTCCTCGTCATTATTAATATGGGTAAAGCTAGTTAAATGTCTTAGGTGCACTGGAGGTATGTAGAACACATACATGTTTTGTACCTGTAGTAGCCTTATCTATCTCCTCACTTGCTTAATTACTAACGCTAAAGTAAAGTTGTTCAGACTCACAAAGGCCATTTTTATGGAAAATATGTAATTACTTCAAGCCCAGGAGCAGAACAAGTGAAATATAGTCCTACTCCAGTACAATATGGCCTTTGGGATCCCCTGGAAACAGGAATGTCAGACTAAGAATATAGCTTATACTTTTCTTGAGATGCAGGTCTTGCATCTAATTCTGTTAGAAGTTAAGATGACCATTTTCTATGTCTGCCATAGTGAACAGACCATTTCAAAGAAAAACGTTGGATATGGTCATATGTCGTACTGAGACATGAAAAGAACATGCAGACACCTGTTCAGGGAGAGAAGCAGAAAAAAGAGAGACCGAGAAGACCTCTGACTTCATTATATATCTTCTTAATAATCACCTTAGATTGGAGGGTGAGGTTTACACCCCTCAACCACACTGGTCAAAGGAAAGTCGATCAAACATCTCCGCCCAGGAGAAAAGAATGCAAAAAATATAACAAAGTTACAAAAACATAACTATGTTTACAGAACAGTGCATGAGAAATTCTTATACAGAAATGAAAACATCGAAGAACTGCAAAACTCAGGGTGACAGTCATATGGTTTTCCTCCACCACAAAGCCTGGCTGTGTGATCCCTTGATACCGATACAATCACTGATTCCTGGCTGTGATTCTTGGGCTTATCTTCTATGCCCGCTTCTGCTATTTGCATATGTACACGTGTTCTAGGTATGCCTGTATGGAATATTCTGCTGTATGCGTTTGAGGTTCCACTACTTACACTGTTATGTACAAATAGACATACTGTAAGATCACAAGTGCATTAAGCCTTTATGAGAAATGGTACGGAAAGACATAGGTCAGTGAACAGGCAGTGGAAAATTGAGCAAAATTATCAGGTCAGAATTTGGGTTTTGTGAAACACAGTGTGTAGCTGCAGTGTGTAGCAACTTCTTCCAAAAAAAAATACATTTGAAGTAATTATGTAAAGGCAAAATAGATCCATATGTACAGAATCCAGAGCTTCTTGGAAAAAAGCGCCTTCAGTGTCACCTTTTTATGTGCAGATTTTCATCACTGTACTCTGGCTGTGCAGGTGTGCCATAAGTCATTCCTGACAATCCCACCTGCCATGATTAATATCGACCAAGTATAAAGAAGAACTGGCTGTTTGGCAGCTTGCATAGATGTTGCAGCAGGGCAGTCCAGCATCTGGTTGCAGCTGGTAGAAAGCTCCCCTCTGTGGCTGCAGAGCTGTGCCTATCCCAGTGTCAGGCTGGTTACTAGCACACGTGGTAACAGCCATGGCCCTTGGGATCTGTGCCAGCAGGGAGTGCACACTGCCTGCTCCTGGCTGTGCCTCTTGCTAGAAAAGAGGCCCATTGCAGGAGATGGTGAAAGAAGCTACTCTGGCAGCTCCATGCCCTCTGAGAATTCCCTCTGTACGATAGAGATCACCCAGTCAAATTCAGCAGACTTCAGGATGTTTTGAGCATCCCAGAGAACAAATTGATCAGTGACCCAGTTCTTCCATTCCATTTGATTGCTTTATTGAGCCGGGATTCCTGATGCCAAAGGGATCCCTGGGGTCTGATAAATTTGGTGTGAAAAGAGATGTTTGAATTAAGCGCTTCATGGATGAAGAGGGCACAACAGATCAAAACAACTTTGACTATTCCTGCTTCTATTTAGAAACTGCAGTAATACTTGGAATCTGCCTGCAGGTTTTAAATGGAAAGATCGCCTTTCTCTGCTGTAGTATAATGTTTAACACATTACATATAGTAGACATAAAATGCAGTTATGATACTGTTATGTGTAATTCACCTTTTGTAAGCAGAAATAAAGAAAGGAAGCTCCTACTTCCATCAGGTTTGTAATTCAAAGTGTATCCAAAACCTAGGAGCAAAAAAAATGTGCAGGTCTATGAGTGGAAGTGGCTGTAGGAATGTGTCCTCCATATGTGAGATGCAATGTGAGAATTTTTTTGTTTTTTGAAAGGAAGTGACTGCTAAAGTTTTGCACTTGTGTTAGTGGTGCCCATATTCGCTGAATTGTACACTTATTGGCTTTATTTCTGAGAGCATACATTTGTGTCTTGCAATAATATTCCTCAAGTGTGGATCATTCTGCCACAGTTCATGACCAGCCCTCCATTCGAAGGCCCTCTGAAAGCCTCTGATACAACTACTCCAACTGGGAAATTTTGTTTTTCTTTACCTTGATTTGTATCATTCCCATACATTAAACTTCATTAAGTGTAGACTGTGGCTGGTATGCTTAGGAAGCAGCTGCAGTATTATGAATGTCACTGCAAACTACTAATTTCAATGAAATCTTCCATCACCCAAATGTGTTAGCAACCTTACATATATAAGATAAAAGTAGTCCCAGTTGAGTGAGAATAAGAAGTCACGAATGATGAGAGTCTAATGAGATCATTCACACTTATAAAGTGATGGTGATCATGACTATGCAGACCACCAGCTTTGTCAGAAATTCATTGTTCTGCCATCAAAAGATATTAATGCTTTCATAGTTATTTTCTTCAGCAAGCACTAACAAGAAAGCAGTTTGAGAAAAAAAATGGCTGAAAGGCCCGTTTTACAACTTGGGAATGTGAGAGATTACATCAGTCTGGAGGTTTCTGAAGGTTACATATAGCAGTCGAAACCCCAAAATTTAAAGGTCAATACCAAGCCATTAACGAATCACAAATGCTCATTGTTGTCAGGCTTTCCTGTGTATTGCATACAGCTTCTTCTAATTCTTCTGGACTTACTCATGGATGACTTATAACTCACGTTGGAACAAATACCGTATACAGTAAATTATGTAAGAAGATTGCACAAGGTGCCTCTCCCATGATGTAACTAACATTAAATTGTTAATCATAAACCTAGGGCTTCTCAGCTTTCACGGAAATGCAGCTGTTACACAGCCAGGTGAAACACTCTCTGAGGAGTCTGGTGAAGTTGCTCTGTTCTTGCTGACATTTGTTGAAAGCAATATGCTGCACATAAACCAAGAAGACAGCAAAGACTTGCTACAAAAAATTAAACCTTTGTATTGAAATGATGCTGAATTTTGAAAAACTGCTTTATTTTAGCAAGGACATGTTTTTATTTGGTCTTTTCTGGACACATGGCAAAACCTAACCCTAAGGGAAATCATTTGCTAGAGCTTAGTGGTGTGTTGTATTATTCTCTGACAAGGTTTGTTTGTCAGTTTTAAAAGCGGTTTATAAACCAGTCATGTAGATCAAACACAGAAAGCTGAAACATTCTGAAACATTCATCGTGCAAGAGGTTTTTTCCCTTAAAACAAATCCTCTTTCCTTTTTGCTAGCTTGACTAACGTAAACTTTTACTCTAATGATGACTGGAAAAAAAAAGGTAATCTTTTAAGATGGAGTTGCGCGTGTCAGCTGGAGTGTACCATTCCTAGAGTGTTATTAATCATATGCCAGTCTATAAAACAATGTTTCTTTGCATGGGGTATGCTAACTAGCTTGCAATGTCACTAGGTTTAGCCTAGCTTTATTCTCCAGTGATCTAAATCTACAAGTAATGCCTATTTCACCTCAAAAGGTGTGTTTTTCACATCCCATCTTTTGTTTAATTGCATCTTTTTTATGCTCTTCTGACATCTTGTCCTTCTATAGGTAACTGTTATATTGTGTTTAGGGAAGGCATATGCAGAAGCTGGGTACTGTTGCAAAGAACCGTGTTAAAGCACAGTACCTTACAGTATAGGGAATCGTGAGAAACACACAGGAGTGGTCTGGATAAATTCCTAACAACCTGAATGTTCTGATGGGAAACTCATTAGATAGTAACTGTGTCTCTATTTACTGATATCATCACCAAAAATATTTTCTTCCTCTTAGATTCAGTGCTAATGAAAAAAAAATTCAGGTAGGTTTAAAGTATTTTAAAATTTTTCAGGCATTTCTAGGCAGGTGAGTACATCCTGGTTCACCTTCATTGATACAGTTCTGTTCCTTTAAGGGTATTTGGGCTTCTCCAAAGCCAGCAATACTTTTCTTTATGCTGTTCAGGAAGGGACCAGGTGTAATTGTGAAAGAATAGTACAGTGTACCCTCTTTATGCACAGTGATTGTGAGTGATTTTTGTCACTGCAAAACTAGTATGTCCAACTGATAAAGAGAGGTTCTTAATATGACAGTCTGTTCCAGCCTCAAAAGACAAGAAGACATGTCAGATGAGGAGAAAAAAAATTTTGAAAAGGACTGGATTAATAAAATACTGTTCCATTAAATGTGTAAACCCAAGGTTTTAGGGCTTGCCAGTGAAAATGAAATGAAGTACAAAACAGGTACACTTTTTTGTTATGATACTCATGACTATGAACAGACCATTTCCATAATTCATGCACAGAATTATACTGAAGGGAGCAAGGGTCACGTATCTCAGTGATTAGCATAACATCTTAAGAAAGGAAGAGGATAATTCTATTTTGCAGTGTAATGATTATTTCTGACTACCATGCCAACTTTGAGTTACAAATAGTAGAAGAGTGAACCCACCCCTACAGAGCTTACTTTGTGTATGGTCCTGGTTCTCTAGTCCAGATGCCGCATAATTCTTCAGTAACAGAAAATTTGCAGGTCAAAATTCTTTACTCCTGTGAATTTTCTTAATTTCACTTCAATTACCACAGCAGGTCTTCCTGAGATATGCTGTTTATCCCACAGAACTAGAGGAAAGAGTTTGAAGTAGCCCATGAACCAAATATTTGACTATTTCTCTGAAAGACACTGACAATAGTTGATGAAGCAGTAGGTTTTTCATGTCTGCTCCTGTGCTTTGCAAGGCCTGGTAGAGAGTTTGGAATTCTGCTTTCAGGAAGAAGATGTGGGGAGTGGGATAAATCACCTCCTCCTCTGCGCTCACATAACCTGACAGAGAGTTGAGCACAGTTCTCTTTCTACTCGGGCAGTACCCAAACTAGCTAGATTGAGAAATTTAGGATTTTAGAGAGTAATTAAAAACTTTCATGCAATATATGTGTTTTAAGAATCCATTTGCAAAGGGAGGATTTTACACAAGTTTTCTATCAACAGTAAACTATGGTTGAAACTTGCTGTTTCTCCTTTTTGTGTCCTGCTGGGTGCTGAGATTTCTTTGGTAGCACATCCTTACCCTCGCCCAGGCAGAGCTGAGTCAGACCTCAAGCTCACAAGTCCATGTCTAGAGTTGTCCCCAGTGTCCCAGTCCTCTTTGGCTGGCACTGGCACATTTTGCCTGGGGCTGCTGGTGGCTGAACCCTGTACTTGATGACATGGTGGAAAGAAGCTTAAAATATTGCAGTAGGTGCAAAAGTCAATGTGTCACTGTCGCTGCCTGTAATGGCCTTACGTCAGTGCAGTGGTATGACACGCCACGCTTTTCTTCCACTGCAGGCCATATATAGCCTGTTACACTTTGATCTGCTCAGCAAAACACAGTGGATTCCTTTTGTCTGTAAACAGCAGCTGGGTGAAAGGGAAGGGTAATGGAGCCTGAAGGTATTTGATGGATCGGCATTAACTTTGAATATATTCGCTGACCAGATAACAACCCATATGTGTATTGCCAGTGTCAGTCTGTAGTTGTTACTGCTTCTAGAGCACAGTTGTGGTATAAAACGACCTGCTCTGATTTCACCTTGGGAGGTGTGATTCTGGAGGGAAAATGCAGCCTGGCTAAACTGATGTGCTGTGCCTTCCTGTGACCCTCTCGTCACACGAGCTATTTCAAATAAGACTCTCCTTGTTCTTGGCAAAAAGGACATATTCTTTGGTGGGTGGCTTGCCTGTCCTGTTACTGCTCAGTATGGATTTTCACATTTTAGATGTTCCAACTACGCAAATGGAGCGGGTCTGTACTGTTCATCAGATGCAAAGCTAACTTTAAATGAGCATATGGAGGCATATGAAAGGTTTGCATTGCACTGCAGTTAAATCTGTCTGAGGATCAAGGAGGACCAAGTAATTTAGAATAAATACTTGCATTTTAAAACATCTATTCTTAATACGGGGCAAGTGTTCCTGAAGCTTTACAGACAGCATCATCTCATCCTACCTCATGTCACATTTTTTAAGCAAATATTCATGGTTCACATCTGCTTTATTTACTGTCAGTTAGATTTAATGCATTCTTATATATTAGAAAAGAAAGATATCTTCAGATAAACGTGGTTTAAAAATGGGATTATAATCCCAGGGCCCTCAAGCACTCATGTTTCACTGAGTAAAAGCAGACTTTTCTGATACAGTTGGGGCAGAAATGTTTATTGTACGGCTCATACTGTGTAAAATGATATAAAGCAGTTCTCCCTTTCAGTATTAAATCATATACTTAGTAACAAGCATGGATTTTGAGTGCAAAATTTGTTAACTCTTACAGTAAAGTGTAGAATGTGAGACATATTAAAATTCTTAGCATACCAAAGGGTGTGAACCAGATTTGGAAATATGATCGTGGTTTTTAACACCTCTTTTAAAGTGAGGCAGATGCAGAATAATCTAATCAAGATGTGTATCCAAAGTATGCAATGAAATCTATTCTGAATCCAACTTCCTGCAGTCATGAAGTATACATCCATGAAGCTCTCAAATAAAGCAATGTGCAATCCATGCTTCTTCCTCTTAGAGAACAGAGAAAATGTGATTTATTATTCTAACAGTACCGTGATTTTTTGTGTGCTGTGTACGCAATCCTGTGTTTTCGCAAAATCCTGCTCTAAAAGTTAATCTTGAAAGCAATTGCAAGCACAGAGGCAAGTGTGCCATCTCATGTTCATTCACATCAGGTCGGATGATCACACGTGATTATAAACATGCTGTTGATTGTGGTGGAGAGGCTAGGCCTCATGAAGGCTTTGTGTGGAATTATGAATTTGCAAATGCAAAGTGTCTGAAACCGCTTGCAGTGACAGTGAGACTGCTGCAGGACACAAACACAAACACAAATTTTTTCCTATCCCTGTGAAATTAAAGGCATTCCTCTGTTTGGTTTGACCCTGGTTAAAGAAGGTTGAAGAAAGGAAAGCTCTTTCCTTAGCATTCCAAAGGGAATGCTGGGGTGAAAGGCAGGTTTAAGCATAAAAGTGGTCCTTTGCCTTAGCAGAAAAAAAAAAGAGCCACCTTCATGGCTTTCTGTGTTTTTCTCTGTCTCACCTTTAAACCATTAACCTGAAGATCTTTTGACATTACTAGGTTCACTAATTTTTCCTGTTGCTGAAATATCATTTAATTTTAGCTGCTTTTAGTTAGGTATCTGTAGCAGTAATCGATTGCATAAACAGACCTGTATTTCCGTTTGAGATGCCCTAAGGTCCTGCCATAGGGCTGGCAGGTATGATATAGGACCTAAGGCAAATTGTTGCTCTTCTGGGGCAGCAGTGGTTATATTAGGGCATCTCACATGGGACCAGACCCTTGCATTTAGTCCATAGCCTAAACAAATTGTCTTGGCTTCTTGTGTGGTCAGAGAAGAGAAGAGAGGCTCTTTCAGCAGATGGTTGTGAGTGCCTCTCTTAGGCATGGAGACAAGTCAGTCATCCTTGTGAAGTATTTGTCTGTTCTTTTACCAGGGAGTGCAGGCAATGAGGTAAATTTAGGATTTCTAATTTGTGTATGACAGAAGTCAGTTATGGTAAATCTTGTCCTTTGAGAACAAAATAATATGGAAATGATGGGCTTTTAATATAAAGAGTTTGATCATAGTACTATTAAGATTTATCACTATAGATGAACTGTGGGAAGTCCCAAGGATGAAACTAGCTAAAACTCGTCTTTAATTAAAGGTGCAACTGAAAATCTGAATTAAAATTTTTTCCTAGAATCAGTTGGTATTTAAAGAATTACAGAAAGGATTTTATTTGTTTAATCAACCAGAGGAACTTTACTCTGCAGTGTAACTGGAAGATAAAGATATCTCTTCATATTAAGCCATTGCTCTCCATTTTAAACTGGCTCCTGAACTGTCCACAGTCTAAAGTGGATTTGTTGCAGCTGTGGTGATCTGGGGATACAAATGAAGCGTAATTTGTGAGTGGTAACATTATATTATCTTTTTTTTAGACCTCTGCTTTAGCAGGAAAAAACAGAGGAGTATTCAGCACACAACCCACTCCTTTAGGGTCTGCAAGCTTCTCTGTTTTCTTCCATTATTTCAGTACAGCTATTAAAAGATACTACTCCCCTTACAAGACTAGCCTCATTTATTACTGTCTTAAGGAATGCAAATCTATTAATAGTGGAAATGAGGTAAGGAGGTCAGGATTGTGAACAGAACACAAACTATAACCTTTAGAGTTCTCCCTGTTTCATTTCAATTAGACACAAAATGATAAAAAGATTCCTTTGACATTCTAAAGCAGCATAGGAAACACAGCAGTGCTGTTTACTCTGATATGGTTTCCAGTGCCATTTGAATGCCAGCAGCAGGATTCTGGGGTTCAGACAAGTTATTCAGCACAAAGCTCCAAGAGGTAGGAAAGGACTATTTATGCCACTGTCATATATCACGACAGATTCATACAGGGTGAACAGACACATCCCGTACCACAGGGAAGTCCCTTCAATGTCTTGTGGTGCAAGTGAAGGTCTGTGGAGTACAAAGCATAATGAAGTCCAAAACTGGAACTTTCCCAATTATATAACTCTTTGCTTTATTTCATATCGCCTTTGTTTATCCTTTGAAATAGCCAGATATCATTACTTATACAGAATCCCTCACTGTAGTTTAGGGGTATTCTGGCATTTTGAAACAAAACAAGAGTGGAAGCAAATGTATTTCTTGGCTTTCAATTTAAAAGCTTAGGTACCCTTTTAAAAACAAATTTTACAGTGACCAGCTTTTGAGTTAGCTCTGCCAATAAAGAATTTATAACTAAAGAGACTGAAGGCATTACCTGGTGAAGCTCATCCTGCAACAGTGAGAAAAGCCTGTACAAAGCCATCTGTAGGATATTAGACATTAAAATGATATTTAATCAGCACATAATGGCTTCATAACTGTCTGTTGGGTTTGGGAACTAAAGTGATTTCCTGCCCCTTGGCTGTTTTGACATTGGTATTTTGATGCTGGTATTTTAAATGTTTGCAAGGATAATGTTGTTCTCTTCATACTGGAAAATCTTTTGTATAATGGCCACAACCTGCTGAACTATGAATATTTATTATGTTTGTTTGTTCCCTGTGCTTCTTTGCTTGCTTCCTTGCACATGTGAGAATATGTATGCACAGTTTCTTTTGTATTCTTTTCATAGACTACTTTGGGGCAGGTTCTGGTCTGCCAGTGATTTCTGGACCACAGGGTGAAGAACATTTTGAACCATGAACACTGTCTTGTATGTGCTGTGGAAATTCTGCAAAATGCAACTTTTTTTTTGTTAAAGGTAATTTACAAGGTTATTTGCTGTTGAAAAAGTAATTTCAACTAATACTAGTGTTTATTATTAAAGGGGCCAACTTTGTAAGGTAATTAACAGATGAGATAGGATACAGTCTGCTGAAAATGACTTCCTGAGGATTTCATGCCATATTTTTCTGTTACTAATAGAAAGGTACTAATGTAGCTTTGATGGTACTAATGATGAGGCTACATAAAAGATCACCTCTTACACAGGCTGAAGGGTCTGAACAGACAGGAATGAATGATCTGCAGAATACCCTGGGACTTAATTCAGCACTGGGCCATGGCAGCCAGTGTGCGAGAGATGTCGGGGGCTGCACAGGACCCCTCTTTCCATAGGCTGTTTGGTGTCCTGGGACTGTGTGCACTTCAATGCCTGTTAGAGAGAGAAGGTTACCGAAATTCCTTGTTTTAAAGGTTTTCCTGGGAATACTGAATGAATGAATGAATGAATGAATGAATGAATGAATGAATGAATGAATGAATGAATGATCAAGCCAACATAATGTTCCTAGCCAGACTAAGCAATGTAGCTGTTGTTCAATGTTTGATTCTATCGCAGAGCTCAAGCTGAAGGGCCTATAATGCATGATCCAACAATGGATGTTACTTGTAAAGGTGTATTACGTTGTCTTGATAAAAACTTTCAATCACCAATCACTCTTCTTTAGATACCAACATTTTCCAAAAGTACAGGTGTTTGTTCTGTCAAGTTTAAATACACAGAAATGTTGAAGCATGTCCTCAAAAAGTAATTTTGTACTTTATGAATTGCTTAGTTTCTGTTTCACAATATGCTAATTTTTAAATGATGATTATAAAATTAAAAGAGTTTGATACTATGTATCAAATACTGAGATTTATGCCATTCCACATTTCTTGAACGATAAGTTTGGAAAAAAGTTAATGGATGAGAAATTTGTTGTAACTTCTTCTGGAAATACAAAGAGAGGTTAAAAAGTTGAGTTAAAAAGTTGAGCTCTCAAATACCTTTTTATCTTCAATTTCAGTGAATAAAATCATGTTAGCCTAATTCAACTAGTCCCTTAAAGAATGGTTTATGTTTTAGAAAGTGGTAACCTCACAAAAAAGTGTATATGGATTATTTGAGGACTATTATGTTATGATAGATTAGGAGAATATGTTCTCACCTTCAGAAATCTGGATTAGAACATGAACAAACATTTCATTATCTCATTGTCTGTCTTCATATACCAGTTCTTTCAGTTTATTGCCATTTGAAGAATATCTTCTGTAAATTTCTACATTGAACTACTGCATCTTAAAAACTATTTTGCACACATGAGGAAACTTGGACCAGTATGATTGATTTGCTTAAGTCTGAGGTTCAGATCAACACTGGAAAGTATTAAAAGGTTCATTGTTTAGACAACATATAAATTATAAAACTGGTTCTGTTCTGTTAAATGAAGAAATTCAATGATTGCTTTAAAAAGTATGGAAATCTACAATTATTTCAATTTTAGATAACAAATGGACGATATGAGAATGCCTTATGCACTGCATCTTTGAGGGCAGTAGAAATATGCACTTGAGATGATAAAGTATGGCATGTTAAAGAAAATATATCTTCCCTAAAATGTGCCGCATAACAAAACATTGTGTATTCTTTTTTAGGTGGCTCATGCATCACTATTTATATTTATTTGTATTGCTGTTTCTTCCCTAGAAGAGAGCTTGTCACCAGATCTTGATGTTCTTCAAGTACAACCCTTAGAGAATAATCCTTTCTGTGGAAACAATGTGTGAAAAGTGACATAACTTTTAAGTGTAACCTTTTCAGCTGAGATCAGTGCTGTCCATCTTACACATCATTAACAATCTTAATCATTGCAATCCAAATAAATTTTACAGATTTATTTGTAACAGTAATGTACAAAAATGTTTTAGGTACAATAATACATAGCATTATGAATAATATAATAATGATGTAAGCTTTCTGCTCTTATTTTCTTGCTTGCTTTCTCAAGCAGGAATATCTGAACTATTTGATTTTTTAAAGAATGTGGCCTTTCTGGTGAAGGCTCTGCTTGAGCATGTAGCTGTAGTGCTTCAAGATGCCATTAGAAACTGTATCAGGGCATGAGAGTTTATATATAGCCAGTCTAAAAGGCCACTCAGAAAAATCTGTCTGTATCTCACATAGGGTCAAAACAGTAAAGACTTGCTGTGGCAGGAAGAGCTCAAACCACTGAGTAGTGACTGTGCTCATACAATTTCTCTTATAAAAGTCATTAAGTTTTGATCTAAGGATGGTATGACTATTTGCATTATGGGGGTGTATACACATATATATGTATGTGTAAAATAATTCTGGTAAATCTGCTACTTGTATTTGAATGTGCTAAGCTAGCAGTTCAAGCCAACTATAAATAATCACAATAACAGGTTTTCATTGCATATCTATGTAAAAACCATCATAATATTTTTTGAGCTCACTCAGACAATACAGTGAAATCTGAAGAAATATTGACATCGGTTGCGTATTGCCTAGGTAAAATTAATTTGCTGTCTTTGGGAGAAATTGTCTAATCTATCTATCCAATTTATAGACCAAAGGCCAAATGATCCTAACACATAATCTGCTCAAAACCCTCAAAGATTTAAGTGGGCACTTGCCTAATGCACTTTCCTTCTAATCCAAGGGTAAAGTTGAGCAGCAACTTTAAGTTTCTGCAGAATCAGTAAACTGATATAAATATAGTGGCTATTAGTACTTTTTATGTCATAAATACTGGCACAAATAAGATCTTTAATTTTGCAATTTCTTGGTTACAAATGTATCGATTAAAACTTAGGAATCTTCAACAAAAGTCAGGTCCTGGAAGATGAGAACAAATTTCTCTGATCTACTGGCAGTAGAAGACGACTCAACAGTGATACTGAAGCTATTGTTATCCCACATCTTCATCCAGACCTGATGACAAAAGACAGAACAATCAATGGTTGGTGAACTGGAAACAAACTTTAAAAATTAAAGTGAGCTGAATACAGTGAAATACTGAGTAAAGAGATGGATTCTCTACCTCTTGGTATATTTAATCAAGTCTGAATGCCTTCTGGGATATATTTGGGCAAACACCAATGTTGATAGCAATACAGAGGCAGGAGGGGAACTATATGATGTTTATTTCAGTTACATATTAACTGATCTTCGACACCTGCAGTCATGAACATTATGTACGTCAGAAAAAAGAAAAGCTCAGCTGCTCCTGGAAATCTATCTGTAAAATGCACAGTAGTACAGCAGATAATTTCTCAGTACAGGGCATCTTGTTCTCGTTCACAATTGACTGTCCCCACGTATCATCCTCAAAAACTGATGGGAATAATAGGAATAGCAGGAGTTGGAGCTTATCATAGCATAAACCCATGGTCTTGTGGTCATGACTAATAAACTACCTGTATGAAAGCCTTGAGTCATATCCTCTGCAAGGCTCTGCAAGACAAGTGGTTGTTTGCATCATAGCAGCTGCCATGTAGCCAGTACAAAATAAAAGAACATAATGCTCATCTTAACTGCCACCAGAATAACTTTTTTTGGCATGCTGAAGGTGTCAGCAGAGCTGGTTTTAGGTGAAAAGTAATAGAATGTGTCATGGGAGCAAGACTGGATGTAATTACTTTATTTAAAACTTATGAAAGGTAGCATCAAAGCTGTTCATTTTTCGCAAACAGCAAACATAGTCTGCTCTCATTAAAGCTTTCATAGGCTTAGTGACAACTGCTAGGCTACTGGGCTGGTTCTAGCAAAAGCTATGTCTTTTTCTTTAGTGTATGATCTGTGCAGATGCAGGAGTTTTTCTAGAGAATTCATGGTGGCATGTGTGGTTTAGTGGCTGTTGGCCTTTGCAGCATTGCCAGTGAGATAAAAACTGCTTAGTCAGACTTCAGATAGAGCTTTGTATCCCATTTTTTGCCTTTTATGTCTCAAATTTTATGTATTTTTTGTTTTGTTTTTCTCGCCACTGGCTGAGGAACCTTAACTCTTCCAGTGACAGCTATGTCAGCTGGAGGTTGTTGGCTACACCTGCTGAGATGCTTGCATAGAGGGGCGGTGTCTCAGTTTGAGACAAGTTTGAGAGGAAAACGCTCTGGAATGTATATCTCCCCCAAAGACAGGTTTTTGGCACTCCCTCCTCCACCAATGCAAAAGGAATTTCTTAGATGAAAGTGAAAAAACCTATTTATTTAACAAACAAAGTGCCAGTGAGGCGCAGGAAAAATGAATAACTGTTAAAATATTAAACCTACGCGATGCAGAGAAAGCTGGTGGATTTAGAGTTCCCTCTGTAGCTGGCTTGGCCCCTCCCGAGGTCCGAGGCCAGGATGCGGTGTCCCCGCAGCCTCCCCGCCGGTCCACGGGGTCCGATGTTCTGGTTCTCGGATCACAGCTAGGCCGAACAGTTCCAGAAGAGGACGAAGTTGTTACCGGAAGATTTTGGTGTGCTGCTATGCAGTCTTGGGGAAAAAACCTCTTGCCTCAGCTAACAAGTTAGCTAAAAGCAGGAAGGTGCTCTCTTGGCTCTGCAGCGGTGAGAATGTGGGGGAGTGTGTGGTGTGTGTGTGTCCTTGAACGCAAACCGCGCTGAAGAATTCGCTTGGCTTCTTCCCCCTTTCCCTCAGACCCAGCTTAAAGCTGTGGGGCCCATTTCTGGACAATAAGCGGATGATAGGAGAATACAGTATTATCATAAAATCACCCCAAGAAAGGCAGGAACTCAACATTGTGTCAAAGTCTTGTTAGTACTTTTAGAGAAATACCTCTAACAGAAAAATCAGGTATTTATCCCAATTTTATGTGCTCCAAGAGAGTCCCTGGAGAGGGAATGAAAGTCTGCAAGATTGCACCAGTACTTCATTTGCTTTCACTGTCTACAGGAGTGCAGAGTTTTTCAGAAGAACCAAACACCAGCTACATAATAGTCAATGGTGCTGGTTCGTAGGGCATCCTCTGAATTATTACTTATCCTATAACAGTACCCAGTCTCCTTCCACAGCACTGTGCTTTTGATCAAAGAAATAGCATACTAGTATAGAAACAGTTCCAGGAACTTACTAGAAGTGGCATGCTTTTGATGGCTTTGTTAGAATGTTCATGAGTTACATATCTATGCAGTTGCTTTACTCAGAGGTTTTTCTTGATGCAGCTTGCAGAAGTAATGATTGTTTAACACTGTGCCAAGTATGTTTGAATGAACTACTTCTCTAAGGAAGCCACTCTGTAGTTATACAAAAGAACTGAACTTTCTTATAATACCTCAAAAAAAAAAAAAAGCTATTTCTCTGCTTATTACCCAGCTGTAAGTTGCTAAAGATGTTATTTGCAAGTTTGTGTATAACTCTTGCCTTTAGGAAAATTTTCCCTTCTTTCTTCTGTTACACAGCTGAGAAGCATGGAAAAAAAAGAAGAATATATTTGGTAGCCATTCACTGCTACTCAGATATTCATTATTGTAACATGCTGTATTACTTCTCAAGGTTTGGTATTCATTGAACTAGCAAGAGCGGTTATAAATATGCTTTACTGAGTATTTATTATATCATGGATGGATTTCATATGCATAGATGCATATGCAATATGCCTTATGTATAAATTATGACTGAAATATAGATGCCCTGGTATTTGTTCAGATACTTGAAAATCCAAGAAAATTCATATATTCCTGTTAATATTTTTTCATCTGTTTCTATACCTTACAGCAGATGGTTTTATTGTTGTTCCGCATTGTGAAAACAGCATATATTGCTTAGGCAGCTATTGCAGGAATCAGCTAAATGTGGATCAAACAATGACTGTCCTATCTAAGTGCTAAATAGAAAATAATTTAGCCCAGTGTGTGAGGTTGACCCAGGCTACATGCCAGGAGCCCGCCAAAGCTGCTCTACCACTCTCCTCAGAAAATATAATGAAATACTCATGGGTCAAGATCTGGTGAGAGTTCACTCACAGTTACTGTCACAGGCAAAACAGACTTGACTGGGGAAATTAGTTTAATTTATTACCATCAAATCAGACCAGGATAATGATAAATAAAACCTAAATCCTATAACACCTTTCCCCCATCCCTACCTTCATCCTGAGGTCAACTTCACCTCTGAATTCTCTACCTACTGCTGTCCCCATGGCACAGGGTGATGGGTAATGGGGGTTGTGGTCAACTCATTAGACTTTGTTTCTGCTGCTCCTTCCTTCTCGGAGGGATGACTCCTCACTCTCTTACCCTGTTCCAGTATGGAGCCCCACAAATTGGAGACACTCCTTCAGGAGCAGCCTGCTCCAGCATGGGTCCCCTATGGGGTCACAAGTCCTAGCAATAAACTTGCTCCAGGCTGGGCTCCTTTCTCAATGGAGCCAGAGGTCCTGCCAGGAACCTGCTCCAGCACAGGCTTCCTATGGCATCACAGCCTCCTTTGGGCATCCCCTTGCTCTGACCTGGGGTCCTCCAAGGGCTGCTCCACCATGGACCTCCATGGACTGCAGGGGGACAGCCTGTCACCACAGGCTGCAGAAGAATCTCAGCTCCAACACCTGGAGCATCTCCTCCACCTCCTTTTCCACTGACCTTGGTGTCAGGGTTGCTTCTCTCACATGTTCTCACTCCTCTCTCTGCTTGCAGTTGCTGCTGCGGTTTTTCTGCTCCTTCTTAAAACAGTTATCCCAGAGGTACCCCCACCATGGCTGACAGGCTTGGCCTTGACCAGCAGTGGGTCCATCTTGAAGCTGGCTGGCATGGCAGACATGGGAGAAGCTCCCAGCAGCTTCTCACGGAGCCACCCCTGCAGCCCCTGCTGCTGGTAGCCACTGCTACCAAAACCTTGACACACAAACCCAAGACATCTAGTTAATCTGTATTTTGGTAGAAGAAAACTTTAGTGTTGGCCTCTGGTCTTTAATTTATTTATTCTTGTTTTTCCAAGACATTACACATCAGAGATGTTCCCTCCATGTGCCATCTGTTTCCTTGCAATTGGGAATGGTAGAATAATTTTCTGAAGAATTGCTGACAAAATGTGGCAGGGGAACAGTAATCCATAAGAACGAGATTTCTCATTAAAGTCACTCAGCTCATCTGTGATACAGCAAGCTCTTGATTTACACTGGTCACCTCTGGAGCAGAGAGGACAGTGACTGGTAAGTTGCATTTTTTATTGCACAGGCTTATGGTGAGGTTCTTGACAGTAACTGGGATTGCTGTCAGATCAGTTTTCATGGCACAGGCACAATTATCTAAGTGTGATTATTCTAGTTAGACAGTTTATCATAATAACAGATGTCATCATAGACGCCTTTTAACCTTAGGTACTTCATGATATCTTAATGTTGGCTAGCTGTTGTCATATCATTCCTTAGGCTTTTGCTAGGACGAGCAGGTGGACTGCACAATGTCCCTCATGAACTATAGCAGACCTCTCTTTTTGGCCTCTCAAATTTCTTTTCTAGATCTGCCTCCTGATCTTCTCTCATGAACAGAACCTTAGTGTAGATCACTGATTCTGCTCTTGCTGAGCGGCCCAGTTTATGACATACTGGTGCAGCTGGACATGTCAGCCAGCTGATAATAGTTGCAAGCAGACAAAGGAAATTGCTCTAGGACAATTAAAAAATTAAATATCTGCCATAGAAGCTTGGCTGGGGTGAAGAGGGTAAGGAATAATATGATAGAAATGAGAGACAGAATCACAGAGCTGGTGGTCAGAAGGGGTGTTGCAGGTCACTTACTCTGGCTTCCTGCTTAAAGCAGCACCCTGGAGGCCTCAGACCACAGGGGAGCATACGTGGATAGGAAGTATACCTGGACCTAAACAGGAAACGGAGCTGTCCTCTTCCAATTGCAGAACCAGGCCTTTCCACAGTACAGTGAAAGCTACTTTTAAGCCATGATCAGCTCTTCCCCACCCCTCTATTTCTATATGTAAGTATTTCACAATAAATGCCACCTGTCTTTTCAAGAGGGTCCTCAAAGTATTTGAAAGTACAGAGAAAGTTAAGCTTATATTTAATGTGGAAAAAAAGAAGAATCCTATACAATGTGAAAACAAGAAAGAAGAATCCATGATTATTGTGTAAATCATCACCTGGGATAAAGGACTTAGTCTTCCTTTTCTGATAAATGTCAGCTCCTACGCTAATTTTTTTTTATTCTTAGTGTATAAGGAACCTTGAGGTAAAGAAGCGTAAAGAAGTGTAAAAGCTCATCAGCTTTTAAGCAGAATCATGTTTAGTCTTGATCTGCCAGTATTGTCAGGTGAATTTCAGAACGTAGGTCTGCGTGCCTTCTGGCTTAGCCACTGTTAACAGGAGAAAAATGAAAAAACTAAAGTTGGAATTCTATCCCAAGCCCTGAAGAGACTAAAAGATGTGCTTAGTTTCATGTAGAAATGTAGTTAAATTATCTCAGGACATGATTTCAGCTGAATTCATGTGTTTGGAGTAGCTCTTCCCTAATTACCCATGCTGAAGTTTGGTGATGGGATGCTACATACTTTTTAACAAGAGTGACTGCCTGCTTAAGGTAAGACAGTCTGTCTCACCTGGCAGATCTGAAAAATAAAAAAAATTTTCATTATGTTTCACTCCAAATTCTGCTTTTAAAATTGGTTATATTACCTCTTCCTTCTTGCAAATGCTTCAAGGAGAATGTGAGAATACATCTGGAAACTATTAAGAAAATGAAGATCACAGCACAAGGTAGAATATCTAATCAGAGTAGCTGTTTGGTAGATAAAAGGGTACACACCTTAAAGCAGTGAGAGCCCCAGATCTGTCATGAGGTGGTGGATGTACTGACCCGTATTGGGGTGTTCTGCTTTGCATCCTGGCAAGGCACATTTGCTTTGGTTTTGTTGCAAACCCTCTCGTGGGGATCCTCTGGAAACAGGAGCCTAGAGGAACAGCATGATTGGCTTGAAAGATTATTTTGTTGTGATTGCTAAATCAGCTGCATTCTTCCACTAGCTCACTATGTCAGATTCACATAAGCATGCTCCAGTGCCTAAGCACACTTGTAAGATGCTAAATTCAGCCAACCATCTCTTCACTCCTTAAGGGCTGAGAGAAAGAGGAGTGTGAATGGCAGACTGTGAAGGAAGAGACTAGCAGATCACACAAAGCCAGACCGACTGCTGAATTCTGAATCACTTAGTCAGAATCCCTTAGAACCACCTTAATAATTCAATAAGGCAAATAATATTTTGAACTAGATGAATAATAATGAAAGATTCTATAACAGTCACCTCAATGAGCCTTCTCTCACAAATACGAAACATTAGAGCAAAATGTGGTTTTATAACTCCAAGTAACTCCCAATGAAGCAATTTGAGAGAATGTTCCCAGAGAAAGTTCTGTGGTCCACCCATCCAGCATGGTCTTGCTGCTGGCTGATAGCTTTTTGCTGGCTCTTCCTCCAAGCAATGTACCCGTATGTATGACCTTAGTCTGGAATCTATGCCCTCAGTTTTCCAGAATACAAGCTCCTTGAATTGAGATCCGTAACTCTCTCACAAGATAATAATCCAAAAATCTGAGTCAGCTCAACGACTTCACTTGGATAACACCACGTAAACACAAAAATCCTTTTTTGTTGGCTGAAATATTGCCAAGAATCATTAAAGTCAGTGCACAGACACTTGAATATGCTGGTGACATATAGCTTCGAAAGACTGGTAATTTTTTGAACAAAAAATATGCAAAACATAAGATATTGCATATGAAGATGAAAGATGCATGGTTTATCTTGAAAGCTATAGGGGTAACACTGGAATGAAGGTAATGTGTCTAAAGAATGAATTAGTCAAATGATTTTTGCCAACTGTTGACATTTTTTTTCAGAAATAAAAAGCATAACTACCTATTTGCAAACAGACAATTCTAACTCATCCATAAATGCTGTCTGTGTAAATTACATATGGGTCTAAACCAAATTCTTTCTGTGTCTTTGTTCACTTGCTTTTGCAATCCTCAGTATTTCCAGTGTGTCTGTTAAGGAAGCTTTCAACCTGAAAGAATATATGAGTTTTAACTCATATAAATAATAATTAAAATAATAAATAATAAATAAGAATAAATAAAAAATGCTCTATAGGTCTGAACTTAACTATCTTCAGCTGTTTTTTCATCATGGACATTATCTGAAAATTTACTACTTCTTATGTGATCTCAGCTATGTGGATATTTGCAAGTTACATGATGTCTAAATAGCCTTGAAATCATCATGCAGGGGAAATTTTAAGAATAAAACAGTGGTCATTGATAGTATATTTATCATCATGTATCCTTTTGTTATTTCTCACTTGTCTTGCGTAGGCAATGACAAGGCTGAGAAGAGTAGCTGGTGATTTCTCTTCATCTCTATACCTGGGCCTCTCATCACGACAGGATCTGTTTCTACACAGAAAGAGGGAAAGCTACTGCTGTTACAAATATGCTCATTAAATCAGACTGATGCTTTCATTCAAAAAATATTTGCATCTCTTTGGATGTTTTTCTTGATGTATTTTTTCCATCTGTGTTGGTGGATGCATACACTTAAATACATGGAAAGCTTAAATGCACTGAGGGGAAGCCCTCAAAATGCAAATCTTACACTTTTTGAAGCTAGATGTAGTCTCATATTTGACAGTGAATATTTAGATATATACCCAAAAAGGAACACATTCAAATTGCCTTTTGTCTTAATAAACATGGTCCTTCTTATCCTATAATTTGTCATGATTATCAAATGATAACACGAATGTCTGCATTCTGAGAACATGCTGAACAGCTGATGCAAGAAAAAGCAGTTTTGAAGAGATTTGCAACTGAAAGGTCACCTGGCAGTATGACAACACGTTTAATGAACCAAGAGTGAGCTAATATAACGTGCTTTTCAAGGATTCAGGAAAAGGGCCTAGAGTTCCTCTGTGCCTGGTATCATGGCACTGTTTGGAGGCCTTTTAAACAGACAAAGCCCTAGCACTGTTAAAGCAAAACTGTCCCATCCTGATGTTCTTCACAAAGATAACTTACAGGGTTACATCACAAATTAACATGGATTAAAACAAGCATTTAAGGTTTATGTAGAAAGCTCTACCTCATACCAAATGTGTACATTAAAAATACATTATGGCATCAGCATATTGGCATATCAAGGAGTTTGGGCTTTGATAGCTGCTGGAGAGAAGGACTCTGGCTATTTATCACTTACACAGCAGAAGGATTCTGAATGTTACCTTTGACATTTGCTAAAGCATTGTCTGCCTCCCACTTTGATAGCCCATGCAAGAGGGAAGCCCATGCATGTTTCTCCCATGCTGCAGCTTCAGTTAGATTCTCCCAGTCCTTCAGTTTACAGCTAGGAGGCTTAAAGGGAGTCACTGCTTCTTTTTACCAGGACATGCCTACAAGAGATTTATAATGCCTTTCTCAGGTACTTTTTTCTCAAATCATTTTCTCAAACAGGTGGGGCAGAGAATGTCTTGTAAATAATAAACTAGGAAAAGACTTTGTCACAAACACAGGCTAAGTACATCTTGTTCACTTAAGTTCTTGTCCCAAGGAAGAGACTTTCATTTGAAATGCACCTCCTTAGGCTGGTCTTGCTAGACACCCTTAACGAGTGTTTCCTGATCAGACAGGTGCCCTGTGCTGGTTTGATTGTTGGATGTGGGGACTGGGATCGCTTGCACTTTGCATAATGCAACTACAGCTATTTGCTGGGACCAGTGCTATTGTCTTTACTCATTGGCTTCTTGTTGTCAGCCCAAATTAAACTCTTGCAGAAATACTCCATAGAAATTAATCTACTGCCAAATATTCAGAGAGAAGTAATATGGCTGAGGCAGAACATTTTAATTCACTGCAAATGAATCTTTCAGAAATCAAATCTTTATGTAGCCATGAAAGAAAAAGTAAAGGATCACACCTCCTTAAAATCCTGCTTAAAATCCTATTTTTTATACTATGTCAAAGAACTATTGGTAGTTTCTGATGATTTTCAGAAGAAAAATAAATAAAAAGTTGAACTAACAACCATGGTCTGAATGATACCATGAAAAGTATTTGCAGTTCGAGCATTGTAGAACTTTCTGTATACAGTATTTTCTTCTTAGTTGTTCCACTGGGTGGCACAACTCCTACATTGCCTTTTTCAAAGATATCACTCAATATTTGAATATGTTAAATTATTTTACTGTATTATTTTCTGTTGACAGCTGCAGCCTTGAGTGTTGATCACATTCCCTAGCCAGATGAAATAGGGAATTAAAGTAATCAGGAGACAATTGCTACTGTACTGTCTTTAATCCANATTGTGGTTATCTGACTTTGGACAAAATCTAATGTGTGAGGAAAACATGCAGATCAGACCTTAAGATCAGCTAAAGCTTGCCACGAATTGCATTGGTTTCCAGACAGAAAACAAAAAGTGTTTACGCCCTTAATGAGAACTACATGTCACCCTGTATTTTAAAAAAGTTCTTCTGAGACCCTCATGCTCCCAGGGTGGAAGGATAAGGAAATTGTCCTGCATTTTGACTGCATCCACCCACAGTCTTTCATTTAATCCTCACTAATGGCAAGGAAGAATTCTAGACTTCCAAATCCTGTCTGCTCAGAGAAATGTCACTTAGAACTCATGACAGCATTTCTCACCACATGGTTGCCTTGCTGATGAAAATTATCTGGGTTTGGCCTTTAGTGTTTTAAAATGTTCTGACAGACCAACAAGACCCTGTTGCTTCACAGTTCCCCTGATTGTTATTTGCTCTCCAATTCTTCATCTCTTTAAGGCTTTTCCTTAAAAATGTAATTTAAAAAATCATTGTATTCCTCACTAATAAGCCCGCTCCAATCCCCATTTCTAACCCTGTGGAGGACTTCAAACCTTAGAACTGGCTGACTCCTGACATGACCAGGCTATCCTGTTACCTCAGCTTGTCCTCAGGCAGGGGACATGCAGTGGCAACAGCAACACAAACAATTACACCTTTGCTGGCTCTCATTATGGGCTAGTATGATTAAGGACAGAAATCCTGCAATGTTTAAATGAAGCATTTTGTTATAGTGACAGGAATTCTGAGGTATTTCCACATGTTATCTTTTATATTTGTTAGTCAGATGCCCAAGGAAAACCCTTTCGTAGTGCAGTGATTGTCTCCCTGTCCATTCTGCCTCCACCTACTTTTGAGCCCAGGGGTTAATTTCAGTGAAAACTGAAAGAGGAATAGGTAGGACGCAAAGGTGTCTAAATGGGTAAAAAATTCGGGAGAATTGGTCTGTGACTAGAAAAGAGCTGTAAAAAGAAAGATCGCCCTGACAGAACTCACGTTATGTGTAACATTTGGCTGTAGCTAATCAGTCAAAATGTACCTGACCGTCCAATTAGCATTTGTGCACTGTCAAATTAGCTATAACTCTGCTTTCTAGCTGTCTCTTGCAGGATGCAGCTGGAAATATTGCTGCAGGAACTGGGTCATGACAGTAGGGGATGAATCTGTAAGAAAACCATTTCATTAGTTATGCTACTCATGCAGCAACTAATTTTAAATGAAGAAAATGTCTTCCTAGTCAGGGTTCATGTAAATCTTTTGTGCAGGAGTCTAATGCTTTTATCTTTAAATACATGATGTTTTTAATTTTCAAATAAATATGTTTGGGCTTTGTAGATTCAATTTTCTTTTGCTGAAATCCCACCACAGTAGGGTTAGCTCCTTTGTAGCTATAAGAGAAGCAAGGCTGTAAGGTTATTCTATATGGCAGGTGACAGCTCCAGAGCAGTAAATCAGGATTATATACTGAAACTCATTAATTTACCCATTTAAGCAAACTTCTACAATTCATTGTAGTGTCTAGAGTGCTTCAACTTTTCTGCTTTCTTTTTAAGCTACAGCTGCTGTGCCCCCAGATCTTTATACACATGGGATAATTTCCTCTTGACTTCAGTGGAGTTCTACCAGCCAGAAATTTTGCTTCTGGCTTCTTTGGGATTTAAATGGTGTGTGTTTGGAAGGAAATGTCAGATTAGACTCAGGAGAAAAAGAAATATGAAGAATACCCACATGTCTAAACTATGGACAAAAAATATTAAAGTAGGAACTGGTGCTGAATTATTTTAATTTAAGTTACATTTTATATTTGCTTGGAAATTCAAATGTGTCTTTAGCTTTCCCAGGTTAGATAACATATATGCAGCATTGTTTGAGACAGCAGATACTTCTGAGAAAGCTGATTGGAATAGAAATTTTTAGCATCTTTTACGGTAAGTGGGTTTTTTTTGTCCTAAAATAAATCATGGCATTTTTAGGAGAAATAAGGAGACTATTTTTAAAAAAATCAGGTTTTCAGTAAGAAAGTCTCAAAGGACAGTTTTGACTTCCTGCTACAGAAAATAATGCTACAAATGTAAATTATCTTGGCAAAGAACTTTGGTTTCTTAATTGTATTTAATATTTGTGTTACTCCTGCAGTTCCAATTATCCCGATGTATCCTGAAGTAATGTCTGTAAATCAATGTCCTTGCTAGCTCTTACATTATTAGTTTCCAGTTCTGTCACAACTCCTACTGAAGAGCTGGGCCTCTGGAGGGCTTGCCCTTGGTTAGGTTGCCCTTGAAGATGCCAGGCAGAAATGCCGCTCTGTGAGGGCTCTGAGAAATGACAGAAGTGAAGTTGTTAGGACGTGTGTGTCTGTGCAGTGATGAACAATTAAAGGGTGACCAAGGGGTGGGGCAGACGACACCCTGACTCATAATGCATGTCTGAAACAGGAGCATGGCTGGGTTGCCAAGGGATTGTGATAAGGAGAAGAGTATTTCTCCTGTGAGCACACCAAGGCTGTAGATACTCTGGACAACCTTGTTCTTCTTTTGAAAGCAAGACCTGTAACAGTGAGAAACAAGGATGTATGTGAAAGGAGAGGTTCTGTATGGATGAGAACCTACAGGTAACATTAGAGTCCTCTTGCTGGGCGCTGACGGAGGAAAACAGGAGATAAAGTTGTTTGCCACATGTTTCTTTTGCTCTATTCTTTTCTGGTTTTCTCTCTCTTATTTTCTGAGAGAGAACAGAGCTTTTTATCCCCTCTGTTTTTCAAAATGCCTTTTTCGTGCTGGCAAATATGAACTGTGAACATGGTTGTATCAGTAGAATCCCCTTTTAGTGACAGAGTTTTTCACTATGTTTATGGAAAAGATGAAAAATATGCTGGCCAAAACCCTCTTTCCAAGGGAAGGTGTGTCTCTACTAACTGATCTTCTGAGCACTACCTGCAGCTTAGTTTTGTCCTTCAGACTCCTTGTTGGTTTGGAAAGGAGGATCAGGCTTGTGCTCATTGCATACAACAATCCCAATGACTGTAACTTGGAACCTTTTTCTACTCCTAAGAAAATGAATTATTTTTTAATATTCATTACACAGGACATTTTCTTTATGAACTAGTATCTAAAAATAGCACATATCTTATCCAACAGAACAGCAATGAATGCTCAGTAAAACAAAGTGAGAATTCATGATTATTTGTGGCTTCTCATTAGGGTGTGAATCAAATCCTTTAAACCCTAAATTGTTGATTTTTTCTTCAGCTGTTTCTCTAGCTCTGATACTCGCCCGCCTAGCTAGATGCATAATTAGCTTCAGCATCAGAAGGACTTCAAATAGAGCAGTGCTGTGAACCGGGTGGTCTGGTTCCTTTTAAGTGCTTGCCTACTGCAAAACACAGAAAGTGCAGGGTTTTTCCTTCAGATTTTAACTTTATACTCGGAGTTGCACAGGTGGCCTCGGTATTAGTAGTAACAAAGAAAAGCAGTAGATGATTAAAAATGATTTTTAAAAGAGAAAATTGCATAACATCAAACTCTGTGTAAGAATAGTTATCAAAATGCTTTTGGTAGCTAGTTCCAGGTGGACAATATTCAACAGCAGAATTTGTATCAGTTACAGAGGAAAAAGCAACTAATGGATATTTCATACAATTAAGAATAACTGATTTTAGAGAACCTTCTGCTCTGAACTGAATCACTGTCTTATGAGCACTCTCTTGGACTGTTCTAGTGTCATCTATAAGGAAGGAGGTTTTGGGGTCCAGGAATTCTGTCATGAGAAGTGACAGTTCGGGGTATGTCTATATGTTGGATTTTCTGTAAAATGTAGAAATTTCTGCTATTTTCTCACTAATACTGTTTAGGCCATCTAGCTCAAAGCTAATTTTATCTCCATCGTGTCTTTGATGGCAAGCATTTCCAAGCAGAAAGTATATTTCTCTGCAGCAATAGAAGGCACAAAAGGAAGTGAAATTATAAAAGCAAAGAAGATACAGAAGGGATGTGGTGGACCTTGAAATAAATCCAGCCTCTGTTGCAGCAAACTGGTGGTATTTAGATGTCTTATCTATTGTATCATCCTATAGAAGGCTTTTAAGGCCTACAGCTTAGCAAAGTACAAAGTGAAGACTGAAAGAGGGCTGTGGCAAAAAGTCCAACAAACAGACAGAGGTGGTTAATGCCAGCCATAAAGGATAAGGAATATGGAGGCTGCAGTGATTCAGGTCATTTAAGGACTTGCAGACAGAGATACAGGGAGGAACTTTACAAATGTCAAGCATCAGCATGTACTGAGGAGAAAATAAGCTTTGATTGATTTTGAATGATGGATTTGATGTCAATGACACCAGAAGAGCTGAAACACTTAGCTTTTCCTGTATAGGTGTATTTACTGTTTTTAATTATGAAGATAAATAAAAGTAGTAGAGGTGTTGAGAAAGGTGACTGACATGGCAAGATCTCTGCTTACTGCCTGGAGAGGAGTTCTGAAACCAATATTTGAAGGAATAAAAAGCAAATTTGTTAAGGTATATATAAATTTTTTAAAATGTATTTTTCAAATGAATGTTACTTCCACAGTACTCACTTTGGCTTGTGATTACTACCAGAGTTAAAAAAACTCCAGACTGCTAAAGGACGTGAGGAGGACAAAGAAAAATACTGAACTGTAAACCAGTCTCTAGAAGAATAGACAGTAAATGAAGTGGGACAAAACTAAAAAAATTTTTGCTGGAGAAAACTCCTTTAGTCCTGCAGTTAGTGATGTAATTGTTGCTGTATGTGGATTCAGTGGTTTTCCTGTACATATCTGCTTGCAAAATGGGGAAGAGAATGATCTAATGCATGTCTTCTATTTCCATGTGTTCACATCAATTTAACTACCCCATAAGTTGCAGAACCATTTTCTCCAGTTCTGTTCCCAGCGGCATGAGACACATTACTTCAAATATACCAAGGACTCTTTTTGTATCAGTATATTAGGTAAACCTGATATTTTATTCAAAGAAAGAAAAGCATGGATGAAAGAACCATGAATTCAAGATGTTAAGGTTAATAGGTCAAAATCTAACCTAAATAAAACTCTCAATGAGAATTTAGCCTGAGCAAGGACTGTGGGATTTAGCCTTAAGAGAATTAACAAGGTACGTCAGGTCTCGTCACTGTTCTGATTGCCAGAAGCCTGTCTGGACAGTGTCCAGAAATACATTCTCAATCACAGGAGATTAAAGCAGCTAATGCAGGAAATTATGTGTACTGTTTTACATTGTCTGTTCTGTTATCTGGACAGGTACAGTAATAATCATACAGAGAAAATAAGAGGGAAAAATTCTGGATTATTTTAATCAGCTGACGTTTTTCTCATATACTTCTTTTCTGGGAAAGTAATTATTTTCAAATAATTGTTCCCTGAGTTTTAAAAATCCCGTTATAGTTCTTTCTTCACCTTGGGAATCCTTTTTGATTTTTTAAAGCTGTTGTGGATCCCTCCACCTTTAAAAAAAACCCCTCATAAAATGTTTACAAGTTTTGTTTATATTCCCATAACATTTTTCATTATGCTGCGACAGCTTCACTGAAAAATTATTTTAATTATCTCAAAATGAATCGCACAAAGAGGGAATATGAAAATATAAATCTTATGTCTGACTGTACTTTAATTGCTTCAGCTAATGAAAGAGGCATGAGATATTTACACAATGCGAAAGCGAAATTGCACGAGCAATATAACCAGTATTTGAAACGTGCTGAATCCATAGTACTCACTCTGCTTCAGTGGGAAGATATGGGGACTGTACCTGTTTTGCAGTGCTTGTTTTCTGCTTCTGGTATGGCAAACTAATTTCAATGAGAAATGATGTTGAAAACACCTAATAATTATCTCTTCTGTTCTCTAGGTCAGCAGCATGGAGACATTAATGAACAAAACCATGTAAATTTGTGTTCCAGAAGCTGTGGGTCCCCTCCTGCAACCTGTCCACAAGAGTTCAGTTATGTGAGTTTTTCTTATGCAACTGTAATGTGAGATGATGCTTGTATATGGGGTTAAACCACATCCATAAAATGTCCATTGATTATAGTAAGTAACCTAATCCTACAAAAAATTTGACAAAGCAGGATGAAAATGGGCACCATGCGGCAATAGAATGATTTTAAATATATACACACATAATGGGTCAGATCTGTAGGTCTAATTAGATACTGTCTGTTCACACAGGAGAAATTTTTGCCTCATCAGATCCTAACCTTGTGATCTTCAACTGAATTTTATCCAAGACATTGCACGGACACATTTTATTTTTACAGACTTCTGAACTTTTAGCTGTTTAGAAGCTCTTGGTTGAAGGTAATGAATTTAACAAAGAACAAAAGTATGACAGAAAAACAGTGTTCAAACTGTTACTTTGTCAGTGACTCTTCCACCAATATAATGCAGGAATGCTGCAAGGTTATTAGCCAACAAATCTCTCTGTAGTCTAAAAATATCTCCCAATTGGGTGCCTCAGTGAAATGCCATGTGTTATAAATGGCAAAGCTGATTTCCAACTTACAGGGATAGTGAGGAAGGACTGCAGGAGCTTTGATATTTAGCAGAAAGGTAACGGACATCTTGCCACACACGTAGCCAGCCCTAAGTAATTGTTTTCCTTCCTTTGATTAGATGCTTCTTATCTTGTGATAATGTCATAAGTCAAAATCCTGCCATTTCTCACCATTGTCTTTAAAGGGTTGTGGGGTTTTTTTTAATTTTTTTTTTTTTTTTTACTGTTGGGATAATAGTCTTTCATAATCTTTTAATCTCAGAGGGTTTTCCTTTGGTTCACAAATATTGCACTGAGTTGTAAATCTGTGTAATTAGTGGCAGGCATTAAGGGAACACGCTGACTCAGGAAATGAGTGGTGATTAGGAGAGGCTTTCGCTTAGGTCAAATCAGCAGTGACAGGACATTTTCCATCTGATGGCTGGTTTAGGTTCACACAGCTGGGGATGCTTTGAATTTGTGCAGCACATCGCCTCTGCCCCTCGGAAGTTTTACCTGTTGTGTTTCCTACAGTGACAGCATTATCCAGTGTAGCAGTGGGCCAGATTTGTCAGTAGTGTAAATCAGAGTGATACAGCAGTCTCTTCTGCCAGCAGTTCTTCTCATTGCCTGTGTCTCTAATACCCTGACTCTGAGGCATTAAGCCAAAACTGGCAGACTTTTTCTGGAAAAGCTAATTTATGTGTTGTTCATGGGAGAAAAGATGTGGACATTTGTAATTAATGCTGTCTTCTCACATCCAATAAAAAACAAGCAGGACGATCTTAATTTCTCACAGTGCATAATGAAGCCACACACATTATGTAGCCAGGACATAAAATGTGTTCATACTCAGATATGTTATTTATAACTGTTAAATACTTTTCTCCCAAGAATATCTTTTCTGGATCAGATTTCTTTGTTTCTACTTCCCACCTTGCAGTCCAATATTCTGGCACTTTACTGTATTGCATTAACCAGAGTGATTATCTGGCTGTTTGTCAGTATGAACCCTCTTGCTACAGGGAGCATCATTAGCTTCCTCTCTTCCATGGTAATGTGATCCCTTGGGAGTAACCTCTCACGTGCTATTGAAGCACTGCTTAGGCTGCTAATGGATTTTCTTGTTATTTTGTAAGTTTCATTGAAATTTCAAGTATTATAAATACGGAGTTCATATATAAGTCAAATGAACAGGCAGTAATTTCAGGGGTCATGTGGCAGACAACAGTCACACACATATGTCAGATTAACCAGCTGACTTTTACAATCTCATTGAATGAATATGAGTAGATTCTCTTCAGTTGAACATCTACTTTGTAAATTTGTTTCAAGCTGTCGATTCACCTAAGGAATGTCCCACCAGTGAGCAGCAACGTCTGTATTCTTCTTTCTAAGTATTTAAACTAGCTACATATTATTTTCTATTCATCAAACATTTCAGGGCTTTATAGCATTTCTAGGCTGTAGCTTAGAACAAATAGTTTAGAATCTGTTATTGTATGCTCTTGCTGCTAATTCTGTTTCGCTATAATTGATGTGTTTACTTAGCTCCCTCCAGTGACTTGATGAGCAAATAAGTCCATAGTGTGCTATCATTCTAGATACTGCAAAACAAGTTACCACAAAAGGCAAGATCAGTTCTTTAAGATGATATTATATGTAGCATTCTGCAGCATAATGACTAAATATTATCTGCTAAACCCATTTTAGAATATAATAAAGAGAGCATCTAAGATTTACCACATAATTCTACTATTATTTATTATCAATACTTTTTTATCCTTGGCAGAATTGATGCGTGAGTTTCAACATCAAGTGGGAGTGAGAAAGCTCCACACTTCTAAAAGAGGATTAGTATTTGTAGGAGAAAAAGGAGGATGTTCAGAATCTGAATTCATTTTATGAGCTGTATTGAAGATGCTCCTTCGATCTTTGTAAAGATATGCAGAAAAACACTAGCTATGAAAACAAAAAGTATTATGAACTGTGTCCTGAGGAAAATCTGTGTGCTTCCACTAATGTTAGACAGAACAAATTGAACTGAGCTGGGGTCCATTTGTGAAAATGGTACCATTATGAGAAATATATTGGAAAACAAAACATGCAGTTGTTTATGAGCTAAATTGAATCAGAAAATGCTCTTGGAGCTGAAAAGCTATGGAGAAGTCTGTGCGGACAAATTGCAGCAGTCTTCATAATAGGAACAGGAAAAAATGACAGTATAAAGAAAACTGATTAGATTCTCAGAGGGAACTTTTAGTCCCATTGAAGCAAATGGAAATTTTGCAGCTGATTTCAGCTGTACCACAATTTAAATATGTAAGGATGAAGCTTTGGGAGAGTTTCTTTGGGTTTGTGTCTCCTCCACAGAAAGTACATCCTTAAAGACTTTAATTTTAGAGGATTGTGCCTTCAGTGTAAAGAAATGTTTTGTGGGTTTTTAAAATTTCTTAATACCCCACCCCAATTCCTTAGGTATGTCAATTAAACCCAACCAAACCAAACTCAAACAAAAAGTAGCTGAAATGCTCATGTTGAGACACATTCTCGGGAGTTATAATTTGTTATTTGTTTTACTATAGACTCTAGGAGGTCCCCCTCAGGACCAAGTTATCACTGTATTAGGCCAAAGCCCTCGCAACATAGTGCCAGTCCAAAGAATTCAGGGAATAGGAGAAGTTAGTATAACTCTTCATGAACTGTAGTCAGTCTGAAGGCAATGACAGGAATTGAAATTCTGGCTAAGGCTGTTAGCATCTCATTTGCATGCAAAATAAAGGGGAAAACCCCACAAATCCAAGAAATTTTTAATTTTCTTACTCACTTCTCTTTTCTACACTTGGCACTTTTCTCCTCTGCCTTACAACTTCCTGTATCTTCAGTGGAAAAAACAATGAAAGCAGAAAAAAAAGAATAAGGACGAGAGGAATAATTTGAAAACAAACTTACATTATCTTGAAATGATAAAAAGATGCCAAATTGCTAAAAAGAAGACATCATGTTTCCACAGGGGTATAACCTGTGGAAAAAGAGTTTCAAACAACTCCAGTGCAGAGGTTGATCTACACCTGATGTATATAGCTGTAGAACAATCATAGTTCAGAGTTCAGTGACACAGGAGGCAGAACAAGGGCTAATCCCTGACCACCTAGAAGGATACTTTTCCCACTATTTTTATAATTTACTAATACCAAAGCCAGTTTTAGAAGGTGGTAAAAGAGCTAGTGAACATCTTTTAAAAAAATATGCACTTTCTTGTGGAGATTCGATAAAAAAAACTCAAACAATCAATTATCAGGAAACAGAATGTCCTGAAGTTTTGGCACTGGAGATTTGTTTTTCAAAAGTACTTAATGGTAACATTTTACTGATTTTCTGTACTAGAAATTTTATAGAATAGATCGTTTCCTTATGGGCCACATGATTTTTCAGTGTGCAATAAAGTAATATAAAATATATTGTATTCCTATTACAACTGTCAGTGAAAGAATATGACTATTTCATGAACTTTAACCCGTTCAGTGGGAATTTTTGTCTGTTCCTGCATGGGGGAATTTGTGTGTGTGTGTGTGTGCCTCTGTGTCTGTAAAGTGTGACATCTAGTTCTGCTGCAAATATACTTACTCATCATTTCACTGTAATTGCCATGGACCTGTGTAGTTTTACCCAAAATGAAACACTGTCTATCATTTCTTGGCTTTTACGCAATCTGTAATAAATTAAGCAGGAAAAGCTGGGTCAGAAAGGTTGTCTTTGTGCTTGCTCATGATGGGAGCACTGCTCATTTGTAACTCTGGTTCCAGAAGGAATGCTGCTCTGTGTTTCGTGTCATTGTTCCCAGAGCTGGGGGGTCACTGCCATGCCCAGAATATCTTCCAGCTTCAAGCTCCCTCCAGTTGCTACTCCTGTAGCTCAGTCCTTCCTACAGCTGTACAGGCCAGTGGCAGCCACTACCAGTGTGACCTTGACCTATCACTGCCCCTTAGGAGGATGCTGAGGACCTCTTTCTCCTTGCTTTCTGGCTCCTGCTCTTCTCCTATCAGTTTAACTGTTCAGGCAGGACAGAGCTGGTGCTGGGCATCGTACTTGTGCACTGAATTTCAGACCAGGGCCACAGAGGGCTCAGCAGTGCAGAGTTCAAGAGGATGGCTCTCTAATCCATGAGGCACAAGTCTGGAAATCAGATCAGTGATGAAGTAGCAATACACCTTGTGCCTCAAGAAGAAAACTGTTGTCTTCTGTACTAGTTCACACTAAATCCCCAGGACAGGTGGTCTTATTCTCGGTGAGAATGAGGACCTTCACAACAAACTTTGTGGGCAGGGGCACACCCTTATGTATATCCAGGTCTATGATGGGTCAGAGCATGCAAGAGCATAACCTTTTGGTCAGAAAGTGAGGAAAAATGAAAATGGGCCTCCACTTTGTAGGACAAACTACATCTGTGTAAAAAGAGCATAAATGTTTTAGTTTATTTGGCCAGTGAGACAGAAGAATTGTTTATACTAGAGTTGTAACACATAAGAGTTTAGGTTTTGTTTTTTTGAGGCTGTCAAATCAGAAATGCCACCCATCTGGAGTATTAAATTTTGATCACTGAGTCAGAATGCTGGAGTCCTTTTGCTAGGTCCTCTGAAATTAGAATGTTGTTCTGTTGCTAGGCTAGATCTCTGAATCTTAGTTTCTGCTTTTATGTTGTAGTTTGCTCATGATTAATAAAATATTGTCTCTCTTTCCGGGCAGAAATGAACAGATGGGGGAATCAACTGATCTGATTAACTCTGTGTGTACATGTACTCAGTCAACAAATAATCACAAAAGTAGGAAGGATTATGTTCAAATGTTACCTATTTAAAAATATTATATAGTCACATACTATCTATGCTGCCAAAGGGATGGATTGACTAAGGAAAGTTTATTATTGTATGCATTATTTATCTGCTCTTTCAGTCACAACAGGTTTAATTAAAAAACTGCAGTTTTTCTAAATATTTATTCAGGATGCTGTTATTAAATGTAAATGTGGCATTTTGCATAACGTCAGTGTTAACTTTTTGGATTAGGATTTTAAAGAGAAGTAAACAAATCATGAGTATTTCTTAGGAGGCATTTATGTGCTTTTCATTTCAATAACACCAAGTCAGCTGGCAAAATTGTGTAGAAAATAAGTATCTGTGAGATGTAAGAAATGGCTCTGGAGCACATTCAGAGTCTCTTTGGCATGTTGAAGGTTGCAAAACCCAGCAAACGCCTCACATAAAATAGCCTGAACACAATAAAAGATTAAAAAAATAATCTTCAGCCGATAAAGTGAACCTGTATAATTATGAAATTCACCTTATGCCATTGTTAGAGGGGAAATGTCTCACAGAGCAGAGTCCAGCACCTGGAGCACAGTTGTCAGCCTTGGGGAGAGTGAATGACCCAAGGGAGGTGTGAGAAAACGGAGGCATTGGGAGGGTTGTATTCTCAGCCATGGCTGCCAGACCAAAAATGAGAGAGTCATTAATCCTGGACAGGGCCTGTGCAAGTCAGGGCACTTTAGGGTGGTGGCTCTGCTGAGAAAGCAGGCCCAGAGAGAGTTCTTTGACACGGGACAGAATGCACAGAAAAGTACAAGGCAAGAAGATGCCTAAAAGGAGTCTCAGTGGCTCGGTGCTAGGAGAATATTGCTGCCCACTTTGAGCCCACAGGAGTTTGGCTGGTTGTTCCTATCAATTTGTAATAGAGGGTCTCAACATCCAGGTTTGCCCCTAAGGTGTCCCGATGCTTGCACTGGCAGTTCTAAAGCTTGACCTTGTGGGAGCCTCAAGGACACAACCTGCACAGCCCTGTTGAGTATCCAGGAGTAGAAAAGGCATGTGTGCAATGGAAGATAATTCCTGGGCATCACTAGGAAAACTATGTTTGGAGGACCGTGACCAAGAGGAGGAATGCTGTGTTCAGAGGGCAGTTCTGAAATTGGGATTTACACAGCCTAAGATGCACATGATATTGTTTCTAACCTTGAACATCAACCACCCACAATTGATTTAACACTGAGCACAGCTGGAGTCATAAAAGACATTTTGCTTATCTATTTCTAACTTCTTTGCATCAACCCTGCAGAAAGGTGATTTCCCTATTGAATGACAATCAGGCTACATTGCTATTAATAGCATTGAAGAAGAACACATCTGCTCTACCCTCCCCTCTCGTTGTCAAGGCTAAGCACCTAGGAGACAGCAAATGTTTCTGTTTACTAATGGAAAAGTACCTGGACAGACCTCACTTGCCCTGGGAAAACTAAAAAGTGGGCCACAGGCAGTTTCTAGATAAAAAAGAAAGCCTAGATAGGAGGCAAACAAAACCAGCTATGAACCAATATAGAGAAAATAAAGAAAACATTTCTATTGCCTCTACTCATCCTTATGAATTCTAGCCAAGATGAACTTTCTAGACAGCTTTTCTCTGTTCATCAGAAGGTCTACAGTAGAGGAAATATGCAATTTTCCCAAACTCAAGCCTTCTAAGAGGACAGGAGTTTCTGGGGTTGAGAGGCTGCCTCTCCTGTCTAGCTTGTCTCTCTCCAGGTACTCTCTGTACTACACAATCCTGAATCACTGATAAAACACCTCGTTTCGTGTATGCAAGGAGACAGAAGCCATTTCAAAAAACCACGGTATAACAAAAACTGAATCTCATTTCATGATAAATGCCTCTTTCAGTAGCTCTTTCCAGAAGCAGCCTTCAGAGCATGCAATTAGTGAGGTCATTATCATTCGGAACAGGGAAACTGAGGTAGCACTTTGCAGTCCTTTCATATAAAGTTGTAAGCAAAATCACAGAGGAATCATTAAAAATTACCAAACATGATAATTGCTGTTTATTCTTTGTGTTGCCTGAGAGCTATAGTGATGAACAGAGCTCTGCTTGTGTCTGTGCAAACACTGTGTGAACTTACAAACACATTTTGAATGCATGATACACAATGATTTGGTTCAAGGACAATTCAGAGCTTTCACCAGCTTGTTCAGCAGGCTTGATTAAAGGTTCCCTGACCTCCCTGGGATAGACAGGACTGCAAAGATGGACAGAAATTATATGTAAAATGACAGAAAGTGTCTCATGCACAGTATCCAAAGGCTCCCATATTATGTCTCACTTAGATAGAATATACCTAATTTTCGAGAGGGCTCAGATTAATGCCCAAAATGTCTCCTTTTGTGAAGAGGGACCTTGTGTAAATATTAAAAAATATTTACCTCATCCAGCAACTGTTGGACTGTCCTAATAAGAGAAAGAAAGTGTAAGAACATAAATATTCAAAAATACCTTCAGAAAATAGCCTCTCATATGCAATTGTTTTGTTAGTATGTAGATTGTTTTATTGGTATGCTGCTAAAAGTGAGTCAAACCTCAGATCTCATCTTCATAAACTGTAATCTAGCTCTGGGCAGTTCTGTCCTGGAAAGCTGCTTTAACTCTGAGGCAAAATGTGATCCAATGAATTTATGAGTATCTCTGTGGAACAGCTCCAATACCATTTCACTTGCTGTCTCTTTGTTTGAGATACCACAGTGCCATCATAGCCTGGCTTTAGTAATAACTTTGAAAACGAAAATTAAATTTGCTGAACTGGGAATGTTTCCTTTGATGGTGCACTCAAAGTAGTTTGCTCCCGCTCTTACTGCAGCTGGCTTTGTGGAGCCACAAAGTGTCCAGAGATGTCTCACTTGCTAAACAGCCTATGAAACACGGCTTGATAAAGACTACTTGAGACCATATCTTGGAATACTTAAACACAACTGAAACTGGGCCCATACATGGTTGTTATTGTGTCTGGAGCTGAGAGCTGAACCTTTTGATGGAGAGCAAGATGTGAAGGTTTTATTTCCTTATCAACTCCGTGATTTGTGCATGGTCAATCTTTTGGGCCAGGTATTATCAACATGAACGGGTTTTGACTGGATTTCTGTTGGATAAAAACCATTAGACAGATGTGCCTGCAGCCAAGTATTATCAAATGCTTGGAAAGGTCTTAGGGTATGGGAATGACTTCAGTCCTTCTGTGAACTTGTGCTTGTACTTTGAACAGGCACCTCAGCGTTTTCTGCATATTGCTGGGGAATAGAACCCTTGAAATGGTTGGAATTGTGCCTGTGAGTTCAGTACAGATCGCCTCCTCTAAATGACATACTTTATACTCTGGAAACACTTAGCACTGTTGTAGTCAGCCTAGTGCATCCCAAAACAAGTCCCTGTAAATTACAGAGTATAAAAGCTGTAATTTCCCCTACTCCCCATGGGCAAAGGGTAATTCATACATAACATTATTTTAATGGAAATCTCTTACTCTATTCCTTGGTGAGGAGGGAAAAGGTAGAAAATATCAAAGTGGCTAAATATTTCTCCTAGGATATTCATATGGATGTTTAAGTTGATTTTGCCTTTGATTTAACACAAATACTTTACACTCCCAGGGGAAATTATTTTCCATCATATTTTCAGTGTATCTGTCTTTCAAGAACTAATTTGTTACATACAGCTGTTCCAAGGTGGAGGTGAAAAAGGAGTGAAAGGAGAAGAAAAAACTAAACTTCAGTAAGAGTTTTGAAAAAACTCAAAAACTCGTGGAGTATCACAGGACTTAGCCAAGTCTTCTCTCCTGTCCGCTAGGCTGAATTACAGCTGTTCTGCATGCTTGACTCATCTGGGAAACATTTGTATTTGAATCATTTTCACAGTATTTATAAATCCTTCTCAGAAAAAAGTCCATTTTGTTGCCTATGTCAAAATACCATTTCATTGCAGCATCCTCAGCTCTGTACAGTTTTAAATGAGAGCAGAATCTAGTTTAGTGAGAATATTACAGGGGTCTTTATGAGACTGTTTGGGATGAGAGCTGTTGCCATGAGGGATTATATCAGTGTTTTGGGCAAATTGTCCCAGATTTGCTGCTCATTCAAAATATGAATATTTTTAGAAGAATAGAAGTTATTCTTTAGAAATCATAGTGAACTGACAGACGATGATTATTTCTAAATGTAGGTTTCATGGAACTTGCAGTTCCTGTAACGGAGTGAAGCAGGGAAATTAAAGGAAAAAGTCCTATTTTAGTAGGCAGGAAGAAGTTGAACAGTAAATCACTTATTGCTCTCACCTCAACTTGGGCTGAAGACCTTGTCTTTTCTCAGAGGAGGGGGAAAAATGTGTTTAAAAAAGGTTTCATTTATCCTTTTATATCACTAATTGGAATTTGTCTAATACATACACCTAATCAGGCTTTGAAAGGATGAAGCTGAACAGATGCTTCAGAAATGAGAATTTTCCCTGCATGACAGAGAAAGACAGTCCTTAAAATCACTGGTCTGTATGAATGGTTTGGTTGGAGCTGACATGTTGTGTGAGGGTATTAAAATTCAGAGGACTGTACATGCAAGAACCCAATTCATTCAAGCTCTGCTATGGCTTGCAGTATTGTGCTTACAAGCACATTTTCCTTCCTTAACATTTACCATCTGTTAGAAATGACCCAAGAAGCCATCATTTGAGGTATGCAAATTCGTAAATAAAGCACAAGATTCCCACATCTGAACATAAATATTCTTCTCAATTATGTACCAAGAAGAGCTGTTCTTCAAGGGGATCCTTCGGTGACTACGTGGTGACTGTCCAGACAGACCCTTGTTTACACCAAAATCATAGTGAACACTGACGACTTCCAGCTAACAAAAACTACTCACTTTTCCAGATAATTATTTTACTCTAGTTACAGATCTTATGAGAGTAACAGCTTCCACAATCAGTGAGCATAACTAGTCCTTTTTAAAGAACGTATGGCTTTGTCTGGTGAAGGACCATATTTAATACTGTTTTGGTGCTAGGAAGAGAGGCCGTACAGAAATCTTTTGTTGGTGCTGGAAATCTTTGAGGTTACTGTGTTTTTACGTTCTCACAGTCAGCTGTATTCCTAAAAAACATTTGTACTTCCAAGTATTTCAGAGTCAGCAGTGTGATAGCTCAGATAATACATTTCATGGATGTATTTTAGTTGCTTGTTTACAGGCACATGCACGCAATAGGTCTGGACAGAGTTTTAAAAACATGGATAATTTTCCCTTATTTTTTTCCCAGTGTTTTGACCAGCAATAGAGATACTAGCTAAGCTTTCGGTGGATTGGAACAGACAATAGGTGATTAAAAAGTGTAAACTATGGAAACATAGGACAGCAGAGAAAAATGTGTAAGATCTACAAAAATTATGCTTTGATGGTAGAAAGGGAGAGTAGGAGGGAAGGGGGGGAAAAAGAAGAAAACAAAAGGACAGATCTATCATGCATGCAACTAACATTAAGAGAAGAAATAAATAACATAATCTGTCTGCAGAAGTTATGTGATTTGTTGTGATTTTTTTAACTATACATAATGATACTTCACTATCTTTTCTGAGTAGGTACAAACACACATAAATGCTAGTTCTAACTTTGACATGGCTTTAATAAAAAATTAAATCCAGCCTTTATGACAACATTTGGTTTTGGCATCCTGGAGAGATTAATTCCATGGGCTAAAGTCAGATTTTGAGAAGCAATATGACCAAA
This sequence comes from Falcunculus frontatus, assembly GCA_013398115.1. Classification (NCBI taxonomy): domain Eukaryota; kingdom Metazoa; phylum Chordata; class Aves; order Passeriformes; genus Falcunculus; species Falcunculus frontatus. The sequence goes on along the minus strand of VZRV01007869.1, from coordinate 24,016 downwards.
TTGAGTGAGGTGCCTTAGTACCATTGAATGTTTGTAACCTTCAGTACTGAGACATCTGGCCCTCACTGAGAACAGGACAATTAGCATAACTTGTTATTAGTGAAATCAGTGATGCCTGGGAGAGTTACAGGGATGTTTAACACATTTCAGAATCTAAGCATTCAATGTCATTTATCCTTAAGGTGCTTGAAGAGTAATGAAGAAATTAGCGCACTGTGTGGAGCTACACTTCTTTTGTACATTCTACATTTACGGCTATTAATTCCAGCTGAATTCCTGTCAGCAGATATAAAAGCAGATCTATCAGATAGCAAAAGAAATACCTCTGCAGCTATTTCAATTATGATATAGAACTCGGAGGATAATAGCCTTGATGTATTCCCTGCTTAATGAAGTAACATTCCTGTCAGACAGGTAATTGCTGCAGCAGGGGTCTGTTCAAAGAGATTTCTTCTATCTGCTCTCATCCTGCTCTCACTGCTGTGATATCTCAGGTTCTTGAAGTTTAGGATGCTACTTTCCTTTTGTGAGCTGAAGTCTTAATGAGGGCAATTGCTCTGTGTTGGCCAGCACTGATTATTTGCAACAGGTCCTATATTGCAGTTAAGCTCCGTGTGATCCCCACTGAAGATAATGGGGCTGTAAGCAAAGATTTTGTTGAAAAACGCTCACAGTTAAATGGAGAGACTGATCTTGCATACAGTGAGATTAAAGACAGAATCACCACTGTATTTGGTGGGAGCAGGGCAGGGAAGAGGCAGTGGCATAAAATACATCTTAAACCAGGAATCTGAGGTTCTGAGAGCACAGATCCAGCAGAATTTCTCTCTGTTTGTACCTGTACTAAATAAATATCATTATTGCCATGTGTGTACAAGGAGCACTCAATTGTCTTGACCATACAGGGACTGTCCTACTAGCAAAGTTCAGTGACCCCTCCACTGGGGAACTGATATGGCTCCTTATTAGTCAAAGCTGAAACAAGAACCAGCATAAAGAAAGAGAACAGATTAAAAATAAATAAATAAAACCCCCAAAACTTATGCCAGTATTCCTACTTTTGTCACTTTTCTGTTATAAGCCTCCAAGCTACATCAGACCACTGGTCTGAACTGAGTCCCCACACTGCTGATCATGGGAATTTTGAAGAAAAATGGTGACCAACATGAGCCATGGGTCTATTCAAAGGAACTGAGAAGCAAAAAACCATGGATTTTGGTTTTTCCCTGTTTTTCCTCGTTGGTTCTATCAGCCTGTGAGCAACTAACATATCTACTTCCCAGTCAGAGAATTGCAGCTGAATATTATGAAAACATTGGGTTTTTTGCAATTCAGAGTGATTTCCTATCAGCTTTCATAAAGAACTAAATGTGGGTGCCAGAGACCTGTAAAGACCTGTGGATTATAGTCTGCAGTCATGTTAAAATACCATGATTAAACCAATCTGAACAGAGAATGTCCATTCCTTGAACACCTACAAATCTATCTATTTACCTATCTATCTATCGATCGATCGATCGATAGATAGATAGATATAGGTTATAAAGCATATGGAATAGATTGCAAACATTCTGCATCACTGTCAGGCTTGGAAATCACATTAAGCTTTGGATGAAATTGCTTGCTCACTTTCCTCTTACACTCTTTCCCAGTAAGTTCAGGGCAGCAACACCTAAACAATTGAGGCAAACACTGGCAGAATTTATTGAGCTGAATCAGCTCCATAATTAAGGTATTTCTACAGAATATTTCCAGTGGATGTTAGAAAGATGGAGAACATTGGCATTTACATAAGCAAATCATATTCTTTCAACAGACAGGCGAGGGTTAACCCTCTTTGTGCAGTTGGATTGAATCCAGTTGAGATTTCACTCAGAACAGAGGAGAAAATTGAAGTGCATTCCAAGAAAATAAACTCCCTTCTTTTCCTTTTTTTTAGAATTCAAATCAGGTCATATTTGTAGAATATGATGTCATAGCCAATTCCAGTGGCCTTTAATGGCATGAGGAGCCTTGTTTGATTACACATCTAAAGAGACAATGCCAATTTCCCTTTGATTCAATTGCTCGCTGTAGTAATACTTGTGTTTGTGAATCATGAGCTGGATCTCTGCAATTTACCATGGTTTTAGTAATTTCACTGATGATGAGGACAATGTGTTCTACTATTTGAAGAAAGAAAACCACTATGTGCTTTAATGCTGTGTGCATTTTAGATGATGTAGGGACCTGAGCTCATTTTTTCCCCAGGATCATCTGCCACAACACACATCTCCACAACAGCACTAGTTCTCTGGAATCAGGAGACTTGTCCTAGTGGAACCTTTGGTTTCCACAGAAATGGATATCATGGCAATGTTTAAGAGTGATTTTCCTCCTTTTCTGGGCCTTTTCCTATTAGCCCCACAAGAAAAATCAGAAGACTGGTCACTGCAGAATATAAACAAAAGTAAAGAACCTGTTTTTAAATGATCCTTAAAGAAACTGTGATTAGTAAACATGCATTTTCAGGATCAAAATACATGCTATAGAATGTGATTAAGAGAGACTGGGTAACAAAAAAAAAAGCCATAAATACACAAGTAATTCAATTTTCTCTTCATCTGCCCCTTGTTTAATTCTGTCAGTCATTGCGTGCTCTGTATTTCCATTTCAATGCAGTATTTAATGGATAAAGGGGGTTTGGGGGAAGGGAGGAAGATAATTTCATTTGGACAGCCATCAGAATTTCTGTAAACATCTGGTTCTGTTTAAGAGGGTTTTTAAAGCATTTAATATGAGATGCTATTAGAAGGTAGCAAATGAATGCTGAGTATTCTCACTGTGTAAGAAGTGCATTTTCCCCTCCTGGAAGTTTCCATACAAGTGAACTTGAGTCAAGTTTGTAGATAGGTTTTGCAAAGATAACCTTGCATTATCTAGTGTGTGTGAGAGACTTGCAAGAACAACAGTTAAAGTCATTAAAGACCTCTCTGAAAAAGTTCAAAAGATGATAAAGCCCAACTGGATGCGTTTCAACCAGCTGGATTTCAGTAATTGAATGAACACAGTTGAACAAGTAGTTAGAGATGAAAAGAGTGTAGAGAATAAAAATGGAGACAATGAAAAATTCATGTCACAATGGTCTAGTCTTTTTCTCATTTGGACAGGACTCAGTAGATAACTTGGAGGATTGCCTGTGTCTTTGATATTCTCATATTAAGTGATATGCTCAAGTGATAACAATGAAGAGTATGTTTTTAGCACAATTCATTATTAATAGCATGTTTTTATTGTCTTGAAACACTTCAATCACATTTTTTATCCAGTAAAAAGAAATGCTCCAAAAGATATAAATAGGATTAGTGTCACATGGGCAAGTAAATGCACTTGATTTAGAGATTATATTGAGTAATTGCAAGTTTAAAAATGTTCATTCAGAGAGGAAATAAAGTAGTCCAAGAATGAAAATGATGTTTTTGGACCCTACTGCTCAGGCCTTCCTATTTCGCAGGTCAGCTGCTGTTGATGCCTGCTGAGCAGGCTGTAGCCAAGGTAGTTCTTCCTATAAGGGTTATATTTGGGCCAGGCTTTCATTTTAGAACAGAAACTCTAAATATATCAAAATAGACTAAAGACAGACAAATTCCTCTCATTTTCAAAGCAAGAAGCTCAAAAAAAGGTACCTGAGCCCTGAATAAGCATTTTAGGACAACTTTAAGTATGTGAAGTGTAGATAACATTCAGTACAAATCTGAACAAGTTCTGAAAGGAGTTGAGCTTAGAGAGCTGACATTTTAGAATCTGTTTCACCCTTAGGACTTCTGTTAGCTTGCTGCTTGGTTTTTCTGAAGAATCTCCCCTCAAACTTGCTGGTTTGTGCCTCTGCCTTATATTTCATGTATCTGGTAGAGTCTGATCCAGACCTAAGGATGGGGTTGCAAACAAAGCAGCTTTGTTTAACTTTTTTTTAACCAGCCACTGTAAATAAGATTGTTTGTGAAAAGAATACTCAGAAAAAATTGTTAGATTTTTCTTCAAATTTAGGTGCACCTCCATTCTTTCTCTAAATGGACTACCAGTCTTTTCTTCCTCCTTCACACAGACTTTCTGACACAGTCAGCTTCTTTGATCAATTCTCATCCTCCTGAGGTGTTTTATTTAGAATTAATTAATATCCTAAATGAAGGTCCAGATTTTGGATTTATTTATGCTGGTGAAATTGTACTTCAGGAATAAACAGCTGCCTCCTACTTAGCTAGATGGAAAATGTAGGGCTTGGGGTTTGCTATTGAAGTACAGTCTTGGCCATATTTACTTAGCACTTCCTCATCTATTTTAATTCAGGTTTTCTTTCATGGTTACTCAAAACCTGAAGTGCCAAATCATGACTTTGTCACACAATCTAGTAATTTGGCAAGAAAACAGCTGCAACAGCTGTTAGAATTCTCAGCTCTAAAGAACTCTCAAAATCAAAGAACGGTGGTAAAAGACAAAAGAGAATCTGTATTCCAAGCCTCAAAATGTAGATACATCACAACTGTCTTCTCTTAACAAGGACATCCTGTGTTTTTAGAGTGCTTGCACGATACAGCAACACCATCTTTCACTGGAGAGAAAAAGGATTCTGTATGCCACTGATACTGAGAGCCCTGAGAGCAATATATTTGTAACACAAGAAACATTTGATAAGATAAATCACCTAGCTTGGTCTATTTAAATTTTACAATCATGAATACTGGGAACAGCACTTTTTTACATTTAGAGGTAGGGCCAGAGGGAGAACACAGACAGCACAGTTTGCTTAATTCATAACATGACAGATTTTGGACCCAGTTGGGCTCACAATGATAAATCTTCCAGGGACAGTTTAAGATATGTCTCTGTTCTCCACCTCACCTTCTGATGGAGGTTGCTGAACTTGAAGCAGGAAAAGCAGGATGAGGATCATGTGTCTTAACTCCTAGTGCAAAACAAATTTCATGGTCTGGAAGGCAGAGATTCAGCCACATAGTCCCTTCTGCTGCCTTTGCACTGGGAGCAGCAATGGTCACGAGCTCAGAAATGGTAGTCAGGAACTGTGCCTTCTTAAATCAACTCAGGAAGCTTTGCTAAAATCAAGGGCATTGAAACTTCCTCTGGGAGCAGTATATTTTACTTGGGTCGCCTATTACACATGCTGTGTGGATGGTGAATACTAATGGTATTAAAAACAAGTGGAGTAAGAGTAGGGTTGAACATAAACTTCTGCCCCTCCCCATCCAGAGCTCCTGACGGGCACCACACTTGCACTGAGTATAATGAAAGGGTGTGGTGCAGCATCTGTCTCAAAAACCCCACCCTTAGAGTTCAGCTTTGCCCAAGGCTCTACTCAGGAGATGAAGTTGGAGACAGAAACAGACAGTGGCTTACATGTAATGTTACCTTAGACATGTGAGCTGTCAGTACCATTATGGCTATTCGAAGGCAGAAGAGAAATGGTCTCTCTTTTATAAATGAGGAATGAAGCTCAGAGTTTGAGCAAGCTGGCACATTCTGGGCTTCTCCGGGGAAGACAGCCTTGGTCACTGGGACAGTTCACATGGGTCAGTTCATGCTCACACTGCCTAGGTTATGGAACATGAACTCAGCTGGAACTCTCACTGAGTCTGGTGTGACTCTCATCTGGCCCTTTGCATTGTTGTCTTTGTTCTTCTGTCGAGGGCTCCAAGACATCTGCTGCAGCAACCAGAACACTCTTCCATCGCATGGCACAGAGGGCTCAGGCTGCACATCCTCAGGCAGGCTGAGGGGGCCTCTAGAGTCTTGCAGGGTGACAGCATTGCTTGTTGGGTGCTGTTGGATTTGTGCTGAGGGAGGGGAGACCCGCAGATGTGGTCCACGTCCAAGCTTCCTATTTCACTGCTACAGCTAACCCAGCAGAAAGCTGCTCTGTGCTGCAGTTTGCTGTCGGGAGGAGCCAGACAGTTTTCTCTGCAGGGGAGCCCAGAAGTGAACAAGGAGATAAGTAGCATGGATTAGAGCTAGAGCCAGGAGTGAAAAAAAAGGTCTGGGACCAATTGACAAGAATTCCATCTCAAAGCCAGAACACGCCCTGAGTTCCAGACCAATACAGAGTGCCATCCTTTCTTCCTACCTTTGTGACCAGGTTAGTTTCTGTCTCTCCTGAGTCTATTTGTGTACGCTATTCCCTCAGTATGAACCTCTCCATTTAAAAAGTACCACTGCACTAGAAGAAGCTAGAAAATAGATATGTTTAAGAGCTACTTGCTGACTTTTTAGAACCATTTTTTGAATACAAAGGATGTGTGGCTATATCGATATTTTAACTTTTACTGTTAAAATATCAGTATGTGATATTTGTGCTCAGAGATGTGCTGAGAGAAGTGAGGTGACCCAAGCAACCTTCCCCAAGACCTTTTAATGCACATTTCTGAGTGCTCATATTCACTTTTTTTTTTTAATGTAATAGTCAGATAAAATGTATGAGGTGACTGTATTGAAAGGTGTTTGAAGTATAAAGTGGTACTCTGGATGGACTACATCGTTGTTCAGTTTTAATGCTAAGCCCGTGAGAAGGTTGGCAGTTTAAAAATCAATCATTTATTTATATTATGTGAAGGATATGCATGGAGAATAAACTTTGAAACTGCAGTACATTTCATTGCCCAACATCTACTGCACTGCTGTAGTAAGAATTGAAAGCTTGACAGAAGAGATGGAAAGGATTCGCAAAGGCTCTGCTAAGCTTCAAATACTTAACTAAAATTATTATAAGGATATATGAGGATATTTCTGCTATTTAAAGATACCTTGAAATTTTCTCTTAAAAATTGTACTGCTTTTACGATATTCTCCTAGAGAGTACATGTGACCTGATGTTGGTAATAAAGGAATAGTGAGATTTGACTTGAATTTAGGGCTGTCTGTCTTTATTAGTAAGCTTAGCTCTTAAAGTATGCTGGAGCATACTTTAGCACTGAAGTCAATGTCCTATCTTATATTCTATCTTATAGGAACACTTTTTGTATATCACTATACTTTATGCTATGCTGGCCAGAAAAACATTCCTCCCACATGTGTGTTATTCATACTGAGCAAATTTATTGCACCCACACTTGTACACAATTGTGCACACACATGGAATCAGCCAGTCCTGCCAAAAATACACATTTGCAGGCATCAGGGTGTCCACTTGAGTGCCTTTGGCTGACACATTGTATCAGGAATGGATCAGATCTCTGTGAACTCTCCAGGACACTCATTCCAACAAAAATATCTAATGAAGATGTAATTGTATTTAGAAATTGTGTACTGTATTTCCATGTGTACAATACATAAGTTTTGCACAGAAACAAAAGCCACTTGCAATTTAACAGATGTGCAAATATGCATTTTTTGGTGTTTCTTTTGAAGTGGAAAGAAGAGAAACCCTAGAAGTCTGAGATGAAACTGTCCTTAAATTAAGCCATTGCTTTTAGGTTGACTTTACTCTTTGCTCCTCTCACTGGTTGTAATCAAAGCAGTATCACAAAATATTTGATTTCATGTAATGAAAGCAAAATTTTCCATCCATTTAAACTCTTTATATTAAGGGAGAACTTAGCAGATAATTGGAGTGTCAAGACACTGTGTCATGACCTTTACACAAATTAGTGATGGAAGCAGTGATTCTTTGCATACTGCTTGGTCTTCAGGCCGTTTGCAGGAAAGGAGAGAGAAAGTCACATTAATTTCTTTGGTGGTGGGTACCCAGTGTCCCATAGTAAAATTAGCAACTTACTACCGGCTTAATAAATCAAGCTGGTGTCATTCAAGTTCCTTACAGAGTTTTACTCATAGAAACATCTCAGTTTTTGGGAGATTGCATCGTTTGTCACTGGGAAGAGAAGTCATGCCTCTCGGCTTTAAGAACAGTTCTGTTAGCTCACTCTGTTGGTTGTGGAGGAGAGAGCAAATTCTGCTAAACTCTCCTCAGATGTCAACTGATTTTCTCTCCTTTAATTTCAGTGAGGTCCCATCCCTTTTATACTACTGCAAACAAGTCCAGAATTAGTATATCTTGGTATTGCAGCTGGTGTTCTCTTTTATCATTATATTTATATTATTCTATTTACGGGATCATCGTGCAATATGAATCACGAGTTACATTGATATAGGAGATGGCACAGCAGGCATATAGCCCACAAATGATAGTGTTTTCTGGCCTTTCAACGAGGGCTGATCTTGTGTAATTCCATAAGAATGGTATCAACCAACTGCAATTCATGGCTATGACTGTTATTTAGTTGTTGGAGTAATACTTTCAGCCATTCTGCATCTGACCACCAACTAGCAAGGAGTACCCAGGTGGAAGATGAAGGAAATGCAATCTTCACAACAAATTCATCATAAGACACACCATAGATTCCCCTGAAAAGAACATTTAGGAGGTAGACAAGTGGACTGAACAGTACCTTGTGTGTGAGAAATTTATTATTTCCCTTAAAATTATATTCTCCTTTGCCTACTGCTTATGAAGAGTCAATAATCCCTAGTAAGGGGATGCTGCACTGATAACAGGTAGAAACTATTTTCCATTTCTGGTTGTCTGAATTTATAGTGGCAGGTATGTAATCCCTGCAGGAAAATACAGAAAAAACAATGATGTCACTCATTTTCACAACTCTGTTCTGGTAAAAATAACAGCTTAACCTGTAAGAACACAGAGGCATTTCATCTGAACAACACTGACAGTCCTACTGCAGTTCCATCTTCCTCACCTGTGCCTGGCTCTAGGTGAAAGAAAAGCTCAGCATCTTTCCTCCTGGACACGTTGCATAACGTGTTTATGTTCTGGGTTACATGCACTCTGGATCATAGGGAAAATTAAGAAGATAATTAACACTTTCAAGCAGTTGTTAATGTGTTACATGGATACATAATCTGCTTGCCACATACTTACAACTGTAAATACATCATTTTTAAAAATCCTTAGTAGCATAAAAATAAGCCAGTGACAGGAGTTATTACAGTGGGAACAAAGGTTTGGGGTTTTGTTTGTTTGGTTGGTTTTGGTTGGTTTTTATGTAAAAGACTTTCTTTGGATATTTTTTAATTTGTAGTATCATTCAGTATGTTACATGGAATAAACCTGGGTATCATGCATGGCTGGGATTGAGTAGGGAAAAAGGGCCTGACTTTTCCAGCGTTCACTGCTGCTGGATGAGTGTGTGGACAGAAAATAGTGAATAAGTATTTCTTTTCTATTTAAGCCTGATTCCTTAAGACTCTGGATGATTCTTTTCTGTTTTTCCCTGCAAGTCATGTTTACCTCATTTTTTAACAGGTCAAAGCACAATATCTTGGAAATAAAAAGCACAAAAACCACATGTATTGGAAGATGCCGCAAATGTGACTACTTTGCAACTGGTTATCATTCTCAATACACTGTGGTTGAGAGATTTGTCTTTAAATTTTGGAAACTTTTGCTAACTGTGACCTCTCCAATTCTGAGTAGTCCATTTAAAGGGTGTTAAAAGACTCCAGGCTACACACTTCAAAGTTGTACTGAGGAGCAAGGGCTGTACAAGTGTTTACACTCCTCATCACGATCAGGAGACTCAGTCCACACAGCTGCCAACCTTGTGACAGACAACTTGGAAGCCTGACCTCCGTGGCTGTCCTGGAGCCAGAAATCTTTGATGTCCCTAGCCAATTGCTGTGGCCCTTGGGAGAATTTGTAGGAACTCTGTATTGGATTCACTGGAAATTTCCAAATCATGGATGTTGCCCTGTTGGTACCACTTTGATGAGCCTATTTTGCTGCTTTCTTTCTGAAATTCCTAATATACCTTACAAGTTCATTAGGAGGACCAAGAAATATCAGCAGCACTCTTTCCTGTTTCCACCCACAGGCGCCCCACGCTACGCCAGCTGTGGGCAGATTGCTTTCTGCCATGATTAAGTTGTGATTGCACAGCATTTCCATTTACACTGGTTCTGCCCCTCCCCATGGTTTAACTCCTTAATATTAATTCTCTAAAATAATTAAGGAGATGTTTTCAGGGATATCTTCCAGTTCTCTTTTCCCAGGGGGTGCCCTTATTTAAAGGTGGTTGGTGTAAGTATTTGGGGGTTGTAGCTCAAACTAAGGGTATATTTCACAGCACTGTATACATAGCATTCAGAGACACAGAGTTCTGAAAAGCCAAATCATTTTCTGAATAACTTGAACTCATGTCTTCTTACAGTCTGGCTGGCAGATACAGTCTTGGGCCTTTAAAAAGGTCAAAGCATTGTCAGTCAGGCTTTAATGGCAGAGAAGGAAAGTAGTGTTGTTTATTTTTAGTTCAAAACCAGCAAGTTTCTGTAGAAGCCACAAGAGGAGGTTAGATTTTTTTTTTAAATTAATATTTTTTTATTCTCAGTTTGAAACTTCTTGCACTTTATTATAGTGCTGGTTTTTTGAATAATAGTTAATCATTAATCAGAATTCCTTGCATCAACAAGTTTTGTATAGCTTCTACAAACAGGGGGTTTTTATATTTTAGTCAGTTTCTAATCTCATTTCCACATCCTGTTTTTCTGTGGCACTTATCTGCTCCAGTGAAATTGTTAAAGGAAATTTTATAATCATTAACTCTCTATCTGCATTTTCATGATGACTCTTCTTTCGTAGAAACTGAAAGAGGACCACAAAACTGATTCCATGCTGGAGAATCCTCATTTTCTTTTGGCTACAGAAAATTGTGTGGAAACATAAACCCTTGCACTGGTATGTGCACCCAGGAAAGAAAGCAACAATGTTAGCACATCCCCAGCTTATCCCTGATTTCACTGTTACCTGCTTTTGTACCTGCTACCAAAATGGAGTGGGACACACTTTAGGATTACCTCAGACTGATGTGACATGCCATTCATATCACATTGGCATGTCAGGGGTGATACCTCACACAATAATAAAATACCCGGTAATGCTGCTGGGCAGCTGTAAGACTTCCTGCATTTAAGAGCTGCCCACCAAAGCTTTCACAAAAGGCAAAGTGTTGCCTTTTAAACCTCCTCAAGCAGTATTCACAAGAGTCAGCAGAGCCATGGCAAATTTATTTTCACATCATCACCTCTCTTCATTTGTTTTTACCTCTCACCTGCCTCCTTCATGCTTTCCATTGATTACCACATGCTCTTGTTTCTGATTCAGGTGTATTGGAAGCTCCCTGCATGGAAAGGTTGCACTGCAAAACTCAAATGAAATTCCTTTATCTATTACCTGTCCATAAAACTGATGAGGATCAAGGGTTATGAAATTTTGCCTCTGATTTCTTGCAGGAATAAATAATTTCCCCCTTTAAGCTCTCATACCACGAAGAAGATCCTGACTGTTTATTATGATGCTTATGTAAAGATCTTTTCTGTTTGTGCTAAGGCTTTCTCTAAAGTTGTGTATAAAGATATATATGGCATTTACGCTTTAAAGAGGCAGAAAGTTTTGGTAGTTCTTACTATACTAAGAGAGTATTAGACCTTTAACAGTAATTGAAATAAATACATTAATATTTAATTTAACATATGTAAGGGCACCTGGTTCCTGTTCATGGTGTAATAGGAGCAATTAACTTGGATTACATTTAGGCTTTTGTTCAAAAGGCTTGTAAACTTACTAATGGAGATACTTAAGGATTAACTATCCTTACACAACATTTACGAAGTCAGACTTGTTTTCCAAGACAGTTTCAGTGTTAATCTTTAACAACTCTGTAATTCAGATAATATAGTAATATAAACATAATATTAACCAATAGAGTAAAAGCAGTGAGGGTATTTTGAAGTACCTAACTGATATTTATAAATGAACATTAGGAATTATCTAGCTTGAAATTATTTTCAGCTGAGATTTCTGTATATCACTTTATCTCATATCCAAAGATCTAGAAAAAGAAAAAAAATTGTGAGTTCCAGAGTTGGTATAGGTTTGGTTTTGCTTGAAGGCCTATGAAATAAATGGACCTTACAGGCATTAAACAGGTATACCTCATTGATTTTACTGTGAGTGATATTTCCTATAATACTTTCCATTTGATTCTTCACAGGGGTGAACAAATTTTTAAAAAATACATTTGACTGGACTCTTTATCCAAAAGTTTGGAGTTGAAGGGTGGCTTTTGAAAGATTGTATATCCTCCAATGAATATATTGGAAATTATGTAAAATTTATAAATTACAGTGAACCTCATGGTTCCAGTTTCTGAAGCTGTTCTCAATGTATAAAAACAGAACTTGTCATCGTATCAAAAGTCAGTTTTAACAAATGAAGCCTGCAGACTTTCAAGTAGAATTCGCTTGGTTTTCCAGTTGACTAGTCTGTCCATGCAAGAGTAAACAGAAACAAAGGTGTTACTTAAAAGGGAATAATTTAGGCAAAGAATCAACAGTGTCGGATAGATTTTTTTCACTTCATAAACTTCAAATTGGCATATTTTAACAGAAGATTTCTGTTATGCTTCTTACAATGAGTTTAAAATTAGTCTAACTAATAAAACAAAGAATGTCTCCTAAAAAGTCACTGTCTTTGTTCCACGCTGATATAATAGCTATTATTCAAATAACTAGTCTAGGTAAGGTCTGCCTGTTGGCACATGGCAGTTTTTGCATGGAGGTGATTGCAGATCTTACAGTTTGTATTTTGTTCTAGGGATGAGCGGAGCTTTTTGTACATTTGCTGCTAATCTGAGTGAAGAGCAAGGCTGGATTTGCAGTATTTTCTAGCAACCACAGCACTGGGTACTGATTGAAAAGACAGCACATCTTAAAAATAGGACCTGTCATTCTTAACCTTCCATCCATCGGTTATACCCTTTATTTGATCTAGACAAAATATTTTCTGCTTTTCCTGAGTGGGCATTGTATTTATCAATTTTAGATACCTTAGAGAGTCTTCCTTAATAGTAATGCCAGAAGACCCATCAGGTATAACTAACATTTACCCAGGTTTGTTGTCTGGAGAAATATGGTTCAGCTTCTATACAAAAGTGGCAGCTGGTGGTAGAAGTGTGGATCATTCCTGAGATCCAAGTGATCATCTTTTTAGAGCTAGAAAATGTTTATATTTGGCGTTACTATTTAAGAATGGACAGTTTTTGTTATTTGTATTATCAAGGGATTTTAAAGGGGATTTGTGGTGGCTTTTTTGTTTGTTTGGTTTTGGTTATTTTTTGTTTGGTTGGTTTTTTCATCCTTATTTGCAGTGATTGAAACATCATTTGTAGCCAGAGATTCCTGGAAATGTCCCCAAGGATTTTTTGTATGGACACTTCTCAGGTGAAAACAAGCTAGAGCAGTCTCTGTGACCAAGGCATGGAACCAATCTGTTTGTTTCAAAGAACCTAAGTTTGTTCTTTCCACAACTTTTGATACAGGTCAGTGATTCCATTAATGTCACCTGATAAGCAAACCATGGCCTTTATAAATTAATGATCACATGCCCTTGGAAACCTAGCCCTTGTTCGAATTTAAAAGAGAAGTTCTTTAATTCTGGGAGGTTTTTTCCCCCCTATTTAGAAGCAGTCAACTGTGTGTTATCTTTCTGCCATGGCAGTTCCTGAGTATGTCCTGGAAAAGATCAAACTGCTGTGTTAATTCCTACATATGCTATACTTATTAATTTTACTGTGATTTGTTGGATGGAAATATATGGTATATTATTCCAAAAACAGATAAAAGCCAACACATAAGGAACCAGAGCATTAGAATCTCTAAATTTTAGAATAGCAGTTCTGGTATTAAACGGTGAAACTGCCACTTCTTCCCTATTGTTTCCCATGTTTTATCCCAGATGTTGACAGGATTGACAGACACAGCTACCTAAGAGAATGTAAATACGGAGTTTTTACTATTTCCACATTATAGAAAAAAGAAATGCATCAGTAGTAATTGTTGAAGGTGGCTTGATCCTTTCAGGAGAACTAGAAGCTTTCCTATCATCTCTCAAAGCATCAGTCTATCAGTGTGCTTGAGGCACACACACAGGCGTGCAGCCCCTGTGACTTTGCCATGTACTTACAAACATGTCAGCCTCACTAGGCTTATCTATTCTTAAGGAAGGAATGCTATAAAGCTCCTTTGAAGGGAAAACCTGAGTTATAATGTGTGAATTCATTTAGCAAATCTACAACCTCAAATCCATAGTGATTATGGGGAATTAATTTTCATGAGGTCTGTTTTCTGCACAAAGAGACAGTTAAGACATCCAGTAGGTTGGGGTGGGAAAATGAGGTTAGTGTTTCCGACAGGAAAACCTAGGCACAGAGATTGTTCCATTCCGATCATGCAGAAATTCAGTCAGACTCTTACATCTATTTCACACATACATATAGTGTACAATGCACGATCCCAAACCTGAAATTCAGACTGATTTGGTTACTTAGGAATGGAGGGGTCAAATTCAGCTTTTTTTTCAAATCATAAGACTGTTGAACTCAAAAGGAGTCAGAGGTATAATGGATGAGTGCAGCATAATATTGAGGTATAGAGTGCCCTGAGCTTACTCCGAAGTGAGTTTACTCTAGGAGACTCGCCATCCCCCTGTGGGATTCCTACTCCATGTTACACATCAACAAAAAGAACTGTCAAGATAAGAACCAACACTTAAGCTGAGAAATTGCCGGGGACACTAAAATCCAGTATATTCAGATGAATCCCAAGCTCTTCAGGAGGTAGAGATGCTATTTTAAATCTTCCCTGAAGTGGAAGCTTTTGAGTTTGAAACTATTTTCTTTCAGTTAGTGAGGGAGCTAGGAATATTTTTCTTGATTCTGACTTGGTACAAAATTTTGAGCGTATTGGAAAGTCTCAGTAAAGCCCAACCTCTCTCTCTCTTTCTCTCCCTCTCAGCTGGGGCTTTTTTTCCCAGGGTCTGTGGCTATTTTTTGGTATTTGTCACCTAGACCTTAGGGCTGGTAAGAGATGTGGTAGTGTGACTTTTTACCGTCTGTATCCTCTTCTGCTCAGCATGAATTTCCCAAAAAGGAACAGCATCGTGCAGTTAGCATGAATCTGGTAGCTTTTTCTGGCTGCGACGTTTAATATCCTGAACAATTCTAAATGTTTCTTCAATCTCATTCATTTTGCTGATTGTTTGTGAAAAATGAGTATTGCAGGAGCTGAAGTTCCCAGCTTGAAGTAATAAGTAATGTTCTATGTTTACAGACTCATAAAAAAAATAATTAATTCCCTGACTGCTCTGAGAATGGAACAAACCTGAGAATGAAATGATGGAATTGAGCTTCGTGCTTTTCAGGGTAGCCCCATTTGCTGAACAGACTTTCCAGTCCTTGATTATATCTTTATTTATTTATGATTGACAATGTTTTATTAAAAATTTGAAGGATATTCAAGTCAGCCTCATGACAGAAATCTGCTCTGTAGGCAAGGAAAACAGCTGTAATATGGAAGGCCAGCCCTGTAGTCTGAGTTGAACAGGCAAGGTAAAAAAGATGCACGAGCAAGTGTGTACAACTAGCTCACAATTGCTGAACCTGACTGCGGATTTACAAATGGTCAAATCTCATACCAAAGTGTTAAGATGCAAAATATTCCCTCTTAACAAGCAGCTGGGTCCTTCTTACAGCCATTCTACTCATCACACCCAACCCTGTGATGTCCAGAGGCTTCCTAGATGCCACTGAAACTGAGCTCTGCATACCTTGTGCACTTCTGTATGTAGATGTTTTCAGACTGTACAGGCAAGTTCAAAATAGAGCAATTTCCTGTAAAAGGCATTGATGAGACAATAGATCCCTTTATGAGGCTCTGTTTGACTACAGAAATGAGCAATTGTTCACATTATATTTAATAAATCCCTCGACACCCTGTTAAAAGGACCTATGTTTAGCTGAAGTCTTGGCATGAATGTACTTCCAGAGGTTTAATGACCTTTCACTTTTCGAGGTGTTCTTTATTTAAACTAATGAAAATGAGCTCCACTTAAAAGGCTTTTAAATGCTGATTAAAAATTAAATCAGCTGTTCATTATCCCCAGGTGGCCTTGTTCTAAGAGCAGTAATTCAGAGAGAGTCAAACAAGTAGTCTTTTTTTATGTAGCTAGATCTTGAGTTGGGAGAACTTTATTAGAGCTGTTTATGAATCATCACCAAGCTTTCCACTTACAATGAAAATGGGTTTGTAAACACAAAACTTCTCCCCTCCATTTCTGTCCCATTTGTTAGAAATAAGGAAGAAAACGAGGCACATTTCTAAAGATTCCATGTGGCATGTCCAGCAGAAATGTAAATAGCTGCAGTATTTTCGAACAACCCAAATATTGGCTTAGTCAGTACCATCACATTAATAACAATAAAAACTGAAATATTAACTATAGAATGTCTTGCTTTACCTATTTGCTAGTTTTGCTCCAGGGCTGGAGTAGTTTCAGAAACATTTACAACACAAATGAACAATGACAAAACTTCAGTGGATTAGCTTTTTTTGGTCGGGGTGTTGTTGTTGTTGCTGTCATCGTTGTTGTTGTTGTTTGGTTTTTGGTTTTGGTGCGTTTGGGTTTTTTTTTCCATTATGACTGCTGAGAGCACTGGTGTGGGATTGAAGTAGTTAAACACTACTTAAAATGCTGGGAGAACAAAATTTTCAAGTTTCTACAGGATAACTTATCTGAGAAGCAGGAACACTCACTGCTTGAACCCTAAGATAGTTTTACAAAACTTTTCCTGTGCCTTTCAGTTACAAAATTTCACTTTAGATAAAGAACTTCCTGATCTTGGAATGCAAACTTAACTAGTAAGAGATATACTCGGACAGAGCAAAATATTTGTGATCACTTTGAGAAAAGATAAGGCAGTGCATTTTTGAGAACATTTAGATATAATAAGAAAGGAAATACTGTTATTCCATGCAAACCCCTGTTTTTCACCACAGATAACACTTCTCTGGTTGTTTTTTTTATAGTCCATATGACTTTTAGGTCATTATTACTTGCAGCAAAATGAGTGCCCAAAGGTTGTTGGGTGAAATATATTGCAGAGTATTAAGGGAGCTATGCAGCATTGTTATCTTGGGCCTGCTGCAGCAGGAAAGATGGAAAAAACAAGCCCTTGTTGGCTGAAGTGTTTGAAATTCCCTTCCTTGAACAGGCTATGGCCTTGAGTCCTGTGCCTGTCTGCAGTTATCTGTTAGCTCCTGTTACAGTGGCTGCTCTGGGGATGCACCAGGAGCACATCCTTGTATTCACACGTTGCTTGAAAAGCCCGGCAGAGCTGAACAAAGCTGTGTACCCCAAAGAGCTGCAAGGAGAACTGGCTCAGTGCTAGCAGCTGGCTGGTCCTTCTCTGACCTCCACTCGTCTGGCAAAACTTGGAGGTGAGCAGGACTCACTCATTCCCAGGCTTATGAACAGAGGCAGAAGAGACTGCACGGGGATGTTATGAAGAGAGGGCTGCAGAGACATGAAGGTGTCCTACCAGTCTGGGGGGGTTGTGCAGTCACACTCACGCGCCTTTTACCTCGTGACTTTCTAATGGCTTCTGGAATTGGGCACATGACACCAGGGAATGCAGCGTGTGTGTCTGAGGTAATGAGCAAACATCCCTAAATAGGATGCCTGGCTGGAGAAGTATTCAGACTTTGGTCAGTGAAACTTTAATGTCCCCTCCCACCCCCCAGGTCAAAAGAAGTTTATTTTTTTTCTGTCCTTACTAGAGGAAGACTAATAATTTAATTGTAGAGTAAGATTCTGCTTTAAATGTCAGATTCTAGGAATCCTTTCTACTCCAATGCTAATGCAGAGCAGATTGTAATGCAGTGGTAAGTGCATGCCTAAAACAATGAAAACACGGATGTTTTGAAGAATGTCCTTGGCTGATAGCTGTATTTAATTATCCAAAGTAATTGGGAAAAAGTTATTTTTCAAGGTAATGAAATTTTTCCTAAAATCTCCTACTGTTCTACTGCTGAGGAATCTTCACTGTGACTGTGGAGAAAATGTGTTCATAGAAAGTATAATGCTTTGAATGGAAAAAGCAAAAATTATACATACGGAAAAGGGTATTAAAAACAACGTGGTCAGGGTAATCCTGGCTGTCTGCTCTATTGGTGTATTAGTATAGCATGCAGTGTTATACATGCAGCAGAGCTGGGATTCCATTCTTCTACCTGTCACGTACTATTATTTTTTAGCACAAGTATAGGAGCCTATATGAAAAGCCATGCCTTTTGGGAAAAGTACAGAGAAATGGTAGATATGCAAACACCAATAAATAAAGAGCATAGCACAGAGTTTCATCTAGAAATTCACTCCCTCCTTCCTGACAGTATCTGGTTTCAGAAAACCCTATAGGTTTTTAGTCTTTTTAAAAAAAAATATTTATTTTGAGTGACTATAAGAAATTGTCACTTTCTGTGCAAAGAAATTATCACTTTCTGTTCTGCTTTCTATTCTCTCTACCTCCCCTGCAAACAAAATGATTACTTTCCAGGGGAAGGAATATCTCTACAGAAAGGTCAGATCTGTGTGAGCAGAAGAAAGAGATTTAACAGGCTCAGAAAGACTGGGAATGGGAATATGTTATTGCAAAGATGTTTGTTTTGCACAGCACATCTCTAATCAGACATCAAAAGTATTATGTTCCTTTTCACCAGCAGCTTTGGTGCTTTTCCACAATTGGAGGGCACTGTGGTTCTCATTATTAGCAGAAGTTTATAAATTCTCCAGTACAGATGGAGTTACCCCTCCAAAACCGATTTTTTTCCCCCCAGTCATCATGACTTTTGTAATTACTTCCTGTGTGTGTTCTTAACTTTCCCGCATGAGAGCATTGCTAAATGAAAATCATTCCTGGCCCCTGGGCTGGATCCAAAGGTCTTGTGTTTTCAAGTGCTCATTGTTACTGTGTCCTGCTCTAATGGGCCTTGTTTACTTACAGGAATAAATCACTGGCTCATGTGAAGCATGTCAGCTCTCCAGATGATCTATCAGGCCAGTTAAGAGCTGCTCATATTTCAGTTCACTGTACTCTTAACATAAATAGAGCATTCTCAGTCTCATTTAGATGTCAGAAACCACCTAGTAAAAATAGAACAAAACTCTATTTAGATTTATTCAACCTCCTCTACAGAGTAAATGAATGTAGTTGGAATGTGGGGCTGCCTTAAGGAAAATTGAAGCTGAGCTGGAGTGTTTACCTGGACAATTGTTCCAGACTAGGATGTATCAGGTCAGTTTCAGCAGCTCTGTTGACTCATAGCAACATCTTTAGTGGCTGTGACTTTACTGCTTGCAAGTGAACATCCCTTGTATATTTAGCCTAAAAGGTGACGCCACACCCTCCATAAACTTAGAATATTTTCTTGCTTCCTTCTGTTTCTTTGAGTGTATTCAGTGCTTATTTTGGAGTAGTTCTTAAATGGAAACTGTTTAGTTTAAAAGCACACTCTTGATTTATGGGTTATGTCTTCCTTTAAACAATGTCAACATTCTGCAACATGAAAAAATAATTACACTTGAAAAGCTGATGCAATAATTAGATCCTTGGAGTAATTACTTAGTTACAGCATCAAAAAGAAGACACAAGACTGAGATGTCTTCCTAGTCAAGCCTTCTGTTTTTGACTCTTCATGCTATTGAAGTAAGCTTTACTGAACAAGAGGATTCGGAGGTGTCTGAAGATATTTGCATGTGTCCTATGAAATAAATGAAGCTATCATTCAAAGAAAATGTAGCCATCATTCAAATACTCTCAAAGAATATTCTTTTTCCCAGAGGTTTATTATTAGCGCATAAGGAATAGTGAATTGGGCATTGTTACTGGTACTGGGAAAAATAATAAAGAATTCTTGCCAGTGGTTTTATAATAAAACCTTGAGGAGAATTAATTATTTTGGGAAGACCTTAAGTTTAACTTTATTTAGCAGCAAGGAAAATGCATGTCAGGAGAGGACATCCCCATTTCACTTTTTAATTCATCTGAGAGTCAGAAATCTTTTGAGGAATGCCACAAACACAAGTGATATTCTTAAGTGATAAAATCTATATTTACGGCTCTGATTTTGCAGAAAGGTTTGTAAAACCTTACATATTGGAATGCTGTGTGCCTGAGTAGGCTTCAGCAGAAAAATTATTGTTTCCATTTTGACTTAATCTCAGATGATTGATTTTGGATCAGTCTCTCTTACATGCCAGAACAAGAAAAATAGGTTTACTTTGCCAAAAGAGCCTATTGTGCCAAACCAGTGACATTTTGTTTATTTTGCCAGTTCCAGCATGGAGGATAAAGGCCTTATTATGGAAAGTGTTGGTGGTGTTTAAAAAAAATTACCCTGAGAGCACAGAGAGGATGTTGTGATGAGACTCCCCAAGTAAAGGTGTGAGCACTTATGCCTGGAAGAACTGAAAAATGGTATTTGAAATAGGTCAGGCTATTTATATAACTGTAGGCAAACTCACCCTCAAGTTTTCCTTTGGGAAACTCTACAGAAAACTCTATCTTGTTGCTGTGGAATAAGTTTAGTCTCATGAAGTAATTATGAAGTCAAACTCAGGACACTGAAAGCAAAGAGGGTGTGGAAGGAAGCTGCAAGCTTCATTTGGCAGGGCAGGAACAGGGATAAGATAGTGTTGATGGGACTGCTGGCAGCCCTTAGGCCACAGAGTCAGACTAGAACTTGTCTGAAATAACTTTGCCGTAACACAAACTGTGATCATTAAGCCTTCAGCACTGCTTTGTTCTTGCCTTCTGTCCTGGTTTGAGATACTCCTGTCTGGAAGTAAAGAGGCTGGGAGAGGTGTTCTCCTTAACTGAACATTTTAAAACTAAGCTGGAATGCTCCTACGAGCTCCAGTGAGAGGCTTGCTGTCTCCTTTGGCTTCTCCTATCTATGTGCAAGCAATCAGAATTGAGGAAAGCCTTTGAAAGTAATTCTATCTATCTATCTATCTATCTATCTATCTATCTATCTATCTATCTATCTATCTATCTATCTATCTACCTATCTATCTACCTATCTATCCCTGGTAATGCAGGAATGTTTCTCCAGTTCTTGGAAGGGAATGCCCAGCCTAGGTCTTCCTTGAGCAGATTCCAGACATGTGAGAAAGACAGCTAATGGACAAGATGCAGTAAATATCCAGCACTCCCAACAAATTCACTATCTGATTTCAGCTTATGCCACAAAACCTGTACTTGTTTCTACAAGCTCATGGACTTAATTTATTCAGAGACTGGCTTATTCGCTGTCTTTGTATTTGATACTCAGTCACTGTCAAAATAAATTTCTAATACTGCTGTAGAAGCATCTATAAACTAACCTGCAAATGCAGAAGAATGAATCACTAAATAATATTCTTTCATCCATCAGTCTAGTCATAGGGTCAGAAGATGAACTGTTGGTATCTTAGGGATTGTCAAGGTGTTATTTTCATGACAAAATAATTCCTGACACACATCAAAAATAAGGACACAATGCGTCTGTACAAATGCAATAAGGGTTATTGTTATAAGGGAGTAACCAAAAAAAATCATTTGGACTTGAGTAATTAATCACTTGAAGACTAATTCATTTTACTGTTCATTCAGAACAAATCAAGCAAAGATATGGTGAGTGAGCTAGCCTTAAGGATTGCTCAGGGGTGTCTTAAACTTCATAAAAGGGGTTGATTAACAGTAATGAAGCATTTTTTGAAGTTATTTTCCCTCCCTCTTTATCAACTTGGAAATGTGTTGGCAGCCCAGATAGGATCAACCAGTCTTTTCACACTCAACTTTCTCCATAACACTTTAAGCCGATATCCCATTTCAGTTTTCTGCTACACAGCTTGCCTTCATAAATTAGGTGCATATCTTTCTGATTAAATCCCTGAGCTCATCTCCTCTTTTGAAAACACTAGAGCAGCGGATGCTCTTCTCTGTTTTAGTCAGCTTGCACATTCAGGCCAAGAAAGCCAAAGGCATAAGGGAATGTGGATGTTTGCTTGCCTAACCTTGCAAAGATCACTAGTAATCTGAAATTTAAGGCTTGCAACTGAGGTTTCTCCAACAGTTCAGGTGCAAGCAGAATTGATTTCATGGCAGAAGAAGACACACAAATTAATCTTGCCTTATTTCCTAATATTGTTTTGAACAATCACCCTTGAATGTTCAAACCTTCTTGAGAGTATTCTTTAGCCATGAAAAACACACAGTATGAAAGAAGGATTTTGATGGTCTCAAAATCTCATGGAAATATTTGAGCCCTGCAAATACAGCATTTAAAAATAATTTCTAAGTAGTGCTGAACACACTCGGTGTTAAATGTTTTAGCTGAGATTTATTACACTAAATTTATGACCTCTTAAACATGATGTAAAAGTCTACGCCTGTGTAATTAGAAAGGCAGAGTGTTAATGCTCACATATTTAAAAAAAACATCTGTACCTAAGTATGGTAAAATAGCATTAGGGTAATATCTTGGCTGCAGTCTTTCAAGGCACTTAAATGTTCCCTGCACTCCCTCCCTAATAGCAAAATGAAAACCTGTTGTTCAACCAAAGGCTTGTCAAGATGTGGTTTCACAGTAATTTCTAACCCATCATGGGAAGTCAATGTAGTTTTACTAAATCTCCATGGAGAGTTCTTCAAGTTGGTCCTTAGTTGCCTGGCCTT
This sequence comes from Falcunculus frontatus, assembly GCA_013398115.1. Taxonomy (NCBI): domain Eukaryota; kingdom Metazoa; phylum Chordata; class Aves; order Passeriformes; genus Falcunculus; species Falcunculus frontatus. The sequence goes on along the minus strand of VZRV01007869.1, from coordinate 1,409 downwards.
CTCTTAAGCCAGCCAATTACTTGGGAATGTAGTTCCTTCTTCCTTCCCTTGGTGGCAGACATTCTGGCCTCAAATATATCCACCCTCCCCTTCCCCTGCTGCTTCTCTACAATGAACAGAAATCCACACTGGGAAACCCATCTGGAAAGGGGAGCAAAGAGCCAGCAGAGCTCATTCTTGACTGTGGGGATGATTCTGGATCCTTATGGCTAATGCTTCCCTATTCCTTCCATGCAATCGTACTGATTTCTACCATCTGCCCTACTCACTCAAGCAGTTAGCACATTAGGTGTTCATAGAATCTGAAGAATTGTTTGGGTTGGAAAAGACTTTTGAGATCATTTGAGTCCAACCATTAACCCAGCACTGCCAAGCCTACCACATGACCCTAAGTGCTACATCTGCATGTCTTTTAAATAACTCCAATGATGGTGACTCCACCACTGCCCTGGGCAGCCTGTGCCACTTCTTGACAACCCTTTCCATGAAGAAATTTTCCCTAATATTCAATCTAAACCTCACCTGGTGCAACTTGAGGCTGCTTCTTCTTGTTCTATTGCTTTTCACCTGGGAGAAGAAACTGACCACCACCTGGCTACATCGTCCTTTCAGGAGAGCAGTAAAGGCCCCCCTGAGCCTCCTTTTCTCCAGGCTAAACACCCCCAGCCCCCTCAGTCACTCCTCATCACACCTGTGCTCCAGACCCTTCCCCAGCCCCATTGCCCTTCTCTGGACACACTCCAGCCCCTCAATGTCCTTCTTGTAGTGAGGGGCTCAGAACTAAACACAGGATTTGAGGTGCCTCACCAGTGCTGAGTACAGGGGGACAACCAGTGCCCTGGTCCCGCTGGCCACACTGTTTCTGATACAAGCCAGGATGCCATTGGCCTTCTCGGCCACTTGGGCACACGCTGGCTCATGTTGAGCCACTGTCAACCAGCACATCCAGGTCCTTTTCTGTTGGGACACTTTTCAGCCACTCTTCCTCCAGCCTGTAGCACTGCATGAGGGTAGTTGTGACCCAAGAGCAGGACCTGGCCTTGGCCCATTGATCCAGCCTGCAGAAGATCTCTCTCCAAAACCCTCCTACGCTCCAGCAGATCAACACTCCCAGCCAAGCTGGTGTCATCTGCAAACTCACTGAGGGTGTACTTCACCAGGTCAGCCAAGCACGACCTGCCTTTCCTAAACCCATACTGGCTGTGACTGATTCCCTGGATGTCCTGTATATGCCATGTGGTACTACTAGAAATGATCATATCCTACTCCAGCACTGAGGTCAGACTGACAGGCCTGTAGCTCCCCAAATCCTCCTTCTGGCTGTTCTTGTAGATGGGCGTCACACTTGCCAGCTTCCACTCAATTGTGACCTCCTCAGTTAATCTTAACTGCTGGTAAATGATGGAAAG